>OX456524.1:153680536-154141867 GCA_949748255.1 Eustalomyia histrio | reverse complement strand
GTACGGTCCAATATATGACCATTTATGATCTCATATACGACCATATATTTTTTGTTTCGAAATTTGAGGGTATATGGCCGTAAATGGTGTTATATGCTCATATATTATTGAGGTATGCTCATATATATTCATATATGACCATATACCCTCAAATTTCGGATCCGAAGATATATGGTCATATATAAATTCATGTATGGTTGTAAATTGTACCATGCATGGACGTGTATGACCATGTATGCCTATATATAATCATATACAAGCTCATGTATGATCATGTATGTTCATATATAATTTGATTTTTACATGGGTGGGCAAAAAATGCGCAACACGGCTTGCATATATGATTCATGTATGCTCATATATGCTCACATATGATCATATACGACAATATACCCTTAAATTTCGGATCCGAAGATATATGGAAATATATGAGATCATCTATTAAACTATGTTCGGTCGTATATGCTTATGTATGCCTATGTATGATTATATATGTTTATATATACATATATATTTCGATTTGACTTCAAACAAAACTTAATAAAAAATTCCTAAAAATATTGTATAGTTTTTGCAAAAGTCACAAACAAAATTTGACAGTGCTGCCACTATTCACTGGCACTTTCACTATCTATTTTGGGCTTTACAGCTAAAGAAGTTTTCCCTAAAGCTGTGGTTTGTCTAATAATCTACTTGCGTTTTTATTTTCAAAATATTCAAGCTTTTGATTTCTGCCTATATCTCAAAATAAGTTGACTTAAAAGAACTATCAACGATTTTATAGTTGAAATTTTTTTTAAATACATGCGCATATTCCTGCCAAGTTCTTAGCTAATAAATTGTAGTTATTTTCTAGTATTTCTTTTTTAGTTCTTCAATTTTTTTTTAATTTTTTTATAAATCAAAAATTAGCTTAAATAAGTTTCAAAAATACCATGTTATATTTTTTTAGTTTTTTGTTTTCAGTAATTTTTTTTATATAATTTTCAATGAAACTAATATGAAGAAAATGAAATTTTCGAACTGAAAGAAATTTTCTATTAACATAGGTAACGTCATAGTGCTTATCAGAGAACTGCAAAATCAACTTTTTTCTTGATTTAATCATACACAAAAATGATTGTTCACATTTAATAATTCAACAAAATTCACTGTAGAATAAAATCAGCATAATGTTACTGAACGCGTAATTGGGATCAGTGTGAATCATATGTCGACTAAGTTTTATGCAAATGTAATCACTCAACAAAAAGTCAGCGTTGAATAAATCAGAAAAACCAACAAACAACGCGTATGAGTGTAATCATAATCAAAACAAAATAGAAACACATTTCATAAATGTACATTAGGGTGGGACTAAAATGCGCTTTTTTAGAATTTCTATTAGTAATACAATACTAAAAAGATTCTTCTTTGTGAAATAAAAATATTTTTTTCGAAAAAAATGTAGGTCGATATCTCAGGCTTGCCAAATCCGGAAAAATTTAAGTATTGTCTAAATTTTTTTTCATCTATTTTGATTGGAAAATTAGGCCGGATTGGAAGAGCATGAGATATCGACCTAAATTAAAAAAAAAAAAAAAATCACATAGAACAATATTTTTGGTATTACTAATAAAAAATCTAAAAAACGGATTTTAGGCCCACCCTAATATACATATAACATTTATGAAATGTGTTTCTACAAAACCACTCCTTTTTTAAAGATAAGAAACTATTTTGTTTCAATTATGAATACACACATACGCTTTATTTATTGCTTTTTCTGATTTATTATACATCAAAATAATTATTGTTGACTCAAACGAACAGAATAATATCAATGGTATAAAAACGACCGATTATAATAAATCAGTGACAACAATTTGCACGTCGTTTGATTGATTTAAAATCATCAACAAATATGTGTGTTGGAGTATATTCAACGTTTGATCGCAAACACATATATATTCTTGTGTTGATTGCGTATGAACGTTTTGCAATCAGCATTTGCAGTTCTCTGGTGCTTATTAGAAGTTTAATTGCTTAGAAGACTAGTGTGAAGCAAAATATATGTTTTAATATATTTTTGGTTTCAGCTCAGCCTATTCTGGAGGCTTTCGCTTTACGTGAACCTTGGGTTCGGACAGATTTTTTACACATTTTTTTTTTCAAAAGACAGTAGTTTAATTTTGAAGTATAATATGCCTAGACAAATTTCTTAAATGTTATATTACACTACATGTTCATTTTAATTATAAAATAAGAACGACATTATAATATAAATCGGTGCTTAAATAAAGAGTTGGTAAGCCTTGAGATTTGTTCTAATGCCAAACCTGCTGAAAGAGTGGGTGAATTAAAATTAAACTCAATATTACTTTCGCCTTGGGTAAGCTGACCAGGTAGTAAGAAATGTCTGAATAATTTTAATTCTCCTCCACGGTGCACTAAACCTATGTTAACCTTTCCTTACAATTTTTGTTTTTTAAAGAGAAACAACATTTAGGAGGTTCTTCTAATTAATGAGTTGCTTACTTTGAAAAAGGAGATAGAGGAGAGGGATAGAAAAATTATTTTTCTAAATTTATGTAGCCTTCGCTGGTGATCGAACTGTCAACCTTTTGTGTAACAGTTAAAAAATTACAAAAATTTCTGAATATAAAATAACAATAGGCAACAGCCATTTTGTTATTTGGTTCTAGCATACTTTTTCTCATGGATTTGGACCTACTGAACACGAAAATGAATTTTAAAAATTTTTCTGTCGATTGGTTTGCGAGATACAAATTTTTTAATTTTTTTTTTTTAATTTTTGGAGGTACACTTACTATTTTGAGCATATCTTTAGTCTTCTTTGACCTATTTTATCCTACTACTACTCAAATTAAAGACAATTGAGCCGTCTACAACTTATTCTCAGAAAATTTTCAAATCGGGTTAGTAGTTTTGATGTTGGCGGCTTAAAAAGGTTAAAAAACTGCGTTTTTTTAGTAAAAATGTGGCTGAAAAATTCATATAAAAATTCATATAAAATGTAAAACGCGATGTTAACAGCGATTTTAATTTTTTTACGTATAGCTGACACTTTTCCAAAGAAAATAAGCCCTTACTTAACAAAATCTGATGACAAATGGCCGACTTATTATTTTTTTGGTAAACGACCGAAATTCCGCTATTTCACGATTTTTTGATTTTCATTATTTGCACAGCTTACCTACCCAACGCAAACGAATAAATACATTTGAACTTAATTTAAAATAAACAAATTAGTCTTCGTATATTATTTTTTAATTTATTTACAGCACTACATGCTCAATGTATCGCACAATTAGCTAAACTAACGAAATTAAACTAACTAATTAAATTAAGCAAATCAACGCACAAAAAAATGAGTAAAAACAAAGATATAAGTGTACATTTTATGCCATGTGGAAAAACTGCTGACTTCTTCTTTGTTTTTTGTATTCGCTGCAATCGGTCTCACGTATTAGGGTCCAAATATAGTCACCCATCATAGCCGTGTCATAGTTGCCCTGATAGCGTCGTTCCATAGCCTTCAATTCCTGATGAAAGCGCTCGCCGTGTTCGTCGCTCACGTCTCCTGAATTCTCAGGGAAAAAATCCAAATGAGAATCCAGAAAGTGTATTTTAAGTGACATGTGCACTCCCATGGCTTCATAGTTCTTTACCAGATCCTCAACTATGTCCTTATAATTCGGGCTTTTGTTGTTTCCTAAAAAGTTTTCCACAACAAGCCTGAAGGAATTCCATGCTGCGGCTTCGATGGGTGATAACAGCTTTGGGAATTTTTCATCTTTCAACATTTTTTTTATCTCGGGTCCTGCGAAGACTCCTTCTTTAATTTTTGCCAGCGAAAGGTAAGGGAAAATTGACCGTAAATAGGCAAAAGCTTCACCTTCTTTGTCTAATTTTTTGGCAAAATTTTTAATCAAACCCAATTTTATGTGCAGCGGCGGAAGTATTATATTTTCACGGTTCTCTATTAGTGGTTTGCGCTGAACATTCGCTTCTCCAACTACAGGTTTCGTTCGTACCGGCCATTTTTTTTTATATAATGCTGATCATCAGCGCGGCTATTCCAAAGGCACAGAAAACAGCAATGTCGCGTATAGCCTCCTTGGAGTCCACACAGAATGGCCACAACTTTAAGGTCGGCGCATATTTTCCAATTGTATTTCCTATACTCTATGCATTTCAGCAAAATGTCCATAGTTTCATAGTTCTCCTTTGAATGAACCGCATGAGCAATAGGAACAGATGGCTTTTCATTCCCATTATGTAAGAGAACTGCCTTCAAGCTCTCTTTGTTGCTGTCAATAAACAACCTCCATTCGTTGGGGTTGTGAATTTGGTGAAGCTCTTGGAACAAGCCTGAAATGTCGCTGCAAAAACATATTTGGTCTTTCTTTGTATAAAATTTTGCATACTCCTTGTGACGGTTTCTGTACGCTGATACTTTCACTTCTGAAGCCGCAAATCCACACTGTATCATCCGAGACGCAAAAAGTTCGGATTTCTCCTTAGTGAGACCAAAATCGCGCACCCAATCGTTTAGTTCGGCCTGTGACAGTAATTTTCGCTTTGCACCCGGCTCAAATTCGCTTGCATTTGACTCAGACTCTTCTTCTGACGATTCTGCTTTTTGAAGAGATGCACCAGGGCACACTGGATATGGCACATCATGCGAATGTGGTACTGGAAGCGCAAACGATCCCACTTGAGCGTAGTTCCATTTAAAAAATCTTCCTACCCCACTGTTTGTGGTGAGGCAAAAATAACAGTCTGTGGAATGGCATAGCGGCTTTTTCCACATCATTGGTGTATCGAATTTCATATGGCGGCTAAAATTAAAATAAATTACTATATTCGCTATGTATAATGTGTTTAAATAAAAATTCTTACCTTCCGCCAGCTGCCCAGTTGGTTAAGATTATATAGCAAAGATCACACAGCGACTTAGGTGTCCATGGTTCTGTGATATTTGGTGAAATACCAAAATAATTCAAATAGTGCAATTGTACTGCTGGAGTAAACTTGTGTGCGTGATTTTTTTTTATAAACTGGCCACAAACATTGCAGAAATTGTCTGGATCGTTCAAACACTCGAACACACGTAGTCTTTTACTCATTGTCTTCCTTGCGTTTTCTAAATATTAACTTCTTTACACTTTCACAGACAGTTTTGAAATGCAATTGATAACCGTGTCTCCTTATGTTTAAATATGTATGAGCATGTAGTGCTGTAAATAAATTAAAAAAAAATATACGAAGACTACTTTGTTTATTTTAAATTAAGTTCAAATGTATTTATTCGTTTGCGTTGGGTAGGTAAGCTGTGCAAATAATGAAAATAAAAAAATCGTGAAATAGCGGAATTTCGGTCGTTTACCAAAAAAATAATAAGTCGGCCATTTGTCATCAGATTTTGTTAAGTAAGGGCTTATTTTCTTTGGAAAAGTGTCAGCTATACGTAAAAAAATTAAAATCGCTGTTAACATCGCGTTTTACATTTTATATGAATTTTTATATGAATTTTTCAGCCACATTTTTACTAAAAAAACGCAGTTTTTTAACCTTTTTAAGCCGCCAACATCAAAACTACTAACCCGATTTGAAAATTTTCTGAGAATAAGTTGTAGACGGCTCAATTGTCTTTAATTTGAGTAGTAGTAGGATAAAATAGGTCAAAGAAGACTAAAGATATGCTCAAAATAGTAAGTGTACCTCCAAAAATTAAAAAAAAAAAATTAAAAAATTTGTATCTCGCAAACCAAACGACAGAAAAATTTTTAAAATTCATTTTCGTGTTCAGTAGGTCCAAATCCATGAGAAAAAGTATGCTAGAAACAAATAACAGACAAAAGTTTGTTATTTGTGACCTAGTGTAATCAATGGGTGCATTGTGCTCTATTTTACAAAACAACAACTAAAACCGGTGATGCCGATTAAAGATTTAAAATAACTTTTTAGTTTTTTTGAAAACTTTCAACTGTAGTTTAGTTTTTATATCCTGTCAAAAAAAAAAATATAAACACAAACACAAAAACATCCAAATAAATATAACTCTTATTACATTTGTTTAATTCGCTTTCTTGTTTTCTTTTTGTCATCGTTGTCAGCATCCTCACCATTGTCATTATAATTTTCATTTTCTCATACACCAAAAACCATTTGTCCCTGTATTGCAATTATTATGGTGCAATATGAAAAACACACAACAACAACTAAAAAAAAAAAAGAAAATATGTTAAATTGCCACAAGTGTTGTACCAAACAGCGCACAGCATACATGCAGTTCATAAAGTCACCCAAATAACAAGAAAACCCCAAAACGTATACAACTGGGCCATTCATTCATTCATTCATTCATTCATTTTAACATACATACTATATTTATATGTTTCATGGTTATACTCATTTTGTTTTTTGTTTTTTGGAAAATTATTTCAGTTTTTACCTTTGTGTAGTTTTAAATGTTGGAGTTGATGTTGTACTTTTGTTTCTGTTTTAAATTGTTTGTTCACACAACATGTTTTACCTTTTTTTATGACTTTATGATTTTTATAGTCGTATTGCAAAAATTTTTAATGAGTCTTTTGTGCACAAATACATTAATGTTGTATAAAGCATATATAAAATGAGATATATAATTTACAAGGACATTTGCTGAAATTTTTATTTGTATTATTTTAGTGTATCTTTTGGGCTAAATTTAACCCAAGAAGAAAGATTTGTTAATAGGCAAATATTGCTTTGAATTTTTACTACTCCAACTACAAAAATTTTCTATTAACCAAAAGACTTCAAAATTTGACAATGGACTTTCAAAAATTTTCACTAAAAATAACATAAAATCAGTTAATTCGCCAGATTATTCTACTGTTTTCCCGGCATAAAACTAATAACTACAAAAACTAACAACTCTTCTATCAGTAAAAGTTTCAAAAAATTTTCGTTACATTTGAAAAAAAATTTTCGTTACATTTGAAAAAAAAAAAAAATATTTTTCCATACACTAAAAAAAAAAAAGGAAAGTAGCCCAACCTAAACACTGTGAGAATGATTTTGAGGAAATTTGAATATGTGATAGAAAAATAAAATCCTTTTTCGCACACCTCAAGGATCTAGGCTGGTAAATAGGAAATTCGGGCATTTGTGTACATTTTTTTATTCAGATACATGTCGAAAATGTTAGAAATTCTCTATAAAAACTGCAAATGGGGAAGTTTGATATACATAATGTCCACGTTTTAGCATAGAAATATCAAGTTGTTTCAAAAAGTACAAAAAAGGGCTTCGCGAAAAATTTCTTTAAAATCTAAAGTAGGACCAATATCGACAACAGAAAAAAAAGGTATCCGCTGAAATTTACTAAGGAATAAAATAAGCGAATTTGAAATATAAAGTAACCAATTTTTTAAACATTTACAACAGCAAATTAAAAAAATCAAAATAGTACCGAAGAAATAAATAAGTTAAAAAACTAAACAAAAGAAAAATTATTAATTTTAGAATCCCATTTTGACCCCTTAAAATTTCGTGGTAACCCAGGTCCACGAGACAGGTCGATTTTATATTTATTTTCTCTCACGTAATCAAATTTCAATAAAACCGATGTGTTTAAGTTGCAAGAAAAGTTCAGCAGTTTCAACATGACAGTTTTACTTAGGAATAAATATTTAATAATTTGTACAGTAATTTTTTTTAGACAACCAATAAAAACAACTGTATTTTGGTAGCATTTGAATTATGTAGTAGTTTGAAAATTTTGTGAATAATCCTTTATATTAATTTTTTTTTCATTGTTATTGCTTAACGATTCTCGTTTTCTTTTTTTTGTCAAATATATTTAATAAATTTAAATTTAAAAGATGAAAGAGTATTCGAAAAATGCTAAAAGTAAAGGTAAAATGTTAGAAAATTTAACTACATTTGTAGTTGTTTTTAACTGTATTTGTTGTTATATTTAACTGCATTTGTAGTTATTTTTAACTATATTTATAATTATTTTTGAGTATATTTCTAATTGTTTTTAACTGCATTTGTAGTTGTTTTTCAACTAGATTCGTAGTTGTTTTTAACTACATTCATAGTTGGTTTTAACTACACTTGTAGTTGTTTTTAACTAAATTTGTAGATGTTTTTAACTACACTTGTAGTTGTATTTAACTATATATTTAGTTGTTTTTAACTATATTTGTATTTTTTTTAACTACATTTGTAATTAATTTAAACTATATTTACAGTTGTTTTTTAATAACATTTGTGGTTGTTTTTAACTACAAATGCAGTTGTTTTAAACTATATTTTCAGTAATTTTTAAATGTTTTTAACTACAATTGTAGTTGTTTTTAACTAAATTTGTAGTTGCTTTCAACTACATTTGCAGTTGTTTTTAACTATATTTGCAGTCATTTTCAAATACATTTACAGTAGTTTTAAACTACATTTGTATTTGCTTTTAACTACATTTGTAGTTGTTTTTAACTATATTTGTAGTTGCTTTAAACTACATTTGTAGTTATTTCAAATTACATTTGTAGTTGTTTTTAACAAATTTTGTAGTTGCTTTCAACCAAATTTGTAGTTGTTTTAAATTACATTTATAATCATTTTAAACTACATCTGAGTTGTTTTAACTACATTTGTACCTGATTTTAACTATGTCAGACGTTGTTTTTTACTAGATCTCTAGTTTTTTTTAACTACATATGTAGTTATTTTTTTAGAAAAATTTACTGTAAAATCTACTACATTTTTATGTTTTATTTTGCTACATTTGTCAATTGATTTTTAGCACTTAAAAATATGCATATGTAGTGTACACCTTTTTAACTGCAAAGGCAGTTCTTTTAACTTTCATTTATCGTGAATTCTACCTACATCCATTTGTTTGTTTTTTTTAATTTACATTTGATACTTCGAGTGAAGATACAATTAAAATACTAAAAGTATTATTATAAATTTTAAAAATTTGTTTTGGCACAATTTCAGCTTAAAAAAAAATTCATTTCCTTCAAAGGTTCCTTAACCACTTCAGCTGTGAAACTAAAAAAAAAACAATGATTTCTCTTTAAAAAGTAAAAAAAAATAACAAACAGATGCGCTTCAGGCATGTTACACTTCGTTTATTTTTGTGTATTTTTTACACTTTGTTTTTGAGAAAAAAAAAGAATTTATTTTTATTTTAAAATTTTTCATATATTTTTTCAAAGAAAATTTATTACACTTAGCCTGGTGGTAAACACATTGCGTTTCACGCGCTGTAAACTTTTGACGCCATTTGCAAAATTTTTAAATGTTTGGAAGGTAGGTAGGTAAGTTTATATTTTAACAAAAGGAGTTAGATTTTTTTTTATTTATATTGTATGTATAAGTTTGGCACAAAGCTTCAACAACAAATTAAGGTACTTTTGGCTGATTTTTTTTTTTTAAATATTTTACCAACTGCTGTTGCTGCACCCGAAGTGTTGCACGTATCCAGCAAAAAATAAAAAAAAAAGTGAAAGAAAATTAAAAGAATAGAAATGCCAAAGTTGATACACATTTTATTTTATATATTGTTTTTTTTTTTTGTTCTTCTCTCATAAGATTATATAAGGGAGGTTTACAAACTAAATTTGATAAACAAAAAAAATTGTAAGTTCCTTTTTAAATTACTTTATATTTCATTATAAAAAGCACTTTGTTTGGCATTTACACCTTAAAGTGACACTTTTAATATTATTTTCGAAAAATGTTTCAAAATGTTTTTCAGAAATAAAACATATTTTAATCAAAATAGCATTTCAGGAATAAAATCGATTTAGGCCCATTGATACCGCACTGTGTCGCGGCAGTGGCCAAAAATGATATAAGTGAACATTCAAATTTCCAAATTTTTTTTCTTTATTAACAAATAAACACTTAAATTCGATGAAATCTAAAATTTTTCCTGGATATGTGAACTAGTATTTTTTTTATAGTAGCTCAATTGTGATAGTTGTTAACCATGTGGTATGATCATTGAAAAATCTGGAATTTTACATATTTTTTAAACGCTCTTATTTCAAATATTTAATGTAACTGTCGGTATAAATTGTAATAGATTGTTAAATTTACGTACCATTTAATATGGCAACACTAATTTTGTTGACAAATATTGATCATATGGAAAGAACCGTTAGCTCAAAGATATGTCTAAAACAAAGTGACCTGTTGAAAGCGAACCGCGTGTTTAGAAGACAATTAAAAAAAAAACACATCAAAACACTTTTTTAATTTTTTGATATTAAGTCTGAAAAAGTATGTATTTTAATATCTATAAATCTCAACTGCGACAGTGTGCGATTTTAGTTTTTATGAATATTTTTCAGTGTCTACTCCATTGAAGATACGCGATATTTTTAACAAATGGTTAGAAGTGAAACAAATTAAAAAGAGCCTTATCGTGTGTAAAATAAATGAATTTGTAAAAAATCATTTGCGTAGAACATTACACTGCACTGAGGAAAGAAAACTCATGTTAACGCTTTTGAAATTTAGCACTAATTGGGAAAAGTATGGACGGAAAAAAGCGTTATTTGAAAAATGCCTTAACAACTGGTTGGATAGTGAAATATTCCATGGGGATTCTATTTGTGTTGTAAGTTACCATCAGTTCTTGGCATCAATCAGAGATAAAACAGGTCTGTTATTTTTTTAGGAACCAAGTTCAAGCTTTGTTAGAGGTCGGCCACGTCTGTCTTTCGAAGAAGCATCACATCGAACTAAGCGAAGACGGGTTGATGAGCTTGTTGTGTCAACCTCTGCTGAAGCTATTACAAAAGCAGCAGAAAAAATTTCAGAAACAAATAAGACTGGAACTATATCAGTAAAAAAAGCGTTAGCATTATACGTGGATATGGATATCTCTTTTAGACAATACAACATGATGAGAAACGTTGTGAATGCTGTACATAAAAATTGTTTTCCATCCTATTATTCTATTGTAGAAGCAAAAAAAAAACTTATTCCAGATGGAATTGAAGTTTCAGAAACGTCAGCAACTGTTCCATTACAGGCAATTTTGGATAAAACCGCAAACAGCATATTGAAGCATTTAGAATTCGGCGCTGAAAGTAATGTTATTTTAGAGTGCAAGTGGGGATTTGATGGCAGTAGCGGTCATAGCGTATACAAACAAAAGTTTGAAAGCCAAGATGCTACTGACGAGTTTTTGTTTGTTACATCCTTCGTACCATTGCGTATCATGGAGGACAAAAATGAAAAAATTTTGTGGCAAAACAGCAAACACTCTTCTCTAAGGCTATGTAGACCTCCAAAAAAATTATTTGCTAAAGAAAATCCTAAACTTATAATGGAAGTAAAAGACAACATACAGCGTGAAATTGAAAATTTAACTACATACGTCTATAATAATGATAAAAAGAAAATTATCGTTCAGTATCGCTTAAAATTAACCATTATCGACGGGGCTGTGTTAAATGCTATACATGGGCATAAAAGTAGTGCGACTTGTGTTTTGTGTGGAGCTAAACCTACACAAATGAATACCGAATTAGTTCTTGAAAGAAAAGTCAACGAAAATTGCTATGAATATGGTATATCGACCTTACATGCGTGGATAAATTTGTTTCAATGCATTATTCACATTGCATATAAACTACCTATTAAGTCATGGCGTATAGTGGATGAACAAAATAAGCAGGAAGTGATGGTAAATAAAAAGAGGATTCAAGAAAAATTCAAGAATGAAATGGGGCTTATTATAGATATGATTAAATCAGGATATGGCACATCGAATGATGGAAACACGGCTAGACGCTTCTTTTCAAATATTGAACAAGCGGCTCAGATAAAAGGTGTTGATAAAACTTTAATAAACAACTTTTCTGTTATTTTAAGAACATTTTCCAGTGGACTGCACATAAATGTGACAAACTTTGAAAGGCTATTAAAAGAAACATTTATTTTATATATTAAGCTATATCCCTGGTACTACATGCCTGTTACTGTGCACAAAGTTTTAGTTCACGGTATTAATTACATCAAGTATTCAAATGTACCAATTGGAATGTTATCAAAAGAGGCCATAGAGTCTTGTCACAAAGTTATTCGGAATAATAGACTGAGGCATACAAGAAAGACGTGTAGAGTTGACTCCAATAAGGATCTAACACATTACCTAATTTTGCAGTCAGAGCCAGATATTTCGATGAACAGTCAAAAAAAAATTTTAACAAGATATGATCTAAATGATATAAAAGATTTTGTTTTAATGGAAGATGAAAGCATCATATCTGAGGATGATTTCTACAATAACATTGAAGATGTAGGCGATGATAATAGTAAATAAGAAATAATAGTAAATAAGAAATAATAGTAAATAAGAAATAATAGTAAATAATAAAATAGTAAATAAATAATAGTAAATAAGAAATATTATACGATTTTTTTACTTCAGGATATATGGGCAGTGGGCGTGTCCTTTGATTTAATTTTATCAAATTCAACACAGTGAGGTAGAATGTATCAAGGACGATACGTACAAAATTTGGTTCGATTCGGATTGAAACTTTAGAAAATATTCGATTTTTTTACTTCAGGATATATGGGAGGTGGGCGTGTTCTTGGGCCGATTTTTCCAAAACTTAATTTTTTTCTTAGTCTACTTACGTAAATTTTCTGTACCAATTTTTATTTACCTACGATAACTCCTTCTATTTTTGGCCAACTCTTATATGAAATCACGACACTGTGTACCGTGAAGTTAAGCAGTTATTCCACGCTTTACTACATAAACTTTCCAGTCGAAAAGCAACATTAGCTACTATCTGAGACTATGAATGCCAAATTTGTTGTTTACCGTAAAATTTAAATTGTTGCTTTAAATTTCAGCAAAATTTATTGATTTTTAGTGTCAATTCAAAAAGCGATAACTAATTAATTTTTATCATATTTGTGAAATTTTCCTATATATACGATGAAGCAGTTTTCTTTGAGTGTAGATTAGCCATTTTCGGTACCCATACAAAATTCCAAATATGTATGACCATATATATGATCATACATAGGTTGGTATATGATCATATATAGGCCTACATGATCATATATGTTCATGTATAGTTCAATATATGAACATATGTTATCTCATATATTTCCATATATTTTCGGATACGAAATTTGAGTCATATATAAGCATATATGTTCATATATTGCCATATACAACCATATACTCTCAAATTTCGGATCCCAAGATATATTTAAATATATAAGATCATACATTTAACTAAGCATGGAGCTACATACATGATCATGTATGCCCATGTATTATAATATGCCCGCCTATATGTGAGGGCTAAGATATGTTATCCAACTTAAAAATTATAAAAATTGTAAATTTATACAATAGATTTTTTTTTTAAATATTTTCAAAAAAATATTATGACAAAATATTTATTCTTTCATTTACCAACACATTTAATTGACAACATAAACTCTTAATTTAAAGCCAGATTTTTTGTCTTACGGTTTATTTTACCAAAATCTTGCAATAGTTTACTACTATTAGTCGGTAATCTTGTATGTTTGTATGCTGCAGACTATCCCTATATGTATGTATGGCTGTATGTATGTCTGTCTATCGTCTCTTAAATAATTGACAAATTTATCCCCATGATGTTTATCAAGTTTGCTATAGCATTTAATTCAAAAGCTTGTTATGTAAGTTTTATGTTAAAAAAAAAGACAGAAAGGCAACACATGAGGCCCGCTTGAAATTGACAAAAATTCAAGAGATTTTTTGAAAAAGTTTTAAAAAATTTTCTAAATTGTTAATAATATAAAAACGACATCTTGCTTAGCTTTTAAACGAGATATACATTTTTAAGTGATAATGTTAAATTTAGGGCACAATCAGTATAAAAAAAAGTTGCCAGTTCAGTTAAAAATAAAGGAACATACATTTATTTTTCAAAGAAATATTTATTTTTGATTTCTTTTATACATTTGTTCAAAATGATTTACTATCATTCACTGATTTTTTTCAGTTAAATTTATTTTTTTTTTTCATTTGTTTTTATTAAAAAATACCCACCAGATGGAAATTTGTGGTATATTTGTTACGGTTAAATTTATTAAACATATATTTTTTTTTGCTGTCAAAAAATTCCAATTTGTCTTTTTTATTTAAATTGTTTGTATATACAGGTTGGTTGAAAAGTTCCTTCGCTCACCAAGAGATCGCACTGCTAGCTACAAACATTTTTTTTCTCAGGTTGGTATAACTGTCCTGAGAACACATGCAAAGTTGCAAGTCATTCTGTCAATTCTTTCTTTGAAGTTGACGTGTCATTGATTTTTTTTAATATGGAAAAAATTGAATATCGTGCAGTCATTAGATTCTTTGTTTTGAAGGGTTTGCGTCGTTTTATAACTATGGATGAGACTTGGATCTGCCACCATGATCCTAAATTGAAACAAAAACGTTTACAGTGTACTGAATCTGGTTGTTCAGCTCCAAAGCAGGTGAAGTCACAACGATCAGCAAAGAAGCTTATGACATCAGTTTTTTGGGATGCAAAAGGAATTTTGTTGATTGATTATCTTCAGAAAGGTTAAACAATCAACTCTGAATATTATTGCAGATTTTTGGATCAGCTGGATGAAAAAATTCGTGAGAAAAAACCTGGTTTAAAGAAGAAACAAATCATTTTTCATCAAGACAATGCACCTGCTCACAAAAGTGTTTTGACGATGGCTAAATTCAAAGAATTAAAGTACGAATTACTTGAACATCCACCATATTCACCAGATTTGGCTCCCAGTGACTACTATCTCTTCAGAAATCTCAAACAATTCCTTCTTGGAAAGCATTTTTCGTCGAATGAAGAGGCCATAGCAGCCGTAGACGGTTATTTTGCAGAGCTTCCGGAAAACCATCATAAGGATGGGATAAAATTATTGGAAGATCATTGGAACAAGTGTATTGAGCTTCTAGGAGATTATATTTAAAAAAAAAATATATTTCGTAACAAAAACAGTATTCTTTCATTTCGAGCGCAGGAACTTTTCAACCAACCTGTATACCAAATTATATCAATTCAATGACAAGAACTTCATAAACACACACACACATATGGCCATTCACACAAAATGTGTCTATAGACTGTGTGAGCATACATTTTGTAGATTAAAAAACGGAAACAATTTTAAGTATAAAAATAGTGAGTTATTTTTTACGGTAAAATTCTAACCTTTATTTTAACTGATTAATCATTTGGTTTTTTTTTTTACTGATATGTCTGTGGTTTAAACAACGTTGAAAAATAAATAACAAAAACCATTTGATTTAAATGTAAAAAAAAGAACATTGGATTTTAATTGAAATATCATTTCTTTTTAATGGCATTTTCTATTGTTTTAACTTACAAGCTATTTTAAGGGCAGCCATATTAAATTATAAACCAAACAAAAAAGTAATTTGTTATTGTACTTAATTTAATGCGCTACAAATATACCAATTTTTTATATAAAATTTTAAAATTGTAATACACTTAAAGAAAAATATATATTTTTTTATAAAAAAAAAGTTTATTTTGGTATACATCCAAAAAGTAGTGTCATATTTGCCAATTGCTTTCCATATAGGATCCTTTTATTACAAAAGTTTGCACATTGCATATTCTAATACCTTTTTTGTATGCTTAAACATGCCAACATGCATGTTTATATATTTTTATCAAAAAAAAAGAAATAAAATATATACAAAAATATTTTTTACTATGTCGAGTGTAAAGTTGAAAATATTTATTATAAATGTTGCACATAATAACACAGATACACGCACACACTCACATATTTACACATATACAATGTTTTGCATATATTTTTATTAAATAATATGTATCCACAATGTGTTTAGTATACTCACAGAAAAATTGCACAAAAAAAAGCTTTTTTTTATTATATGAAAATGGCCCGAAGTCGAAAAAAAGCTTAAATCCACAGATTTGCTATACATTTGAAATGTTTTGGCAGAAAATAGCGTATTTTGATACATTTATTTAAATTAAATTTCATAGAAAATTGATAAAAAAAATTATTCATTATTTCAAGCTTTTATTTGAAAATAAAATAAAAAAAAATTTATTCTCATTGATGACAAAAATTTTAATTTTTCATTTTGAAAAATGTTTAGGCAACAAGGCGAACAAAGAATATTTTATATAAAATTTACACAAAGCAACAATAAACTTGACTTTGAAATCACACCTACGGTACGGTGAAAAATTGTTTAATATGTTCTCAGTATTACAGGCAAAAAATTGTTGAAGTTAATCGAAAAATTGTTAAACACACGGTTTAAAGTTTTTACTGGTTACGAACTTCCCTCGTAGTTATATGAAATGCAACACTGCTTCCATCAAGTATCACCTTTTAATAGACTCCTGTCAAATTTTGAGCAAGTTCCGTCAATTACTTTGTGTTTAACAGCTGTTCGAAACATACAACCTCGTGGATTTTTTTAAAAATGGAAAAAAGTGAATTTCGAGTGCTCATTGAACCAAGGAAAAGCTTGAAAAATACTATGGGGACTCTGCATCATCGATTTTAATGGGAAAAAAGTGGTTGACTGACTTTCGTTATGGTCGCACAAATGTGTGGTCGAAAAAATCCACGATCTGGTGTTGGCCGACAGAAGTGTAAGATTGTTGATGCAATAGGCATTTCATATGACAGTGTGGTCTCGATTTTAAATGATCAGTTTGTTTAGGAAAGCTGTCTGCAAGATGGGTGCCGCTTTTGCTCTCAATTAACAACAAAATCGTAATCGTGTGACGTGTGTAGTCTCAATAGCAAAATTCCATGAATTGGGCTAAGAATTGGTACCTCATTCGCCATATTCTAAGGATTAAGACCCCAGTGACTATTTCCTAGCCCAACGATGAAATTATTATTAACAAATGCCTATTTTATGGACCTCGAAAAATCCTATTTTTTGGAAGGGATACAAAAATTGGAGGAACGTTGAACTAAGTGTATTGAGCTAAAAGGAGATTATGTTGAAATTTTTTATTTTTTTTTTGCATTTCGTTTAAACTCCCTAAATAAGCGCGTAATATTTCTCAAGCCGATTACTAAATGTCCAGTTAAAATTTAACCAAAAGTTAAATTTATATTTTTTTCATAAAAAACCACAACAAATGTAGCAAAGGGGTCATTATGAAATTAGGACGTAGTTAAGAAGAAGACAAATAATGAAATTGTAAGTTTTAATAAATCTAGCTGGAGATCAAATAAATAAACAAATTTCGTTTACCAACATTTTTCCATAAGCGTACCTACATACTTGTTATTTTGTACAAAACCAATTGACAATTTTAAATTAAAATGTCCAACAAAATTATGTTTTTGGTATATAAAAAGTTATAGAAATACTAAACTATAAAAATAAATATAAAATTATGTACAAATTTTATACAATTTGAGGTTTAAACAAAACATGCAAGTATTGATAAATTTTTGAGGTTTTTTGATTATACCATAATTGTTGGAAAATTGAATATTGTTGAAACACATGGAATAGAAGAAGAATAATTTTCTAGTATTAAAGCTTAATAAAAAAATATTAAAAAAAAAAAAAAATAGTCTTGCATGGAATTTAAATTGATAAGAAAAAAGTTTTACAAATTTATGTGTCCTTGAAAGCTTTTGTCAAAGCTCTAACAAATATCAAAGCTCTTATAAATATCAAAGCTCTGACAGATATCAAAGTTCTAACAGATATCAAAGCTTTAACAGATATCAAAGCTTTAACAGATATCAAAGCTTTAACAGATATCAAAGCTTTTGCAGATATCTCAAATATTAGCTGTCATATTCGGAATAAAATATTAATTAGATTAAAAGCTTTTTGTTAAGACTTAATTTCTGCTTTAACCACTCAATTGAGTAGTCAGGCTTTAAAAAACCTTCTCTCGTTGAATCGATATTAAAAATCATGTGTAAAGAGGACGTATATGCCACAGCATAGAGTTACAACAGCTACGTCTTACGCTGCTGAAAGTTTAAAAATAAGCTTTTAGAGCTTTAATAAACCAAGCCCAAATAAATTAGAAAAACTCACAAATTTTTTTAATTTCAATTCGTATATCGATAGTTATTAGTTGACGATAAAAGTAGCACTTTAGCCAAAGATTTTAGCAGGATGGAGAAGACGTCAGTTACGACTGCTCAACTTATCATATTTATGCTGAATTTTGTATTAAAAAGTAATTGTGTAAATTATATTATAATCTACATATATATATTATGTTATACTTTAAAGCTAGCCAAACATAAAAAAAAATTAAGCTTTAAGAGCTTTTATAAAACAAGTTGTTATAAATTGTCAGAAAACAATAAATTTTCTACTCCAAAGTAAGGTGATTAACTATTTAATCAAGGTTTACATTTGATTTTAAAATTTCATTATTTAAGCTTAAACATTTTTCAAAGTTAAAAGCTTTTTTTAAACAAATTTTCCAACAAAGACTTTGATACCATTTATTTACTAAACTTTAAAAAAAAAATTTTAAATAACCAGTCAATATAAATATTTAACGCTCTAGTTCTTATTATTTCAAAAAACTGCGAAGATTTTCATTTGTGACCATGCATAAGCAATTTTCGTACAAATCTATATAAAATTTTATACAACATATTTAACGAAAAGCTAAAAATAAATAGTTGTTGCAATGTCAGCAAATTGACAGTTTGGCAAATAAAAATACCAAAAAAAAAAAAAAACACTAAATAAACGTTGTCACAAAATATTTTCTAACAACTAAACTTCACAATTGAATATACAGTAGAAGTGGGTGGATTTGAAAATATATACAGTCAATAAATACAATTTTCTTATTTAGATATGATAATAGATAGAAAAATAAGGTGAACATTGTATGAAAATTTAATGTATTGTAAAAATACTTGAAAAATA
Organism: Eustalomyia histrio; assembly: GCA_949748255.1. Taxonomy (NCBI): domain Eukaryota; kingdom Metazoa; phylum Arthropoda; class Insecta; order Diptera; family Anthomyiidae; genus Eustalomyia; species Eustalomyia histrio. Next base: position 154,122,900 of record OX456524.1, on the reverse strand, counting down.
AAATTTATTTCTAAAAGCTTTATACAAAAGTGGTGATTTAAAAAAAAGCTTTATGTGACAAGTTAATTGGACAATGACTATTAAGTCGAATATACGATTACCACTTAAAAGCTTTTTCACAGAATGATTTTTTTTTTAATTTTAAAAGTGTTTGGCTTTAAAGCTTAAATTTAATACCGTTTACTTGGTCACCTTAAATTTTGTCTAAATCCTAATCACACTATTTTACAATGCTATGTAATTTTGTGCATTTTCATTTAAAAACTAAATGACACATGGGATATTTTCCAACAATTTATTTTAAATAACAGCCAATTCAGGTTTGCTTCTATTATAACAGCTGTTGCTTAATACTCTTAAGGGTTTGCCAAAATAAATTTAAAAGAAAGGGGTTTTTTTAAATTATTATGCCACAAGTTATCAGAAAATTTATGAAATATCAATTATGATTATATTTATTAATTTCCTCAGATACTAAAAACCAAATAACATTAACAGTCCTGATAATATTCCCCAATTTTGTTGATTAATTTCTTTAATTTTTGACAAATTAATCTAAAATGTTTCTATGAACACTATCAACACTACCAGAGCTTAATTATTCCGTCAATATTAAGTATATTTAATTTTTAAATAGTATTTTCATTTTCTTTTCAATTCCATGTCATTTTGATGGTAGAAAAGTTATATGTAATTAAATGTTTGTTTAATTAAAAATTGAAAATAATCAGAAATGTTTTTTTTTTTATTTTAATACTCTAATTCCAAATGGTTCATGTTCTAGAAACACGTTTTTTTATATAAAATATTGCAAAATGAAGAACTATTTAAACAACCAGCTGAATGCATTTTAATGTAATTTTGGGCAAAAATTAAAAAAAAAAAAAATTAAAATAAAACTTTATTTTTGCCTTAACTAACTGTTTTAAAGTTTTGTTGTTTTACCATTTCTGTTATTCCATAGCTACGAGTAAAAGTTTTAAATTGCCACAGTTGAGTCAGTATGAACAAAATATTTTTGCCAAGAGAAAACCCGAAAACAGCGTTGTTGGTGATTTTTATTTAAAAGGGTTAAAAAAGAGTTAAATCTTGAGCTAAAAAAGTTATAAAATTACAAATTAGTTTTTTGAAAATTTGATCCTAGCTTGGTAAGGGGATTAATGTTGTTAGAAATAATAAAATCAATACAAAATTTCAAAGATTAAAAAAAGCTTTTTATGGTTAATAAACATGAAAGTTTTTGGTAAATGGTAAGACAAATGTTGATAAAAAAAAAGCTTTAAAATAATGACAAATATGTTACATCCGAACTAAAAATATTTTATTATAAAATTTTTATAGATTTCTTTGTAAAATCTTGTATACTAATAAAAGCTTAAAAAAAGCTTTTTGCTATTACTACTTAAAAACTGCGACAATTAATATGCTAAAGGGAGTAAAATACTTCAAGATGCTTATAATTTTAAAATTCTTAAAATTTACAATGTTTTTGTAATAAAAAAGCTTAATTAAAAGCTTTACAAAAGGTTTTTGTTCTCATATATAAAATATATTTAAAAGCTTTTTGATCATATTATAAATTTTGATCAAGTTTTTTTTACTGTATAAGTAAGCTTGAATAATACCAAAAGCTTAAAAAAGCTTTTTGTTGTCCTTACATAAAAATTATGAAATGCTCATAATTTAGTAAACGTTTCAAATGGCTATATAAAAATAAATATCAGAAAATATATTAAATAAACAAAATCATAACAAAATGTCTGTTAATTTAAAATTAAAGCTTTTTATGTTATTAGTAGCAAGATGAATGTATTAAAAAAACCTAACTCATATCAGACAAACGTCGATATATGGAAATGTTTAATGAAGAAAATCTTTCAAAAAGCTGTTTTCTTTTTATTTATACTTTTTTATATTCCACAACCGTGAATAAAAGCTTTTGGTGCCACTGCCTCAAAACAATGGCAATTATAATGCTTTAGTAAAACTGAAGATTTTCAATAATTGTCAATGATATTTACAATGTTTTTAAAATAAAAAAGCTTAATTAAAAAGCTTCTGAAAATGTTTTTAAATTTTGATGAACTATTAAATGCTTTGGTAAAACTAAAGATTTTCGATAATTGTAAATAATATTTTTTAAAATGAAAAAGCTTAATTAAAAAGCTTACGAAAAGTTTTTCGCTCTCAAGGATTTAAATGTTTTAGTAAAATTGAAGATTTTCGAAAATTGTCAATAATCTTAAAAATGTTTTGAATTGAAAAAGCTTTATTAAAAAGCTTAATAAAAAAGCTTACGAAAAGCTTTTTACTCTCACATATGCCAAAAATATTTATAAATTTTGATCAACTATTTAAAAGCTATTTAGTGCCACTGACTCAAAACAATGGCAATTATAATGCTTTTGTAAAACTGAAGATTTTCAATAATTGTCAATAATATTTGAAATGTTTTTGGAATGAAGAAGCTTAAGTAAAAAGCTTCCGAAAAGATTTTTACTCTCACATATGCCAAAAAAATTTATAAATTTTGATCAACTTTTTAACCGTATAAGCTTGAATAATACTAAAAGCTTTTTGTTGGCACTGGTTTAGAAACTTCGACGGTTTTAATGCTTAAGAGAGTAAAATACTGTGAAGCTTTTGCTTTAGGCGTAAATATTTTAAAAGCTTCAAAAAGTTTTTTGTTGAAACCATTTGATAATCGTCAATAGCATATAAAATAGTAAAACATTAGCACAAATAATAATCAATGCAAAAAAAATAAAAAAAATGTCAAAAACTTTCGTAAAATAAGCTAATTTTTGTTTATTTTCGTTTATTTTACGAAGTTTTTGTTGTTTTAACATAATTTCTATATATTTATGCATGGATTATTTAGAGTGTATTTAATGTTTCATGAAAAAATTAATAGAAAAATTATATTTAATAAATGCCAATCATAATATATGTACCCTACACTAGAGGTTTCCAATGTTGGGCGCGATAGGTCATGTTCAAAACTATACCCTTTCAAGGATTCATAGTTCAAGTCCCCGTTTATAAAGAGAATTAAAAAAATTACAGTATTTAAGGCAAATTATAAAAATTCGACACGCTTTAACCAAGACAATTTACAAAAGCTTTTAAAGGAGCTTTTTGGTGATATTTAGAAGAAAAACGAAAAAGAGTATGAAATAATATCCATTCCACGATTAACATTATTTCAACAGAATTTTTTTTTTACATTTTTCATATGAACTCCTTTCAAGTGCTGCCTTTTTGTATTGGCTCCCCATGCAATACATAGCGGGTGTGTAATGATGATGAGTGTTGGTATGTTATGCGTTTACTTTTGTTATTTTTCTGCAATATTTCAACTTTTTAAGTGCAATTAGTCCGTTAATAGCATGAAAATTGTAATTGTAAAATTGCACGAAAATCCTTTATTTTTTTCAGCTGCTTCTCCCATTTTTTTGTTTGGTGGTTGTTTTATTTTGAAAGATGGTGTTGGGGTAAATTGGAAAGAAATTGAGTTCGCAACAAGGTTGTTGGTTTTGTATTTATTATACGATAGTTTTTTTTTCTACTTCTTCTTCTTCTTTTTATATTGCAAAATGGCAAGTTATTATTGTTATTGTTAAACAAAACAGTGAAAGTTTATAAAATTTCACACAAAATATACTTATTATTACACAGATAAAGCATAAGCTGGAAAAATAGCTTTTACTGTCTACTGCAGTTAAATTTATAATCATTTGTTGCAACTGCTGCAGCCACTATATAATGGTATTGTGTTTTTTGTAGTACGTAGGATGGTTGCTTCAAGCAAAAGTATAGTCAATTGTTTCCTTTGGCCATATGATGATGATTATACATATGAAATTATTTATGATGGACTTTCTCCTTGAAAAAGATTTTAATTTTTTTTTCATAGTAATAATATAAAGTCTTGATGAAAAAAAGGGTGTGTCTTAAGATAAATATTCATTAAGATTTTAATTTACATGATTTTAAGTCATGTGAAAAGATTTTTAAGATATGAGCATATTTCTATGCAAAAAAAAAAAAGTCATAAGGAATTCTATAGAAAAACAAAGAAGAGCGGCTAAATTCGGCTATGCCGAATCTTATATACCCTTCACCATGGTATTCTGAAGGAGATGAATACATCGTTGGAATCTACTACCTCATAGCTCTCCACAAACAAGCGGTATCCCCATTTATTTTTTCTTAAATGTCCAAAAATTTTAATCCAAAATAATATGTCATGTAAAATCTCAAATTTATATTTTTCCATATGTTTCAGCGCTTTTCTTGTCAAATTTGGCATTTTCTAGGCAAAAAAAAGTTGGCGACACTACTATTTATTTTTTATTTATATCATTCACAATAGTTGTGAAACGTATTTAACCTAAGTATTTATCTTCACACTCTTATTAAACAAAGGGATTTTACTGGAAAAATTAGAGGTAGTCCTGGTTTTTTGCTAATATCTCAGCCATTTATTAACCGATCTGTCTGATTTTTAATAGCAAACAGAAATGGATCACATGTAACAGAAATAAAAAAGAATCAAGTCCTCATCATGTCTGGGTTCTTCGGAAAACCCATTTCAACACACAGACGGACAGACGGACAGACGGACAGACGGACAGACGGACATCGTTAAATCAACTTCGCTCTTCATATGGACCCAGAATATATATACTTTATAGGGTCTAAGATCAATATTGTAGAAATTACAAACGGAATGACAAACTTATATATACCCTTCCACCTATGGTGAAGGGTATAATAAATTTCATAATTTAAAAGTTGTTTGAATGAATACACCATCATTAACGAACCAATTTAAGAGAATCAAATTATCAGAATCTAATGGTTTTTGATTTACTAAATTTCTTCAAATTCTGAGGGTTTTTTTAGTTAATTTCTTTATTTTCTGAAATAATATTTAACAATTCATATCGCCCCATATAAAATCTTGCACTCACAAAGATACATTTTCTAGCATTAAGTACAAAAGTTAAGTCATTGATTTACTATTTGAATTAAAAAAAAAACTATAAATTAAATTAAAAAAACTATAATTTAGTTCTCATTTTGACTACGAAAATTTTAATTTATCATTTCAATATGAATAAAAATTTAGTTCATATTTTAATACAAATTTATTTATAAGCGATTTATTTATATTTATAACTTTAGTATGAACAAAACATAATTTAGCCTCTCACAAAACTAAATGCATTTTAGTTCATATTTGAACTTAAAAGTGAACTTAATGTTTAGTAATCCTTAGACTGCAAAAATAACTAATTTTTAGTAAAAACTGGTTAAGACAAAATTCGAGGGACTACAAAAATTAGTTAATTTTCAGCGAGGTTCGTATAAACTGGGGTAAACAAATTTATTAAACAAATCTTTATTATTCACAAAGTATTTAAAGTTTCTATAAAACATTTCAGAAAACACAGATTTTTCAATTTAAAAATATGTCATGCTACAATAAGTTCGTGACTTTTTGAACTTTCCTCGTAGTTATATGAAATGCAACACTGCTCCTATCAAGTACCACCTGTTAATAGACTACTGTTAAATTTTGAGCAAGTTCCGTCATTTACTTTGCGTTTAACAGCTGTTCAAAACATACCACCTCGTGGATTTTTGTAAAAATGGAAAAAAGCGAATTTCGAGTGCTCATTAAACATTATTTATAGCAAAAAAAAAAAAAAAAACAGTCAATCAAACCAAGAAGCTTGATAAATACCATGAGGACTCTGCACCATCGATTTCAATGGTAAAAAAGTGGTTTACTGACTTTCGAGATGCCGAACGTTCTGGACGCCCAGTTGAGGTCTCTACACCCAAAACAATTGAAAAAAAAAATTCACGATATGGTGTTGGCCGATCGGAGATTGAATGTGCGATGGATTGTGGAAGACATAGGTACCTCACATGGCTCAGTAGTTACAATTTTGAACGATCACTTGTGTATGAGAAAGCTTTCCACAAGATGGCTGCCGCGTTTACTCACAACCGACCATTTACGAAATCGTGTGACAGCTTAGTTTCCATGGCAAAAATCCATAAAGTAGACTACGAATTGCCCCCTCATTCACCTTATTCTCCGAAATTAGGCCACAGTGAGAGAGATTTAGCTCCAACGATGAAATTATTGATCAAACTAATGCCGATTTTATGGACCTCGAAAAATCCTGCTGTTAAACGCAAAGTAAATGACGGAACTTGCTCAAAATTTGACAGTAGTCTAATAACAGGTGGTACTTGATGGCAGCTGTGTTGCATTTTATATAACTACGAGGAATGTTCCAATAGTCACGGACTTATTGATCCGCCCTCGTACACACAAATATAGAAACGGCCAAAATTTTTAAAAATTTCGTATTTAAAATTATTTAGAAACAGTTTGTTTTAAGTGAGCCCGTTATGCATAAGAAAATTAATGCCTCAGCATCGCGACTTTTAAATTAGTTCTTATTATTAGTGAGAACTAACTGAATTTTAGTTCATGCAAAGTGGGGCAATAAGTATCATCCATTTTTGTAAATGGAATCACATGTTAGTTTGGTTTTGATTATCGTGAAGTAGATAAGTGCGAAATTTATAGTGAATAACAATGAATTTGCATACGCCTCAAAATTACAATGATTGTGAATAACTTTTCATAAAAATTGATCAAAAGCGATGAGTCTCATTTTTATGTCAGCCACCACATCATTAAGAAAAATTCATGAGCACATTTACACCCTCTCAAAGTCACCGTGTGATGTGCAGTTACCTTGAAAAAGGTGATTGAATTTTATTTTCTTGAAGCAACCGTACACGCAGAGAAAAAACATGGTTGCAATATGATTACTGCTACTATATTGTGTTTGCTGCAATTGGATATGGTTGTTACAACCAAGTTATTGGTTTTCTAACCATCAACATGGTCTCTACCATTATTATTTAGTTAATATTTTACTATTTTGTGATTGGCACCTACTATTTTATATCATGATTGGCTGTAACCATACTGTGGTAACAAAAATTCTGACTATGAAAAAAATATGATAATTATGTAACGATAAAATGCTGACAACAATCAATAAATAATTATACGATCAAAGAAAGAAAAGTTCTCAAAGTCTATGATTTTTTTTTGTCAACAATTTTTCTTCAAAAATATTAAGTTTTTTTAGAAAAAACATTTCTAAAGGAAATATTCTTAAATTTAAAGAGTTTTTTCATAGTTTCTAAAAACTTTTCCCTTAAGAAATTTTCTTAGATTATGGATCATATAATCATAATATAGTTATGAGGGACCATAATATGATAACATTTTGAGAATACTATGATTACGTGCGATCATATTATGATAAATTCAATATAAAATGTTTATTTAGGACCATAATATAGTAATTTTTGAATCATAATATAATTTCTGAATCATAATATAACAATATTATGGTAAAAATATAGTTATTTTATTATCATAATATGATAACCATAATATAGTACGATTACGGTTGGCACAACCATAAACCCAAAAATATATGATGCTCTTCGAATATGATTGACCCAACTATGTTTTTTCTTTGCGTGTAGGTAACACTATTACGGTGAACGGCGACCGCTAAAGAATAATGCTGACTGAATTGTTGCTTAACAAAAGTTAACAACAATTTGGATTTGGAGGGCATGTGCACAGCACGAGTGATCTCACATTTTGCTGATTTGGCTTGGAAAGTCAGATCTTCCGATTTGACTGTCTCGAACTTCTTTCTTTGGGAATATTTGAAGTCGTTGATGTACCCCAACAAGTTCCGCAACCTTTGAGGAGTTGCAGAAGAACTTTCGAGCAGAAATTGACAACATGACACCACAAATTCTGCTCACAGCTTTGAAGAATTTAATCGAAAGATCCCAAATATGATCATTTGTCAGACATAATGTTCCACAATAAAGTGCAAAGAAACATAATCAGTCAAAAACCAAATAAGTTTTCACTTGAAACAAAAGTTATAGCGAAAGAAAAATCAGCTGAAATTTTTGCCCCACCCTGTATTTTAAAAACAACTGTGTCAAGGTTTATGAACAGACAAATTTTTTATTAAATTCTTATATCAAATTAATAAATTTTTATTACAATTTATTAAATTTAATAATAATTTTCACTTTTAAAATTTTTTCTTTAAAAATGAAAGGAAACTTTAGTATAATTTGTATTGTCCTCTTTTACGCAGTTGGACATGCGAACATAAGAAAATAATATGAAGAAAAAAAAATTATTAAAAATGGCTTTGAAGTATAAAAAATTAAAGAATTTTTTTCATATTTTTTTTTGTGTTAAAAAGAAAAGTCAAAAACAGCCCCATAAAGAGAAAAAAAACCGGCTGGAATACAAGTACAATAAATTTGTTATATGCAACACTTGAGACGAGGCAGTGATTTTTGTTTGCTGTAGTTTTTGCACTTGTGTTGTGTTATTTTAAATGGTATATAACCTCCTATAATAACAAGGAAAGCCTGCTAGGGGGAGGTTTTTGGAGATTTCTATGGAATCGGGATACAAAGATAAAGGAGACAAAAGTAATAAAAGTTTGATAAGAATCATAGGGGATAAAAATGGGTTTCAAAGTTGCTCGGAATTTTTATATTTTAAAACTTTTTATTAGGTCCTCAAAATACCTATCATTTGAGAACAAACATGAAAAACCTAAAAGTGGACAATTTTTAATCACAAATTTTATCCCTGAAATGGAAGATTGGGCCGCTAAAGAGGCATCCATTTTTCTTTAGACTGACTCATTGCAAACTGAGTGAAGCCACCAATGATGCTTCCTTGTTAGTCGTCCTTGGTATTGTAAATATTCTTAGCGTTAACAAAACACTTAATTTCATTTTCAACAAACAAACAAACAAAAAAAAAGCAACAACAATTTTTTTTTTAAAAAAGTGAAAAAAGAAAAATGTAGAAAAATTAATTTACATGAACACAAGAAAAAGGAAATATTTTTTCGCTGATGATTACAAATTTTTTCGTTTCGCATTTGAACACCTTTTCCCATTTAAAAAAAAAATCGGGGACCTTAATTTAGAAATTAAAAAAAAAAAATTTAAAAGTTTGCGAAATACAGTGAATATGTTGTAACAAGTATTATGTTTACTCTGAGAGAATTTTCTCCGTAATAATATAATATAATAATGAGAATATAATCATATACGACCATACATCATATACGACCATTCATGGACATATACGACCATACATGGTGGACATATATCCTTAAAATTTAGATACAAAGGCATATGAAAATACATGAGATAATGTATGTTCATATATTGAACTATGCATGCATGTATATGATAATGTATGCCGATACACTCAAAAAAAAAAAAAAGACATGAACTAAAACGTTATCAAAAATTTCCTTCAAAATAGTTTATAAATTTTCCTCAATTTAAGTAAAATTTTTTTAAAACTTAGAAAAACTTTCTTAAAAAGAATGAAAATTCCTAAGTTTGAGGAAAAACGAAATAGTGTATATACTCAGAAACAGTTCATATTTTTCCTAAGTAACATTTCTTGATTTTAGGAAAAAAAAAACAAGTCAATTAAATAAAAACGTATTAATTTTAAGAAAAAACATCTTAGTTTTAAGAAAATTGCATACCCAAATGTAATAAAATTAAGTTTAGTTCAAAAAAAAAAATTTAGGACATAATTTACTCCCGTTTAGTTCAAAAAATGTGTCCAACTTAAATCGAGAAAGTACCTGAACTTAATGTGTGTTCATTTTTTTTTACGCGAGTAGTAAAATTAACTTAATTTTAGAAAGCCATTTCCAAATTCAGTTTTTAAGTAAAAATAATAAATTTTTTCCTATGTAATAATAAAAATTTACGTGCGTGAGCGTGAGTCAAAAATCTCTCACGTGCCCATCTCTTAAATATTGAACTTAAAGTAGCTTATAATATATTTTAAACTTTTGTTAGCAAAGTGTAAAAAATTTCGAATTTGCGCTTTTATGTAATAAATTTGTTTGTTGACTACAATACAAAATATCGCAGGCACATTTTATACATAACGACATAATGACTTTCCTATAATTGACGTAATGACTTTCCTATAATTATAACTTTATTCACTTAATTATAAAAAAGTTTAAATATGTATATGTCAAATAAAGTTTAAGCTAAAAATGCCATAAAACAAATTAATGACATTTTAACATTTTCCAATAATAACAAGAAATGTAACTGTAATATTTTGTATTTTTGCAACAATTTCCTTAAATTAGTTAATTTAAGAAGACAAAGGACCCCCAGTGTTGCATAGCCATAAATGCGGTAAGTCACTTAGGGTGTCCCTTTTTGTAGTTCTCTCAAGCAGAACCGTTAACTAACTACGAAATGGAACTGACTTTATCACAATTTATTACGTTTCAAGATATCCTAATAAAATTTAATTTATATTTTAAATACATGATATTAGGATAATTCAACTTAGTTTTAAGACAAAACTGCATAGCAAAAAGCTTGTTAAGAGCAGTGTACTCACAAAGCGGAAGTCCTCCGAAAGTGCGAAAATCCTTACTCAATGAGTGTAAAGTACTTTAAAATATATGGTAAAATATATTACCTTTACCACTGAAACAGGATAAGGATAATTTTCACTTAAAAGAAGTGCTATTTAACTTGTTGTTAGATAATATTTTCTTATTTTTAGGAAGTTAAGTCCTAGTTTTAAGTAAAAAATATTATCTAATGAACTGAAATAAAATTTTTCTTAAAACCAAGGAAACATTTTCTAACTGACAGTAGAATTTTAGATGATGTATGAACTAATTAGAAGGAAATTTTACTATTTTCTAATAAAAATTTACTTCTCAGTAGTAAAATATTTCTATAATTTAGAAATTTTGTTCAAATTTTAAGTTAAACTAGTTTCTTAATTTCAGGGAAAATTTTATTAAATATTGGTAAAAAGTGTCTTTGGCGCCGTTTTCACTTCAATTTTTTCTCTAAATAAGTTAATTTTTCTAAATTCTAGTTCATTTTTTGGAGTGTATATGTTCATATACTAATCAATGTATGATAATGCATGGTCATATATATTTCGGTATTTATATGGGATTTGTAATGTTTAGTTTATTTCGTAAAGAAAATTTGCATTAATTTATCTTAAACTTTCTTTGCATGAATTTTTGAAAGTTTGTTATCTGGAAATGGTGTATAATCATATGAAATGCCTGTTTTTATTTTTTCTTATATAGGCTTTAGAGTGAATATGAAAAATTCTAACTAAGCTTTAGGAAAAGCCCATTAAATGTTATTACTAAGTGTAAGGAAGAAGATTTTCCAAGGATGTTATTATGTTCAATTTTTCTAAAATAAAAGTAAAATTATAATAACAGGCGACAAATCAGTAACATTAGAATGTTAACTTTGGCTTTCGTTCTAATTATGACTACAAACTAACTTAACGCTAATACCATACAAAGTCTACTCCCAAACATTAAAAACCATGGGAGAGCTATAAAAATATTACATTGGAAATTATTTTTTTTTTGCTGACATTTAGAAGAAAAAAAAAAAAACATTTGCGATTTTATTTTTCCTATCTTAATATTTTTATTCCCGTTTTTTTTTTGTTTATTTTGGGAGTTTATGGGGTAGCGGGTTTTGGTATTTATATTTATTACTGCAATTTAATTTTGTTTGTTTGTCATTTTCTTTCATAATTTGTGTTTTAGATACAATTGCAAATTGCAATTGTGTTTTTTTTTTTTTTTGGTTCAACATATTATTTTTCTTTTAGTCGTTTCCTTAGAGCTTTATATTTGGTTTAGCGGAGGGTGAAAAATTTTGTTACTAAAAAAAATTAAATTTCGCTTACCACACAATGGCGTTGTAATGAAATAAAATTCAGCGTTAAGAGAAAATTGAGCAAGAATATTATTACAACACACTTACCTAAAAAGAAAAAGATGCAGAAAAAAATGAAAAATTATTAGATTTTAAGGCAAATTAATAAAAAAAAAATAATAATAATTTTTATTTTTGGTATAATGATTTTTTTAAATTTGTAGTTTTAAATTAATGGAAATTAAAATTTCGACACAATATTAAGAAAATTTCAACAAATGGTAAAATTTCTATAAGGAGATGGTTACTATGACCAATTTCAATTTTTAAGTTTAAAATAGTTAAACTTTATAAAAAAATGGTAATAAGTTTTTTTTTACTTATTTGTTTAACAAAACTAATAAATGATGTTAGTAAAAAAAAAATAGTTACTAACGAAAAGTCTTCAACAAAAAATAAATCAAAGAAAAGCTTAATTGCCATCTCAAATTCAAAAGTTTTGACTGCCACAGTACAGGTTGGTTGAAAAGTTCCTGCGCTCTAAATGAAAGAATACTGTTTTTGTTACGAAATATATATTTTTATTCAATATAATCTCTTAGAAGCTCAATACACTTGTTCCAATGATTTTCTAATAATTTTATCCCATCCTTATAATGGTTTTCCGGAAGCTCTGCAAAATAACCGTCTACGGCTGCTTCATTCGACGAAAAATGCTTTTCACGAAGATTGTTTGAGATTTCTGAAGAGATAGTAGTCACTGGGAGCCAAATCTGGTGAATACGGTGGAAGTTGAAGCAATTCGTACTTTAATTCTTTGAATTTAGCCATCGTCAAAACACTTTTGTGAGCAGGTGAATTGTCTTGATGAAAAATGATTTTTTTCTTCTTTAAACCAGGTCTTTTCTCACGAATTTTTTTATCCAGCTGATCCAAAAGGCTGCAATAATATTCAGAGTTGATTGTTTTACCTTTCTGAAGATAATCACTCAACAAAATTCCTTTTGCATCCCAAAAAACTGATGCCATAACCTTATTTGCTGATCGTAGTGACTTCACCTATTTTGGAGCTGAACAACCAGATTCAGTTCACTGTAAACGTTCTTGTTTCAATTTAGGATCATCGATAGTTATAAAACGACGCAAGAAGTTGGTTTTATTCGGCTTAAAACGCTCCAAATTACGCTGAGAAATTTGTTTTCGATCCAGTTTTTGTTGAATTGTTAATGTGAGCGTCACTAACTTCTCAAACAGTTTTTTCATACGTAATTCTTCATGTAAAATATGGAGTACTCGTTCGTCTGAGATGCCTATGGCATTGGCAATTTCACGCTTAGTCAAACTTGGATCTTCACTCACCATATTATGTACCTGCTCAATGATTTCTGCTGTGGTTGCAGTTTTTGGTCGTCCTTGGCGTGGATCGTCTTTAAGGCTGGCACGACCACATTTAAATTCACCAGCCCAAAATTCAACGGTGCGTTTTGAAGGTGGGGACTCCTTATACACAATTGTTCATAAATTTCCTTTGCTTTTAAACCCTTCAAAACAAAGAATCTTATGACTGCACGATATTAAATTTTTTCCATATTAAAAAAAATCAATGACACGTCAACTTCAAATGGCTTGTACACAAAGAAAGAATTGACAGAATGACTTGCAACTTTGCATGTGTTCTCAGGACAGTTATACTAACTTGAGAGAAAAAAAATGTTTGGAGCTAGCAGTGCCATCTATTGGTGAGCGCTGGAACTTTTCAACCAAGCTGTATATATAACAATTCTTCATTAATTTTCTTTCAATGAAATTATGTTATAAATACAATTAAAACATTTTTCTTTGCATGTATGAAAATGTTTGCCCTTTTAAATCTCATTATTAAATAAATTATACAATTTTTACCTTTTATTACGGTCATTTATTTCAAAATTCTATTTTCCAATTAAACTCATAATTCAAACAGAAAAATAACTACCCAAAATTATATCCATTAATTTGTTTTCGAATAATTACCCTCTAATGAGTATTCATTTGTAAAGGTCACTAACGATACACGAATCTGCAAAATAATTTTCTATTCTCCATCTTATACTCGCACTACAGTAATTCGAAACCTACACACACTCGCATAAATGCATAGTGAAGTGATGAGCGATGCACAGTGGTTTAAAAAAAAAACAGAAAACCAGAAAATCAAGAAGAAGTTTATATTCTTAATAGAATCACTATTAGTCAAAAGAGTTTTTTAACAGACATTTTAGAACATAATTCCTTAAATCAAAAATAAAAACAAAAAAAATCTTATTTAAATTTTGACGAATTAATTCGCGATTTAATTTTTTGATTGAATTATTCATCACTACCATAAGTTCAATCTTTATGTTATTAGAAGAATCAAGTTGATTTAAATAATTCGTTTTTATAAATCAAACGAAATAATTAAATTTGAATAATTAAATCAAAGAATCAAATCAATTTTAATTTGATTGGCGAATCAATTTTGAATTGATTCTTGAATCAAAAAAATAATTATTTTGATTTTTAAATATGATTTGATTCGAGAATTAAAATAATTTAATTACGATTAATTTATTAATAAACCCGGGATGTCTACTAGATCATAAATTTCAAGAGTCAACATTTTTGAAAAGCTCAACAGAGGTTACCCTTCGATAGAATAGATTCGGTCGGTTCCCAAAGAGTTTCATGGAATTTTTATAGAACATCCACAAGGTGACTATTTTTTTTTTTTAATCAATTTAAACTAACAAACTCCGATAATACAAATTTCCATTCCATTTCGTTTGTATAAAAATGGGTCACCCTGTGGCTGTTTTAAAAAAATATATACCTCGTGATGTCTTCTGGCTCAACAGAGGTTACCCTTCGATAGAATAGATTCGGTAGGTTCCCAAAGAGATTCATGGAATTTTTTTAAAACAGCCACAGGGTGCCTATTTTTTTAAAAATTAATTTAAATTAACAAACTCCGATAATACAAATTTCGTTTCCCGATCCATTTCGTTTGTATAAAAATGCGTCACCCTGTGACTGTTTTATAAAAACAGTTACCTCGGAATGTCTTTCGGGTCAACAGAGGTTATCCTTCGATAGAAAACATCCGGTAGGTTCCTAAAGAGATTCATGGAATTTTCATAGAACAGCCAGGTGAATATTTTTTTAAATCAATTTAAATTAACAAACTCCGATAATACAAATTTCGTTTCCCGTTTCATTTCGTTCGTATAAAAAAAAAGTCACCCTGCGACTGTTTTATAAAAACAGATACCTCGGATGTCTTATCCTTCGATAGAAAATATTCGGTAGGTTCCTAAAGAGTTACCACAGGGTGACTATTTTTTTTATAAATCAATTTAAATTAACAAACTCCGATAATACAAATTTCATTTCCCGTTCCATTTCGTTCGAAATGTCTTCCGGACAATTTTTATTATCGTATTTTGCTTAGTTTTCGAGATAGCGGTAATTTTTCAAAAATTACGATTTTACAAAATGGCGAATATCTAGAAAACTAAGCAAAATTTGCAAGTGTCAATTTTAATGTTTTGTTTTAATTCGCAAATCAAATCAACATTTTTTTTTATTCGCGAATAAAAAAAAGAATCATGTTTGAACTGATTTGATGTAATTGTAAAAAAAGATTCAAATGAAATTGTTTAATCAATTACGATTTTAAATCTGATTTAATAAAATGATTTATAAAATGTTGCATCAACTCGCTGATTTACATAAAGAATTATATTTTTCGCGAATTAATTCAATAAAGATTTATATTTTTCAAGGTCTGGTGATAGCCGGCAAAGGGCTCATAAATCTATAGATTTTTGTTTGGCATAGAGTCTCTGTTTGGTCTGCTAGATTTGAAGTAAATTTTGCTAAAATCACTGTGCAATGTGACAAGCATGGTAACCAACAGAAAAAAAAATAAATAACCGACTTAATGATGGCAAAACCCAACACAATGATGAAATACAACACACACTTACATAGTTGTTTGATAAACACAACTACAACAACATCGACATCACACAACTAAACTGAAAATCATCATGTATTCACACAACAAAGTGGACATGATTAAATGTAGTTAGTTGTATACGGGTAAATTAGATAAAAAGGTTTTCTTCATTTATTTATTTTTTTTTTGTTAAACGCAGTGTTTGTTAAGCTTAAAAAAGTTTTTCTTTTTTTTTTTTGGTATAATTTTGTTTTCCAACAATATTTTACGAATACAAATTAGTAGTGAATTTTGTATTTATACAAAATGGTTAAAGGGAATTTGAGTGTTTTTTTTCTCTTTCTAATCTTTATAGTAACAATTAAGACAAAGTGGAAGATTTTTTTAAGGGCTTTAAGAAATATTTTTGTATACAAAAAAATTTACATTTCTTTTGTTCCTTATGGTAAAAGCATCTACATAGAGGTCTCTATAATACTCGGTAGTTAATTTTATATATTTTGTTAAAAAAAAGAAAAACAATTGAAATGTAGTTATTCACAGATCATTTAATTTGAAATTGCATTGAATTGAAACAGAAATTATAAAAACAAAAAGCCACGTCATAATAAATTTCATACACTCAATTGAATAACAGAAGTTGTAGCTTTAAATAAGATGAGTCGTGTCGTTTGCTACTATAAAACGGAAGTAGTAAATTGGTCATTGCTTTATTATTGGAGAATCACCACTCAATAATAAATTGTAACTAAATCGTTTTATTTTAGTTCAAAAAAGACTAAACTCCCCCAAAAAAAAAAAAAAAACACCCAGACGTATGAGTAATATTAATATTATATATTGACCCTCTAAGCGTGTACTGGTTAATTTATACAAGTTAATTTTAAATATTACTCATACGCTCCCTATTACTTTTAATCTACAAGGTGGGGGCAAAAACCATCATCTGATTTTCTTTTGCTATAACTTTTGTTTAAAGTGGAATCTGAGTAGATTTTTAACTGATTATGTTTATTTAATTCACACTTATAAATTTTGTTTTCATTAACTGTGAAAGATTATGTGTGACAAATGGCCGACATAGGCGTTGATTTAAATTTGGGCACTAAAAAAATGAACTATAATTTAAAAAAATTAACTTAATTGGAGTAAAAATTAAAATGAAAACGGTGCTCCAGACACTTTTTTTTACCAATATTTAATAAAATGTTTTTAAACAAATTTTACTTAAAATTTGGTAAAAATTTCTAAATTACAGAAAAATTTTACTAATGAGAACTAAATTTTTATTAGAAAACAGTAAAATTTGCTCCTAATTAGTTCAGTTCATACATCATCTAAAATTTTACTGTTAGTTAGGAAATGTTTCCTTGGTTTTAAGAAAAATTTTATTTTATTTAAGTTCATTAAATAATTCTTTTTTACTAAAAACTAGGACTTAACTCACCAAAAAATAAGAAAATATTTTTTAACATCAAGCTTTTAGCTTTTAGCACTTCTTTTAAGTGAAAATTATACTTAAAGTTGATAAAAAATTTCTAATAAATATAAAACTGTTTCTATGGTAAAGGTAATATACTTTACCATATAATTAAAAGTACTTTCTACTCCTTGTGTAAGTATTTTCCCACTTTCGGAGGACTTCTGCTTTGTAAGGACACTGCTTTTAACAAGCTTTTTGCTATACATTCTTGTCTTTAAATTAAATTGAATTATACTAAACTCATGTATTTAAAATATAAATTAAATTTGATTAGCAAAAAGGTAAACAATCTGAAACGTAATAAATTGTAACAAAATCACATCATTTTCATAGTTAATTAACGATTCTGCTTGAGAGAACTACAAAAATGGACGCCCTAAGTGATTTACGGCATCTATGGCTAAGGAACAATGGGGGTCCTTTGTCTTCTTAAATTAACAAATTTAAGGAAATTGTTGCAAAAAATACAAAATATCACAGTTACATTTCTTGTTATTATTTTATGACATTTTTAGCTTAAACTTTAATTGACATGTACAAATTTTAACTTTTTTTTATCATTAAGTGAAAAAAAAAAATAGTTTTAGTGCCTTCGATAAATATAAAGTTTATTAGGCGCAAGTTCAATTATAGGAAAACCATTATGCCATTATGTATAAAATGTGCTTGCGATATTTTTGTATTGTAGTCAGCAAACAAAATTATTACAAAAATTACTAAATTTTAAAATATATTTTAAGCTATTTTAAGTTAAGATTAGAAATTGGCACGTGAGCGATTTTTAACTCACGCTCATGCCAATCACGAACCAAAAATTACAATTATGCAGGATAATTTTATTAAAATTTGTTTCCTTTAATTATATATTTTCTTGCAAATTTTTTTTGAAAAGAAAATTAAAAATAATTTAAACGCTTTCCGAAAAAAAAAATCTATACCTAAGTTTATTATTTTTCAAAAATTAGAAAAATTTAACTTAAAAAAAATATTTTAATAACATTTTTAAAATTTATCTGAACTAAGTTGCATAAATATTTTCCTTAGAATTAGTTCATCAGTTTCTAAAATCAAATAAATTTGAATTATTACATAGGAAAAAATTAATACTTTTTGTTTTTAATTGCGTGAACTAATTTTTAGAAAACAATTCTTAAAAATTAGAAAGTGGTAGAGTTAAAAACTGAATTAAGAAATGGCTTTCTAAAATTTAGTTAATTTTACTGCTCGTAAAAAAAAAATTAACATTAAGTTCAAGTACTTTCTCGTTTTAAGTTAGACACATTTTTTGAACTAAATGGAAGTAAATTATGTTCTATTTTCTTTTTTGAACTAAATTTAATTTTATTACATTTGAGTATGCAATTCTCTTAAAATTAAGATGTATTTTTCTTAAAATTAATAAATTTTTATTTAACTGACTTGTTTTTTTCCTAAAATTAGGAAATATTACTTAGGAAAAATATGAACTATTTCAGAGTATATAAACTATTTCCTTTTTCCTAAAACTTAGGAATTTTTATTCTTTTTAAGAAAATTTTTCTAAGTTTTAATAAAATTTTTACTTAAATTGAGGAAAATTTTTTAAACTATTTTAAAGGAAATTTTGGATTATTTTTAGTTCATGTCTTTTTTTTTTGGTGCAGTTTGGATAACTGTGCGCACTTTAAATAGTGTCACGTTGTCATTTTTTTCACGAATGTTGTTCTTAAACTCCTGCAGTACACCAACGACTTTACATATTCCCAGAGGAAGATGTTGGGGACAGTCAAATCGGAAGATCTGTCCGGTCAAGCCAAATCACAGAAACGCAAAGGCATCTATTAAAATACGTAGTGGCGTGCAGTCAATTTCCGGTAATATTCAGTCAGAATGTCTCTATTGTGAGTGCAGTTTTCTGTAACAGCTTTATCGCCGGCTTTTTCAAAGAAAGAAAAAAAATAAGGACCAATTACATCTTCCCACAAAACTGCACACCGCACGAGAGTATGTAATGGTGCTTCATAAACTTTGAGTGATTTTTCCTTCCCCAGAACCGAGAATTTTACTTATTAAAGTGACCAATGAGATAAAAATGAGCCTCGTCGCTAATAATCAATTTTAATGAAAAATCAACCCCACTTTGTTGATGAGTTCTAAAATCGCGCGTTTCTTGAGGCGTATACACTCACCAAAAAAAGTCTGTAATGGCAACTCAAAATTTTGCTGTTATTACGGGAAATTTTGCTAATTTGAGCCCAGCGGTATTTTTTGCTAATCTTAGCAACACATGTCTGCTGACGTGTAGTACAATGAAATTAGTTGACAAATTAGTAGCCGCTACTTAATTTTAGTAGACTTTTTGTAAAGTGGAATTAAAAATCTGTTTGCTAAAATCAGCAAAAAAAAAATTACTAAATACTATTAATATTTGTACAAAATTTTAGATTTATTTGTTTTATCGAGCATCAAAATTTTTGATTATATTTTTTAAAAAATATTTTAAACAAAATGAAAAAAAAAAATCTAAGGCTTAAAAATCTTAAAAATTGTTAAAACATAAACAAATTTATCATTTTGTTTTAATTTGGTAATTTCTGTTTTGAAAAATATTTTAGTCAATTTTTTTTTTTACTTTTAAGGTTAAATTTAATTGTTTTTAGGGCTGATTTTTAGAACTTAAAAATCCTTTTTAGTGCTATTTTAAGTGGATGTCCTATTTTTAGACATGAGTCGATATCTTCACTTCCGATCCATTTTTTAATCCTATGTAACATTTTAGGGCAATTAAAGTTTGTATGTATAAGTTTAAATTATTAGAAATAACATTTCCTTCAATATTGACTTTTTTAAAATTAGTAATTTTTTTTTGCTAATTTTAGCAAATCGGTTTTCAAAAATTTGTAAAATGATTTTTGAAATTAGCAACGAAAATTTGTAGATATTCTGTAAAAATTTTGTAATTTGTAGAATGTAAATAGCAAAAAGATTTGCTAAATAATAATTTTTTTACTAAAAATCAGTACAAAAATAGTAAAGTGGGATTGAAAACTGTTTACAAATTTTTCTACTAACTTTTTTTTTCTGAGTGTAGCAGGTTATTCACTGTAAATTTTACACATGTCTACTTCACGAATGTCAAAACTAAACTGACTTAAAATGTCATTTGCAAAAATGGCAGCACTTTCCCATAGAATGATTTTTATTGGCCCACCTTGTATGTTAAGTAATTAATTTAATTTCTAGTAGAAAAAACTGCTCTGTTTTCAAAAAAAAAAAAAGCATTTATGGTTATAACGAACTAAAATATCCAGTTTCTTCGATAAAGACCCTTTAAAAAAAGTCAAGGGGAATATAAATTAATAAACAAAAAACAAATACTACTATTTTCTCTTGCACGTAAACAAATTTTTGCAAAAACCTAATATGCTAATTAATGTCATAATAAACAAAAAAAATATATATATAAAAAAAAATAGGAACCCAAATGCATTGTTGCGTTAAAAATTTTATAAACTTAAACAAAAAACAAATCTCTACTCGTACAATTTTATTTATTTTCTTTTTGTTTTTTTTTTTTTTTTGTATGACCAATAATTTTCTCTATTTGCCACTTTGGCTTAGTTTGTTAATGTTCTAGATTTGTCACAATCAAAAAAAAAAAAAAAAAAGGAACAAAATATAGAAAAAATAAGTCCGCAAAAGTTTATAAAAATCTACTAACTATAAGAAATTATACTCGATTTAATTTTCCAGTCCAGTTATTTTACCAGGGTTGAATGCTTTGGTTTTTTTGGTTAAATTCATACCATAGCAAAATCTATATTTTGAAGTGTATGAGTGTTTGAGTGTCACAGTGGTAGAGTTAAAATATAGAATTGTAGTAGTAGTAGTTGTTGTGTAGTATGCTTAAAAAAATTTTATGTTTTTGAGGTTATGCGTTAAAATTAATTAAATCATAGTTGAAGCTGTAAAAAAAAAGAAATTGAATCTAAAGAGCAGGTATAAGTGAAGTATTTTTTAAAAAAAGAAAATAAGAGCCAATTTCAATATGTAAAATAGTTTAGAAAGTAGTATTGTGGTTAACCTAAATTAGAAAACAGAAATCCTTTTGCTTTTTAATTAGTTGAATTATGGAAAAAAGAAATGGTAAAGATTTGTTTACAATGGGGAAAATTTAAAATTAAAATTATTTGACCGAGAGAAGTTATATAAAATCAGAATTTATTTATGAAAACATTTTTAGAAGTTTTTTTTGTATGCTATAAAGTACACAGAAATCTTTCAGAATTGACAAAAAAAAAAAGTTTAAGCCTAAATTTAACAGATGATGATATGATCCATAAAGAATTTATAACCTCCCAAACTCACTGACTAACTACACTCACCAAAAAAAGTCTGTAATGGCAACTGAAAATTTTGCTGTTATTACGGGAAATTTTGCTAATTTGAGCCCAGCGGTATTTTTTGCTAATCTTAGCAACACATGTCTGCTGACGTGTAGTACAATGAAATTTGTAAAAATAACAAACTGCCGCTATTAAATTTTAGTAAACTTTTTGTAAAGCGGAATTTAAAACCGGTTTGCTAAAATCAGCAAAAAAGTTTACTAAATATTGTGAGCATAAGTACAAAATTTAAAATTTATTTTTTTATCGAGCATCAATTTTTTTTTTATTTTATTTATTTTTTAAAAAAATATTTTATACAAAATTAAAATCAAATTCAAAGGCTTAAAAATCTTAAAAATTGTTGAAACATAAACGAATTTTCCATTTTGTTTTTATTTGGTAATTTCTGTTTTGAAAAATATTTAATATTTTTTTGACTTTTAATTGATTTTTAGAACGGAAAAAACTTTTTAGTGCTATTTTAAGTGGATGTCCTATTTTCAGACATGAGTCGGTATAATCACTTCCGATCCCTTTTTTATTCTATGTAACATTTTAAGGCAATTTAAGTTTGTAGGTATAAGTTTTAATTAGAAATAACATTTCCTTAAATATTCACTTTTTTAAAATTAGTAATTTTTTTTGTTAATTTTAGCAAATCGGTTTTCAAAAATTTGTAAAATGATTTCTGAAATTAGCAACAAAAATTTGTAAATATTCTGTAAAAACTCTGTTATTTGTAAAATGTAAATAGCAAAAAGATTTGCTAAATAATAATTTTTTTACTAAAAATTAGTACAAAAATAGTAAAGTGGGATTGAAAACCGTTTACAAATTTTTAAACTAACTTTTTTTTCTGAGCGTATATAACCGACTGAATAACTCAACATCCCAAACTGCTGGAGCAAGAAACTTGAAATTTTGAATGTAAGTTTCTCCTCCGACGTAGATATCTGATTAGGAGAGTTTTGGGGAATTTTGTGTTCCCCTTGGCGGCCTGTCCAAACCCCTTTGGCTGGGATCCTGATATTAAAAAAATATGTGTAATAACTCTGATTGATAGACGCATTTTTGCCAGGAATGTGGTAAAACCAAGCGTTTCAAGGGGAAACATTTTCTCCTTTAATGCCCTACCCAAACTGTTGTCTAAAATTAATAATAATAAATATAATAGCCTTTTTCCACTGAGTTGCATCCTACATATTTCTTCAATTTGCAAAGATGTTAACATCTTTCCATAAGAATTATACAAAATATGATCCTTTCTCATTTTGTTCCATATTACATCTTTCGTTATTTTAAGTGGCATCACTAAAAAAAATGACAAAAAAAATCGATTTTTTTTGTGCCATCACTAGCAACCTGACATTGCAGAAAATAAACAAAAAAAAATTATTCAACGAAGGAAAATGAGCGGCACATGTAAGAATTTCCTTCTTATGTTTACCAAAAACTCTTCTTCATCATCATCTTCCAGAATGACCTTTAATGTTTCAATGTACTGCATTAAAATTCGGGTTTGTTTTTGCAAAACAACAACTACTCCAATGATTGATGATTTCTTTAAATCCATTTTTTATTTTTAACAAAAATTATGCTTCTTTTTCGTTTATTTTTTTTTGACAGCTGAATAAATGGCAGATGAAAGATGTTGCCAATGTAAACACTTGTTTCACATTTTCAACATCTTCCATGTGTTTTACAAAGATGCTGTTCAGTATAAAAAGCCTATAAGGAACTCTTTGTAATTTTCTCTAGGAATGTGGTAATAAAAATTGCGGATTCAATAGCGAAAAAGTCTTCCCATTCTTAACGGCCTGACCCACCTGCTGTGAATAAAAACCTGAAATTTAAAATATACTTTCCCTGGAGTGTAGAGAATTATTCACTGATAAGGCGCTTTGTGGAATTTTCTCTAGAAATATAGTAAAACTGGGGACTCAAAAGCGATAAAAGTCTGCCACTTAACGGCCTGACCAAACTGGTTTGGCTAGAAAAATGATATTTGAAATATGTGCTCTCTGTAAAACAGACTATTTCGCTGGCAATATATTTTTGAAATTTTCGCCAGGGACGTGGTTAAATATGAATTTACAAGGGGAAAAACTGCCTTTGGCTAGGAACCTGAAACTTAAAGAACGAGTGGATATGAGAAACTAATATTTTGAAACGGTAGTGAAATTGAAATACTAGGCAAGAGGAACCAACTGTAATGAAACGGGAAACGAGTGGAATTGAAACGCTAGACAAGTGCAATGAAATGGAATAGAACGGTAAACAAATAAAACACTAGATGAGGGAAATAAAATGGAATGGAACGGGGTACAAGTGGATTTGAAATACTGGAAACGAAATGGAATTAAAGCACTAGACAGGGGGAAAAAAGTGGAATGGAACGAGTAGAATTAAAGCGCTTAAAAGGGGCACCAAAGCGTATAAAACGAGGAACGAAACGAGGAAATGAAACACTGATCGAGAGGAACAAAATGGAATGAAACAGGAAACAAGTGGAATTGAAACCCTTAATAGAGGGAACCAAATGTAGGAGAAGGAGGAACGAGTCGACAAGAAACAGTAGAGGGAGGGGGGGGGGGACGAAACAAGTGGAATTGAAATAAATGTAAAAACGAGTCGAAACGATACACTATAGAAGGGAATCGAAATGGTGTGGAACGAGAACCAAATGGAATTGGATACATTAAACACAGGGAACGAAATGAAATTTAGAGATTCTGGATTTTAGTGATATTTATCGAATGGCAACTAAAAATTTTGCTGTTTTTTGCTAATTTTAGCAACACATGTCTGCCGACGTGTAGTACAATTAAATTAGCTGCCGCTACTTAATTTTAGTAAACTTTTTGTAAATTGGAATTTTAAATCTGTTTGTTAAAATCAGCAAAAAGTATTATTAATATTAGTAGGAAATTACAAATTAATTTTTTTGTTTTAACGAGCATCAAAATTTTTTATTTTATTTATTTTTTTCAGTAAATATTTTAGACAAAACAAAAAAAAATAAAAAATCAAAGGCTTAAAAATTTTAAAAACAAACAAATTTATCTTTTTGTTTTAATTTGATAATTTCTGTTTTGAAAAATATTGTAGTCAATTTTTTTTTTTTTTTTGCTTTAAGGTCAAATTTTAATTGTTTTTGGGGCTTATTATCGGTAAATTCACTTCCGATGCCTTTTTTTATTCTATCTAACATTTCAAGGCAATCCAAGTTTGTTAGTGTAAGTTTTAATTAGACAAAACATTTCCTTCAATATCCACTTATTTAAAAATATTATTTTTTTTTGCTAGTTTTAGCAAATCGGTTTTCAAAAATTTGATTTCTAAAATTAGCAACAAAAATTTGTAAATATTCTGTAAAAATTCTGTAATTTGTAAAATGTAAATAGCATAAAGATTTGTTAAATTATAATTTTTTTACTAAAAATAAAAAAAAAAAAGTATCAAAAATTTTTCTACAAACTCTTTTTCTGAGTGTAGCCCCAAAGTCTTAGACAGGCTAGAGCCTCCAGAAGAAGCAAGAGCTGCTGCAACAGAAAAAATATTTAATTGCATATTTTGCTCCATTCTTGTCGTCTTAGCAATCACATGTGATTAAGGTGTTTCCCTAACCAGCACAATGACAATACTATAATTTTTGAAGACCAAATATTTTTTATTTATAGAAAAAATTTAGTTATACTTTAGCCCATGTAGTTTTTCTATTTTAGCGAGTGTGTTCCATGTTTTACAATTCAAATTCTTAATTTATTATAATTTTTTTTTTTTAGAATATGTTACGAAAATATTGTTCTGCCCTTGAGACTGGATATTTTTCCTTTGGGACTGGATTTTTGAAATTTCTTTAACACAGAGAAAACAGATTCATTGTGATGATCGAATTTCTTGCCAACCCAATGGTTTGGTTGAAGCCATCGACATATCTGTTTGTGGCGACCGGAATCGCGGTTGAAACTATATATTTCAATCGGATTAGTAATACATTTGGTTGCAGCAACGGAATAATTCGATTGCTGCAACTAAATTCGGTTGTCACAATGAATCAGTTTCTCTGTGAAGGTAAAAAAAAATTGGTAAAAATATTGGAGTCAGATTGGGTTGGGAATTGATCAAATATTTTACATAAGCAAGTAAGCTCTCCATATGAAAGTCACCAAAAAAGGGCCCTTCAAGCTTCTGCGACCTCATTTAAAAAAAAAAAACTTTATTAAATTGAATAAATCTAGTGTTGTAGCTGAGAAAATGTTTAACAGATTCCAGTTTTCATTTTAAATTTAAACTTAAAATCACTCAACTGTTTTCATTTCACAAATTTATTAATAAAACATAATTCTAAATATATTTATTACTTTAACACTTTCACTTAAAGATTTATAAGCCCTCAAGTAATTCCCCCCCCCCCCCCAAAAAAAAAAAAAAGCTTTTATTTAGTAAAATTATTATCAGACACTTAAATAGAAAGTAAATGCAAATAAATTTTGCAAACTAACTAAAAAGTCAATAATTTGACACTGAAGAACACTTTAAATTCTGTGAAAAAAAATCAAAATTAAAATCAATGTTATACAAAAAACCGCTTCATTTGTCTTGGTTAGAGGAGAGCGAAATATAACCAACAACGTTTTGCAAATACATATAAATGAATTGAAAAAGAAACAAAACAGGAAATGACCTTTTTTTGTGTGTATGTGTGTGTGTTAGCCACATACAAATCATACAAATACAACCATTACTATTAGACATATAGTCAATGCTATCTATTAATGCTAAATAACTGGAGAGGGTTATCAGGGGGGTGTTGTGTAAGTGTGTGTGTGTGTGTGTGTGTGTGTAAATACAATATGATGGTGTGTATGCAAACGACCGGAAATAGGAAACTTCAATCGTAAAATAATGAATAGAGGACAACAATAAGTACATATACATATAACTACATGGAGAGGTATGTACACACACACACACACAATTGCCACACAATTATTTAACAAGCAGAAGGACAAAATTGTAAAATTGACAATGAAAAAAAAATGTATAAACAACACGTATATAAACCATAAAGTTAACTTGATTTTATTGTATATACAAACACATATATATTCAACATGATTTAAGTGACAAAAATAAATTGAAAATTCCCTAAAGGATATAAACAACAAAAACAATGAGACTCCCCATACAAATATGTTTGTATGCTCCAGCAAACAATAGAATAAAATTTTACTAAATATTTTGCATAAATAACTAAACACAAACAATAGAATTAAATAGAAAATTAAGTCTTTACAATTTGGTTTTTTTTTTATTTATTTATTTATTTGCAACATGGGGCAGAGTTTTTTAAATATGTATTTTGAATATACATAATATCAAAATGAAAAGTGTTGAATTTTGTTTAAATATTGAAAACAAATATTGCAACAAGTTTTAATTTTTTTTCTTCAATTTTCATTGATGCACTGAAAGAATTGCTAAGAAAAAATATACATTCGGAAAATTTCTGTAGCTACTGCATGACAGTTATTTGTGTAGTTTTTTAACTGCATTTATAGTTGTATTACAAAAAAAAAAAAAAAACAAAAAACCTTTAAATAGTACTGCATATTGTTAAAATTTTTGTTATAAAATTTTTTAGTAAATATTTATATTTATTTATTTGTATTTTTATTGCCTTACAATTCTCGTTTACTTTTTTGTAAAATATGTTTATGTAAATATGTTCTTCTAAATCTACGAATTTTAAGTTGGCAAATTAAGTTACAAAAATGCTTCATTTAAAAGCAAAATGCATAAAAATTTAATCCCATTTATAGTAATTGTTAACTATATTTATAGTTGCTCTTAACTATTTTTGCAGTTGTTTTTCAAATAACAGATTTTTACTGAAAATTTTAATATACTGCTACAGTGAGCGAAATTTGTTTGGCCGCATATTAAATTTTTTTTAAAACTAACTGTTTTTTCAAATATACTTAAAATTTTAGTTTTTTAACATTATGCTTTTTAATTTTTAAACCACGTGGTATGTTTAACAACAAATATTTGATCATAACGGTACTAGGATATAAAAGATGGGATGTAAAAGAAAATAATGTAGTTTTTTATGCGAAATTTGTTTAGCCGCAGTTGCGTTTAATGAGTCATACTGGTAAGTTGTGTTAAAAGTTTAATTTTTTTTTTTGGTATTATTTATCAAGGTTACATTATTTTAAATGCTCAGCGATTTTTTGTTGTTTTATTATGAAGATCTTTTAAAATTGTGCGCAAGAAAGTGCTAAACGAGGTGGAAAAAGGTCAAATAAAGATTTTAAAGAAAAATGGCCTTTCAAATAGAGCAATTTCAAGACAAATACAATGATCAGAGAAGGTTGTAAGAAATTATTTAAAATAAGGCGATAAATACGGCGCTGGAACTTCAAAATGCAAACGGAACACAAAATTAACCATACGTCAAATAAATGTAATAAAACAAGAGGCCACTTAAAATCGACTATATTCGTCACAAATTGTGGCTAAATTGCAGCTTCCAGTTGGAAAACGTCGGATACAACAGATATTAAGCGTAGATAAAACAATAAAATTGAAGAAACCTACAAAAAAAACCTCAGTTGACGGCTAACCATAAAGTGGCACGATTGACCTTTGCAAAGGCGCACATATCGTGTACTGAAACTTGGCAAATTATTTTTTCAGACGAAAAAAAATTTAATCTGGATCGACCAGATGGTTTCAGTTACTATTGGCACGATCTGCGCGCAAATAACCCTCCGCGAATGAGCCGCAACATTGGAGGGTGGTCAGTCATGATATGGCGTGCATTCTCATACCACGGAAAGCTGAAATTATGCTTCGTTCCACCAAAATGGAATCCGGAATGTACATTGCAGTGTTGGACGACGTTTTAATTGAATACTTTGAAAGTAATAATGAAATAGAATTTATATTTCAACAAGACAATGCAAGTATTCACGTATCAAGTAAGTCGAAGGAGTTCTTTTCATCTCGTTCTATTCTTCTGCTTGAATGGCCAGCGAGAAGTCCAGATTTAAACCCAATTGAAAATGTTTGGGGCATCATTGCAAGGTCTGTGTATGCAAATGTAAAACAGTATTCAACGATCCAAGAGCTTAAAATATAAATTTTGCAAGCCTGGCTTGATTTAGACGTAGAATTGCTTCGAAGACTAATTAATTGGCTTCCTACCCGGATGTTTCAAACAATAACCAAAAATGGAGGCTCTACAAACTACTAAACATATAGATTTTTTAAGTTTATTAAGTTTAATTTATGATTTTCCATAAATTATTACTGTGCGGCTAAGCATATTTCGCACATTAAAATGGATTTTTTGTGATAATTTGATCTAATTTTTTACTTGAAGCTAAAAAATTAAGTTGTTTTTGTAATTTTACAATAAATAAAAAAAAAAATACGAAAAAAACTTCAACAAATATTTTATTTTTTATGACTTGTTTGGCCAAATTCAAAACAATATTATATGCGGCCAAACAAATTTCGCTCACTGTATGATATCTTTACAGGACTCGTACACACAGTGAAAAAACATGGTTGCAACATAATCACTGCAACTATATTATTTTTCCTGCATTTGGGTATGGCTGTCACAATCAAGTTATTGGTTTATAAATAGCTTCTAACCATCAGTATAGTCACTACCATCATTATTATAGTAAATATTTTATTAGTCTTTGATTACTACTTTTTATTTTATAACATGATTGGCTGTAACCATATTGTGGTAACAAAGATACTTACTATGGAAAAAACATGATATTTATGCAATTATAAAATGCTGACAACAATCAAATAAATAATTATAAATCTTATAAAACATAACTTTGACATTTACAGTCATAATACTATCTTGTTTTCATAAAAAAATTGTCTCAGTTCAGTCATCCATGTAAAAATTATAATATATAATCATTTTCACCTGGGGGGGTTTTATTTTCAAAAATTCGTAATATACACTTATCAATTCTTTGTCGGAAAAAATCATTGTCAAAAAGTTTTTATACAAAGATTTTATATTTTTTAAATTCTTTTCAATAAAAACAATAATAATTTTTATTTTTTAAAAATATGTTTAATTTGTGTCTTGCAAAATGACGAATTTCTTGTGAAAAAAAGTACTCCGAATATTGATAAAAAAAAATGTTTTATAAGAAAAAGTCTGTAGAACCCAGGAATTGTATTATTTACGCAAAGGTTTCTAATACAAAATACTAGATTTTTAAAAATTTTTTATGATAGAAAATTCTCCGTTTCTGCAAGCTATTTTTAAGATAAAAATTCATATATTCCTAAAAAAGCTTAGATTTTAAGGCCTTTCTTTACAGAAAAAATTCTTAGATTCTGAGGATTTTTTGTCATGAAATATTCTAAGATTCTAAGGACTTTTTATAAAAGCAAAATTCTGAGACTCTAAGGACTATCTGAAAAAAATCTTAAAAATGTCCTTAGAATATAAGAATTTTTCTACTAGAAAAAAGTCATAGGATCTATATTATTTTTTTGAAAAAGACCTTAGAAAAATTTTTTTTAAAGTTTTTTTCTTTCATAGAATCAAAGAAGTTCTCTTCAAAAAGTCCTTTATATCAAATTTTTTCTATTGGAAAACATTTCTTAAAAAAATATATTCTTAGATTTATAGAAATTTTTCATAGTTTCGAATTATAATAAAACTGTAAGGACCATAATATGGTAAAATTATGGTTATTTTATAATCATAATATAATATTACATTATAGTACGACTATGGTTGCCACAATCATAATCCCAAAAAAATATGATGCTCTTCGAATATGATTGCCCCTACCATGTTTTTTCTAATCGTAAACTTAGATTGTAAGGACTTTTTCTACTAGAAATATTCTTAAATTTTAAGGAATTTTTCTTAAAGAAAAATTATAAAAATATCTTAAAAATTTGCTTAGAATCTAAAAATTTTTCTATTAAAAAAAGTCTATAGAATCTATGTTTTTCTATTAAAAATGTAGGGACCATGGTATGGTAAAATTATGGTTATTTTATTTTCATAATATAAAAACTTTTTTATAGTACGACTATGGTTGCCACAATCATAATCCCAAAAAAATATGATGCTCTTCGAATATGATTGGCCCAAGCATGTTTTTTCTTTGATTATTGAAATATAATCCCTCGGAAATATTTAAAATATACTGAAACTATAGAAAATATTTTTATTTATTTTATTTTATTCATATTAATTATAAAATTACAAATTATATCCTAATACCCTAACCGAGCACTAGCAATAAAGGCTATCGGTTCGTTATAGCAAAAAACAGACCAGAGTCTCTGGTGGGAATTGAACCCACGACTCCCGCAGTGATAAGCTAGTACGCTACCAACTGCGCTGGAAATATAGAAAATAAATTCCTTAAAAAATGTTAAACTAAATGTGAATATTTCTTTAAGGGGAAATGATTAACACTTAAAAACCCTCAAAACTCAAACTCAACTCCATTTGTGCAACCATACCAACTGTCCAGCTAAAAAGCTGACACGATATCAGCCTCAAACTGACATTATTTATTGTCCCACACTAAAACAATTATCCCGTATGATATTTCAGAATTTGTTTTTTTTTTTTTGAACATTAATTCAACATAATTTTTCCTACTGGAAGACAGTTGGTATGGAAAACCTTATAGTTTGCATTTTCTTTGTAACCATTTCATTAAAACAAAGTGTATTTAGAGTACTTTTATTTATTTTGTACACTTTTTTCTATGTGGCCTGATAAAAAAAAGTAAGCATAAAAGAGGGGAATAAAAAAAAAGCCAACATACTTAAAGTTTAATTTTCACATAAGTTGCACAAAGACAATCGAAAGTGTCGCTTTAGAACTCTATTAAAAATCTTTTAGTGTTTATATATGAATAACAATGAAAAAAAAAATAAAAACTGAAACGAATAAATGCAATTCAAAGTAAAAGAAAAACACCAAACCAAGACAATGACGTTAACGTTGTCAACAATGGCAAAAGAAAGATGGTAAAAAACAAAATCAAAAAACCTTGAAAGATATTACTTGTTTTAGTAAGCACTACTAGAACAACAAAAAAAACTACTACTACTACTACCACCATTACTGCTTGTAGTATGTACTACAATAAGGACTAAAATATTTATTTTAAGGATAAAATAGAATTCAGTAGGGCTTAAGAAAGAAAAACAAAGAGTGCGGATGAGTGCTACTACACTTTTAACACAAGCAAACACTTTAATGTAAATAGATTTATTAGGGAGGCTGTTTTATTAGGAAATTGATTACGAAATTTATTCAGTTAATTGTCCATTATCAGACTCTAAAGATATTTTGTTTTAGAAAGCAAACTCTGTTAAGTTCCCAGTAAATATATATTTTTTTTAATTCCATATTAAAGCTATTCAAAAAATCAGTAAAAAGTCATAGATATGCTAATATATGATTGATATAAATTCATATATGATCATATACAATCATATACAATCAAATTTCGGATCCAAAGGTATATAACAATATATAACATCAGGTATGGTCCATGTATGGAACAACGTGATAATGTATACCCATGTATGATCATGTACAGGCCAATATATGATCATGTATGTTCATATACGAAGGCGGATCAATTAGTCCGTGACTTTTCCAACTTCCCTCGTAGTTATATGAAATGCAACACTGCTCCAATCAAGTACCGCCTGTTAATAGACTACTGTCAAATATTGAGCAAGTTCCGTCAATTACTTTGCGCTTAACAGCTGTTCGAAACATACAACCTCGTGAATTATTTTAAAAATGAAAAAAAGTGAATTTCGAGTGCTCATTAAACATTAACTTTTGCGAAAAAAAACCATCAATCAAACCAAGGAAAGGCTTGATAAATACTATGGAGACTCTGCACCATCGATTTCAATGTTAAAAATAGTGGTTTACTGACTTTCATTGTGGCCTTACAAGCCCGGAAGATGCCAAACAGTCTGGACGCCCAGTTGAGGTCTCTACACCCAAAACAATTGAAAAAATTCACGATATGGTGTAGGTCGATCGGAGATTGAATGTGCGTTAGATTGTGGAAGACATAGGCATCTCACATGGCTCAGTGGTTTCAATTTTGAACGATCAGTTGGGTATGAGAAAGCTTTTCGCCAGATGGCTGCCGCGTTTGCTCACAATCGACCACCAACGGAATCGTGTGACAGCTTAGTTTCAATGGCAAAAATCTATAAAGTAGACTACGAATTGACCCCTCATTCGGCTTGTTCTACGAATGTAGCCCCCAGTGACTATTTCCTATTTCCAAACCTAAAGAAATGGCTCGGTGGAAAGAGATTTAGCTCCAACGATGAAATTATTGCTCAAAAAAATGCCTATTTTATGGACCTCAAAAAAATCATATTTTTTTGAAAGGGATACAAAAATTGAAGAAACGTTGGACTAAGTGTATTGAGCTAAAAGGAGATTATGTTGAAAAATAATTTTTTTTTTTTGCAATAAAAACTGTGTTTCGTTCAAAAAGTCACGGACTCATTGATTCGCCCTCGTATATATTGATTTTCACATCCCATGCAAAAATGATAATATATGCAAATATATGATTTTATATATAAGCATATGTGGTTCCATGTATGACCATATATGAAGATTCATATATGACTCACACATGTTCATATATCATAGCTAAATATATAACCAAACATAATCTCATATTATTTTCATATATCTGAATATGGTCATATATGATCATATATGAGCATACATGAATATAAAGGGTGTCCCAAGAAGAACGCAATTTTTAAATTTTAAATAAAACACAGATATTTAAAAAAATCGTGAAACTTTATTATATCGTAAAGTAGACAGAATGAGGTTATGTATGGAACAATATATCGTGCAGATGGCCGCCGCGGCTTTGCTGGCATGCACGCGATCTTTTAATGAAATTTTCAATGACCGTTTTGCATGAATGCTGCGGTATTTATTTAATGCAGCGTCCAATTTCCTCTTTTAAGGCTTGAGTCGTCGTCGGCTTATTCGTGTAAACTACTCGACTTCAAAAAACCCCAAAGAAAAAATCTAATGGGCACGATCTAGGCGGCCAATTCTGATCTCCAAAACGCGAAATAACACGACTGGGAAATGACTGATGCAGCAATTGAATTGTTTCTCTGGCTGTATGACATGTGGCGCCGTCTTGTTGGAACCACATGCCCTCCACATTAATTTCTTCAATTCTAGGCAAGAAAAAACGACATTTCACGATACCGAACACCATTGACCGTTTGCGCTTGACCTGCCTCATTTTCATAAAAAAAAGGTCCAATGATTCCTCCAGCCCAAAAACCACACCACACAGTGACACGTTGAGGACGCATTTGCTTCTCGTGAATCACTCGAGGATTTTCCTCACCCCAAATGCGACAATTCTGCCTATTGACGAAGCCATCAAGATGAAAATGGGCCTCGTAACTGAAGATGATTTTATCGGCAAAATCAGCGTTTTCATGTTGTCTCCCCAATACCCAATTAATGAACTCCCTTCGCTGTCCATGGTCAGCTGGCTTCAGTTCCTGAGTCAATTGAACTTTGTATGCATGAAGATGCAAATCTTTCGTCAAAATTCGCTGCAAAGTGGATTTGGAGACACCAATTTGCTGAGCTCGGTGTCGAATTGAGGTGGATGGAGTTTGAGCGACATCATCACGTACAGCTGCGACATTTTCGGTCGATCGATCTGGTCGATGGCGCGTTGTTGTCTTTACATCACTAACAGACCCAGTTTCGGCAAATTTTGGAGCATTATTGTGACCCAAAATTGATCGCAATTTGCGAACTTTAGCCGCAAAACTTTCACCATTTTGTTAAAACAATTTCACAATGAGAATGCGTTGTTCATTCGTGTAGCGCTCCATTTTTACTAACCTCGTACCTTCTACTAGCAAACAATAACAATTGTTCAAATGTCAAACAATGACACTTCGAATGTTGCCAGATTTAAAAATTGCGTTCTTCTTGGGACACCCTTTATATACCCTCAAATTTCGGATTCAAAAATATATGGTCATATATTGAAAAGAATTTCATATTTTTCCTTCAAAATTATAAACACAATGTTCAGCAGAGAAAATCTATCCCAGCAAAAATGAAGCTGCCAAAGAAGCAATAAAAGCATCACTACTATGGCAAAGGCATCACTTCTTTTCTGATGGTTTTATCGATGAGTTTAACATTAGCGTGTCATAGGATGGAAGTATTCAAATGAAGCTACTAGCATTACTCATACTTTACTCTAAGGAAGCAATGATAATGATGCATGAGTGGAAAATGTTCATATACTTTGTGGTATTTAAGCTTTGAAGAAAATTTAATTCATAAGAATGCAGAAAAATAAGTTTAAAGAAGTGAAATTTATGCATTAATATACAAATACTCTTTATTTAAACAAATAAAAAATTCTGCATTATTGAAAAAGCATTTTTGAAACATTTTTCAAAAATTTTATTGCATTTTTAGAAAAATTTTAAAATATTTTTGGATAATTTAAAAACTGGTTGTACAATTTTGAAACATTTTTAGATAATTTTAAAATATTTTTGAACAATTTTTAATAATTTTTGCACAATTTTAAAACCTTTTTTGGGCAATTTGAAATAATTTTTACACAATTTTAAAATTATTTTGGCAAATTCTGAATTAAAACTGGAAATGATGTAGTGTTAAATAAAATACATAATGCAAACATGCACAGATTGTGTCGTCATAAATATTTGAGGCTGAAAAATGCAAATGGCAGGCCAGCTAGTTTCAATTAAAAGTCAAAAAAATCAGTTTTTCTTGATTTTTTAAAACTTTTATAAAAATTGCATAAATTCTAACCCTCATGAAATTTTAAACTAAAATATAAAAAATGATTCAATAAATAAATTAAAAAAGTTCATCAGAACTATTTTCTCAACTTGAATAAATGCTTTAGATTCAAAAAATATACATATACCTTCTATAACTTATGCTTTAGAAGTAATGAAGAGTGATATTTTAAGATATGCATCGGGTTTATATCCAGATCACTGCATTTGAAATATGAACACATGAATGCTTTTGGAAGTGTCTTAGAATAACACTAAAAAATCATAAAAGAATGTCAACTGAAGTTTAGAAAGCAATGAAAGAAGTTATAGTCACGGAATGTTTACCATTTATTTTTGCTGGCATCATAATACGCAGGTTTATCTGACCAAAGCAACCTTGTCTGGCCCCCCCAAGTCCTTAATAGCTGAGGTAGATGTTGGTTACAGATTTATTCTTTATATACAAAATTTGATTTTAAGCGAATAGTGTTTTAGTTAGAATTTTAATTGCAGCAAAAATTTTAATTTCAATATTTTCGTTCTTTCAAAATTCATGTTTCAACTATAAGTTACTCCTTAAATATTATGTTTGCAAAGAAGAGCCAAAAAAAAAAACAAAATCGCTGTTAAATAAGTATGAAAAATATATAAACCAAACTACAATGCGGACGCACTGACAAAGTAAAAGACAAAAGCAAAGTACTTAAGAAAATAATAAAAAAAAATCACATAAGGAGTTGAAAATGACATTAAAGTAAACAAACTTTGAAAAATAGTAAAATAAAAAAAAATAAGAAACAAATCAATACCATTAGATTGAGTAAGAAAAGATAAACAGATAAATGAAAATCATGATTTGTGAAAAACAGTAATCTTAACAACAAATGTTTAAAATTGAACAAATAAAAGAGTTGTGAAATATATTAAAGCCTACATTTAGAATGATTTTTTCTTTTAAAATGAGGCCTACTTTTTTTTAAAAAGTTTTTACATACTTAAGACTAAAAAATAGAAAAGTTTTAAAGCTGAGAATGAAAAAAAAAAAACAATTTGTAAATTGTACGCTAAAAGAAATTTTATTTCAAAAAACTTGCTTTAAATTTTTTGTACAAAATTTTGTTGATTTCATGATATTTAACAGAATTGTAGTTAATTTCCAGGGACTGAAACTGAAAAAATGAGTTCGGTTCGGTTCAGGGTTCGGGTTCAACATTTAAGAAAAAAGTATAAATGTTTTATTAAGAGAAAATTTATTTATTTTTCAAAGAAATTTTCATTTAATTTTATAATTTTCTTCTTTTAAATTTGTTCTTTAATTTAAGAAAATCGTTCCTCCTTCTGAAGAACAATATTTTGATTCTCTCATAAATTTCTCTTCTTTTTCCATTTGCAAATTGTTAAAAAATTCAATGGTTTGTAAAATGTGTTTTTTAGCATTTTTAATATCTTCTTTTTATAATATTTAAATATAATTCTTATGAAAATGTTTTTGTTTTGTCATCTTGTGTTAGCTCTAATTTAAAACTAAGCCAGACTCTATAAAAATCACCTAAAGTCATCTTGTTATAGTTTCAGCGTGAATTTTTTAACAGGTGCAAAAACTTCTACGAATTCTTTAAAAATATTCCTATCATTTGTAGTTAATGCCCCAGCAAAACCACACATTACCAAATAATGGGTAAAGTAATGTGTAGCTATAGGGGCTCATGGATTACTTTACACCTTACTTCATTGATGAATTTTACAGGCGATGAGCCTCAAAGTAATGTATATACCCATTACTTTAGAGGTGATCATGTAACTTATATGGTTACGAGAATGGAAAAAGTAATAAAACTAAAAATAGATTTTTAAAAAAGAGGGATTTTTATTAAAAAAATTATTACAAATATATAATTCAAAATATTTGTAATTAAAAATAATGTGGTCATGCTAGGAATCGAACCAGGGAACTCTGTTTGCCAGCCAAGAACTCTACCCACTGAGCTATCGACGCATTTAGTATTTGATTGCTTTAAACTTAAAGGAATTGTTGCGCATCGTTTTTTCGCTAGTGTTATCAAAACAAACATACATTACCGTTTTGCTTACAAAAAAACACAAAGTAATGCATCTTAAAATAGATTTTCAAACATATTTCAAATATTACTTTACATTTATAAATCATATATTACGTAATCAATAATCAGTAACTTATTACTTTATGCTTGCAAATAATGAAAAAGGTAACGAGCTATCATTACAAGGTAACGCATGAGAATATCGCACCCATTACCAAAGTTTTGCTGAAGCAGCATCCAGTAATTCCAAACAAAAACTTCTGTATTCCAATAAGGCTTGAACCATGTTATAACTGGAATTCCATTTACTTTGGCTAGATTTTTTCAAGTTTAGCTTTTTAGCTAAAGAAGAAATTTTTGGCGTTCGCAATTGTTTGCAAATAGCTCTGCATTGATCAAGTATTTGCTTAAAAGAAGGACTAGATATAGTGTCAAGCACTGCAAACTGGAATGCAAGAAATATATTGTAATGTTCTTTTTTTATTTTTCTATCAAACATTTCTCACGCCATGAACAGCAAGAATATTTTTTTATATTTTTGAACCCGAACATGGTTAAATTTTTGGGTTTAGCGGGTTCAAAATGTTTATAAACAGCGAACCTAACTCCGTTTGGGTTCAGGTTCGCTGTTTATACACTAATATTTATAATGTAACACTAACATTTATTATCTTTTTTTTTGTAGTAAATACGTATGATTAATATACATTTTTCTTATTAAGTATACGCTACTACAGTTTTTAATTAAAAAAAAAATTACATTTGAACTTTAAGTTTATAATTTTTATAATTATTACATCAATATAAAACAATATGCAATTTTTTAAAATTTGTTTTTTCATTTGCTGTAGTAATTTTTGTTGTTTCAATAGTAATTTAATGCTATTAAAATGAAATATTTTTAGTGATTAAAATAAAATGCAACTATTTTTTTCTTTTGCTATATATTAAAAAAAAAAAATTGCAATGAATTAAAAAATTTTTCTTTTCAGCAATTTACATTCAAATAGGAACAACCAATACATATGCAAACACACGAGTCCTTCTACTCATACAGATACAAACAAACAACATCACTATGGTAAG
Organism: Eustalomyia histrio; assembly: GCA_949748255.1. Classification (NCBI taxonomy): domain Eukaryota; kingdom Metazoa; phylum Arthropoda; class Insecta; order Diptera; family Anthomyiidae; genus Eustalomyia; species Eustalomyia histrio. The sequence goes on along the minus strand of OX456524.1, from coordinate 154,084,179 downwards.
TTGATGAATGTTTTTTTTTTTTTGAAACAAACACTATAAAACAAAAAATTAAAGAAAAAAAAAAAGAAAATTGTACTGTTGTATATAAATTTGTATAAAAAGCTTTAAAAAATGAACAAGCTTTTAACTATACATAAAACTGCCATAAAATATACATATATCCATTCATTTATATTATGTACATATTCATGTTGCATATAAAACTATATATATGTATACATATAAAAAAATATAACAACTTGAACACTTAAAAGGATTTAAACAAATTTGCACGTAACATGTACGGAATTGTTAAATACAACAACTGCACAGAAAAAAAAAAACAAAACGAATGAAATAAAATAAAAGTTTTTTAAAATAGAGCAGAATAAAAAAAAATTGTATATTTTAAATACATATAACTTAAATATATACATAGGTATATAAATGTGAATGAGCACCCGAACAAAAAAAAAAAAAAAAAAAATAATAATAATAATATAGAGCTTTATATAATCATACATAGCTCGTTACCTTTTCCATTATTTGCAAGCATTAAGTAATAAGTTACTGATTATTAATTACGAAATATATGATTTATAAATGTAAAGTAATAATTGAAATATTTTTGAAATTAACACAAGCGAAAAAACGAAGCGCAATAATACATTTTAGTTTAAAGCAATCAAATACTATATGCGTCGATAGCTCAGTGGTAGAGTTTTTGGCTGGCAACCAGAGTTCCCTGGTTCGATTCCCATCATTACCACATTATTTTTAATTACAAAAAATTTAAATAAAATATTTGTAATAATTTTTTTAAATAAAAATTCCTCTTTTTTAAAAATCTATTTTTAGACACATTACTTTTTCCATTCTCGTAACCATATAAGTAACCCCTTATATTATCACCTCTTAAGTAATGGATATATACATTTCTTTGAGGCTCATCGGCTGTAAAATTCATCAATGAAGTAAGGTGTAAAGTAATCCATCGGCCCCTATGGCTATACATTACTTTACACATTATTTGGTAATGTGTGGTTATGCTGGGTAATTTAATGTAGTCCTTACACAATTTCAAGCGAAATATGAGCCCATATAATTGTATACAAGGCCCTATGATTCTTGTCGAGGGGAATATGTATAAATATATGTAAATGTATACAATATTTATCATCTGATAATCAGATATAATTTTATCTGCCTTTTGAACAATTTGTATCTAATTGTATTGATTATGATTTCATCTGACATAATTATATAATAAATCAGATGAAATTATATGCTATTTTTGACCCGATACAACGATATCAGTTTGTATCTAATGTCATCAGTTTAAATAAAAATTTATACAATTAGATATTATTCAGATATAATTACATCCGAATTTTGAGCTGTTGCATATGATCATGCATAGCCATCAGAGAACTGCATCTGCTGATTGCAAAACGTTCATACGCAATCAACACAAGAATAAATATGTGTTTGCGTTCAAACGCTGAATATACTCCAACACACATATTTGTTGATGATTTTAAATCAATCAATCAAACGACGTGCAAATTGTTTTGTCACTGATTTATAATCATAGGTCGTTGTTAAACCATTGATTTTATTCTGTTCATTCGAGACAACAATAATTATTTTGATGTAGAATAAATCAGAAAAAAACAACAAACAACGTGTATGAGTGTAATCATAATTAAAACAAAATAGTTTCTTATCTATAAAAAGGGGGTGGTTTTGTAGAAACACATTTCATAAATGTTATATGTATATTAGGGTGGGTCTAAAATACGTTTTTTTAGAATTTTTATTAGTAATACCAAAAATATTGTTCTTTGAAATTTTTTTTTTTAATTTAGTTCAACATCTCAGGCTCGCCCAATCTGGTTAAAGTTAAATATTGCCTAATTTTCCAATCGAAATAGATGAAAAAAAATTTAGACAACATTTAAATTATTCCGGATTAGGCAAGCCTGAGATATCGACCTAAATTTTTTTTCCAAAAAAATATTTATATTTCACAGGGAAGAATATTTTTATTACTAATAAAAATTCTAAAAAAGCGGATTTAAGTCTCACCCTAATGTAAACAATATCATTTATGAAATGTGTTTCTATTTTGTTTTAATTATGATTACACTCATACGCGTTGTTTGTTGTTTTTTCTGATTTATTCAACGCTGACTTTTTGTTGCGTGATTACACTTGCATAAAACATAATCAACAGATGATTTACACTGATCCCAATTACGCGTTCAGTAACATGATGCTGATTTTATTCTACAGTGAATTTTGTTGAATTATTAAATGTGAACAAGAATTTTTGTGTATGATTGAATCAAGAAAAAAGTTGATTTTGCAGTTCTCTGATAGCCATACATGATCACATAGGTGCATGTAAAGTTCAAAACATGACCATACATGATATCATATATTTTCATACATCTTCGGATCCGAAATTTGAACATATATGGCCATATATGAGTCATTAACAGTTCAATTGAGAAGTCCCCGGCCTGACACATAGATGGCGCTACTAGACTTTAGTCGATATGATTCTTAGTTAGCCTTAACCTTCAAAAGACACGTGTATAAATTTGACAGCTGACGGATTATTAGTTTGTGAATTATAGCATTTTGAGTGAAGCAACTTTTTTTTATTGTGAAAAAAAATGGATAAAAAGGAATTTCACGTGTTGATAAAATATTGCTTTTTGAAGGGAACAAATACAGTTGAAGCAAAAACTTGGCTTGATGACGTTTTTTCGGACACTGCCCCAGGAAAATCAACCATCAAGGATTGGTATGCTAAGTTTAGACGTGGTGAAATAAGCACCGAAGACGGTGAACGCAGTGGACGTCCAAAAGAGGTTGTTACGGACGAAAACATCAAAAAATTCCGCAAAATGATTTCGAATGACCGCACTCAGAAAAATGTGTACACTAAAATTAAGTTCATACCAAACTAAAATTAAGTCTACCAGATTTTCTTAAATTGAGTTTAATTTTAGTTAATATAAATAAATTTTCCTTAAATTTAGTAAAAGTGTATTTGATTTTAGTTTACTCAAAATGACCATTAACTTAAAAATAGTAAGACATTTTCCTTAATTTTTGTTTCTTGAATTAAGTTAATATTCTTTTCAAGTATTATAAAATTTTAATTTCCCTAAATGAAGTATAAGAACTTCTTTAATTCATGTACATATTATCTTAAATAAAAGAAAAAGTTTCTTATTTTGTAATAAATTTGTCGAACTTGTATGTAGTTTATATATACCTTTTTTAAGTATGTTTCAGTAACACAACTTAAGAAAATAGTATTTAAGAATAAAAAAATCAGGAAGTAGATAGTATGAAAAAAAAAACGTGAAATATACTTGTATTTAGTTAAAACTTTTATCATTTACTTAAATGCAATATATTGAGAACTACGCCTAAAGAAAAACATACTTGAAAACTGCAAATTTAAAATTATAGAAAACATATTCAATGAAAAACTGTTTTGAATTTGGTTAACTTTATTCTTAAATTAAGTATATTATTATTATCAAATTAATAAATATATACCCAAAATTTCCAGATTTAAATATATCGTTAGCTGAAATGCAAAAGGGCGTAACTAACATTTTTATTTTTTTACGGCAGAAGCAAAAACGCCAATAGGCAATTTAACATATTCAAAAATGATTTTGACAGTTTTGATTATAGAACGATAAAATTTTGTAAAGAGGTGTAGGTCAATGCTGTACTTCATAACCACTCAATCCCATTTTAAATTTTTACAGGGCATCCAAAAAACTTGGAAAATTAAAAACATCTCAAATTCCAATTTTGTTCATAATCGTAGAAGTCGGAAATTGTGTGTGTGTATCTATTTTAGCCAAATGAATCATAATAATCAATAAAACCCGATTTTGAAATTTTGTTAGTTACGCCCTTTTGCATTTCAGCTAACGATATGTATGTATGAAGTAAATTGTAGTAATAGATTTTAAGCAAAATATAGTAAATTTTGTTTCTGTGAAATTTTTAAAGACATCATGAACTTCTTTTTACATTTTTAATAATTTTGTTTTTTATTGCGAAAGTTAACACACTGCAAAGAATGCCGCTGATAGCCACTCTCTTTTTGTTTTTCGACTAACTGTAACTCTCAATAGTATTTAATACACCAATTTGCAATTGACTACGAAAATAACTGCACTACTGCCTTGCTTAACGGGTACTCGCTATTAAAGAAAATTATAATGAGGAAACGTTAATAATTAAAATTTTTTAGTAAAATTAAATGGGGTAAAAATTACCACCACGTCACTGACTGTGACCCGAAATTCCACCTACATTGTTTAAGGATAAGTTATTTTTCACGAAAATGAATTTTTGGGTAAATATTACACGGTAAATTTTTTATAAACTTTAAAGATACATCTACGTAGAGCTAAAGAAACATATTTCATAAATTATTTTCTAATTTTTATCGCTAAAGTACCATCTGTAGTTGACAAGAGTTTGGTTCCATTAATATTTATACAAGTACCAAACATTGCAATTAGCAGACTGGAAAAATTTAATTTAATAAAATTGTATAGAACATAATCTGTCAGTAATCTATAGATTTTTAAGTATAGAAATTTACACAGCAGCATTTTCGTAAAATGTAGAGAGTTTCCTCTAGCGTCTAAATCTGTCTTAAGACCGCTATTGTTGATAAATTAAATAAAAAATTGTGAAACAGGTTTTAATACTCAATCCTCATTTACCTAAGGCCGTTAAGAGAGGGACCGTTTGACGGCAAATAATAATGGGTATGCAGCAGAATAAATCTGTGTATGATAAAAACCACCCCTAATTTCATAATGAATTTGATCTTTAGCAATGTTGACAACATTTTCCTTTAAAAAATCGCCGTAAAATTAATAAATGGCTAGAAAATTTAAAAATTATTCGCTAATAAACAACTAAATTTATCCATTTTTCTTAAAAATTTTATTTTGCAAGAAAAATTTAAATACCTCGAACTTATCACGTTTTGCTTAAAAATTTTAACAACATATATAGTCCATATTGTACGAGTTCACAGACCTCTAAAGGTCAATTTCAAATAAATTAATAAGGAATAGTTAAATAGTGATTGACATATACGCCAATTGTGACTAATATTTAAGATATAGTTAAATAATTAAAAATTTAGTCACAGTATAAAAAAATCCAATATTATTCTGAAGCCCATAAATTTTAAGTGTTGAATGTGTAATTTTAAAATGTTTATCCTTCAAAACGAAATCGGAAAATTGAGCCAGAGTTTAAAACATAGTTTTTATCTTTAAATTTCTCCAACGTTAGAGTACTAGCTAAATATCATTAGCATTCCATAATATGGCACATAAAAAATTGGGCTTGTAGTCACTTTGGCGATATACTATACTGTGATAATAACAATTCTGGCAAGTAAAAAAGGTATAAAAACGCTGGTAATAGCTATAGCATATTTTAGCACGCTAAATGAATTACAAAAGCGCTAGATTTAACGAGAAAATAGCTAAATTAGCAACTGTGTATTATTACTCTAACGGAAATTTCTCTCTTTATTCTAAAGAAGTTTATACAGAGATGGGAATGAGATTTTTATTTCAGTATCAAACAAAATTTCGAAGAGCACTTTTTCGACCATAGTTTTTAGTTTAATATCTATTTTTATAATTAATGTAATTCTTATTTTTATAAATACCTTATACATTATTTATAGTATTAAGGAGACTTTGTAGTTTAGACTAATTGGCCTCTAAAATTGCAAATATATATAAATGAAAAATGAAATTGTTTAGATTTTTTTAGATTAATAAACTGAGAAAATCGAGGGTGACCATTCCGGAAAAACTAAGACAAAACATACTCCCTTTAGTGTACACAAGTTTGAGTGGAAGAAAAAGTATTATTAACGGGTTTATTTTTTTTCTAGACAATTATCTACAAAAATTAATTAAAATACCAAATAAATTGTGAAAAATTGTGAAGAATTTTCTATTCTATTTAACTCTTCCATCTCTGAATAAGCACATCATGATCAGTACTGCCAGATTAATTGGGCACAAACTCGTTAGAACAAATCTTCAACAAGTTTTGAAAAATCGCCAAAAAAAAAATAAACGTCCAAAAAGAGATGTCAAAATATAAAATATTTTTTTTTATTAAAAACATTAAAACTTAATAGGTAATGTAAAAATAATTATTATATATAAAAAATTTGCCATATCCTGAAAATATTATACTTCAAAGAAGAAGGGAATATTTTAAAACATTTTTTATATGAATAAATTCTAGCCTTTAAACTGTTTAATCTAGAAATATTTTACAGGAATTCTTCCCAGAAAAAGTGATATTCGATATGGTTTATAAAAAATTCACACTGATAGTTAATCGTCATTTGGCTATTTTTTATAGCAAGTCGTAAAAATGATGATAAATCGTCCATCTGGCAAGACTGAGTGTGAGAGAAATATTTTTCTAGTACTTGCTAACAAAAAAAGAAGTAGAAGAGTCTGTTGCTTCAGTAGTAAAAAAGCACACTAAGAACTTTTTATTAACAGTTAGTTCAGTTGATTGAAGACATTTGAATCAAGTGGACGTGTGCGAGTCTCAAATTAAAAAAATCAGTGAAAATCCGTGAAAAAATATAAGTGAAATATTAATAAGGTAAGTATTTAATGAAATACGATTTTTTTATCATAGCTGTGTTTATGATGGTGGCTATCAACGTTCACTTGTCATTCCCATACAAATTTGTCGTAAATAACGTTAAGCGTTAACACTAAATGTTGGCTTCTTTCAAATTTGTATGGGAATTACATACGCCATCTTTGATAGCTTGTCGCGTGAACACGGCTTATGTATTAATTTGATGTGTTTATGCGTGAAGCTATCAACGAGTACAGTTGCTATTATAAAAAACTACTTTTAAAAAAGTACAGTTTTTATTAATAAGTAAATTTTATAAAAAGTATATTTTATAAAGTTTTTTTTACAAAAGGGTTCCTTTCATAAAAAGTACCTTTTATAAAAAGTACCTTTTATAAAAAGTACCTTTTATAAAAAGTACCTTTTATAAAAAGTACCTTTTATAAAAAGTACCTTTTATAAAAAGTACCTTTTATAAAAAGTACCTTTTATAAAAAATACCTTTTATAAAAAGTACCTTTTATATACAATACCTTTTATATAAAATACCTTTCATAAAAAGTAACTAATAAAATTACCTTTTACCAAAAGTACCTTTTATGAATAAATAAAAAGTACCCTTTATAAAAAGTACCTTTTATAAAAAGTACTTTTTATATACAATACCTTTTATAAAAAGTACCTTTTATAAAAAGTACCTTTTATAAAAAGTACCTTTTATAAGAAGTACCTTTTATAAGAAGTACCTTTTATAAAAAGTACCTTTTATAAAAAGTACCTTTTATAAAAAGTACCTTTTATAAAAAGTACCTTTTATAAAAAGTACCTTTTATAAAAAGTACCTTTTATAAAATGTACCTTTTATAAAAAGTACCTTTTATAAAAAGTATAAAGTTTAGAAAGTTGAAATTCTTGTTTGTTTACTTTTTCATGTACGTTAATAAGCCCTAACAACGGCAATGGATGATGAATTTGCCAACTTTTAATTGCCCTTAAGGGAGATGTGTTTTGCAAAATACTCCAGGGTAAGTATATATGTAAATGGCAGTGAAAAAAATCACTGTTTAAAATTCTTAAGTACTAAATTGTCTTACTTTCTTATTAGAAAACAATTTTAATGTTGAAAATCTTCATTATTTGACCCAGTCGAAGTTGGACTAACTGATTCCAAAAAATATGTGTGGTCCAAGACTCGAATTTGAATTCCATTTAAAAAATTGGCAGCAAAACGAAGTAAGTATATATAAAGCATAATTTAAGTGTTTAACAAATACGAGTATGTTAATTTTGTTTAAATACATAAAACTATATATTACTTTAATTATGTACAGTGTGTTCAACTCGAAAATTGTACCAAATGCATTAAATTTTTTACAAACGGTTGATAGTTATGGAGAGGTATGATTTCATTGTTTAGGCATTATAAAATGTTACTTTATATTTTTAAATATTACAAATATTAATTTGAATCAACAAAAACCAGTTTTCAGTTCAAGATATTCTAAAATCGTCCCTTAATGGAAGACAGGTTCTTGTATTTTATGAAAAAAATAAAGCTCTAAATTTAACACATCGTAAATTGCTTTCAAGTTGTTTAGTTCAGCATTTAATAGAATACAAAATAAATCCAACACCATCGGTTTTTATTAAAATTGCTGAAAATATCGAAAAATTATTTCCAACTGAAAATAAAGTAAGATGATTGTAGTTAGACCAATAAAATTTCTAAAATAAAATTATTTATTTTGCAGGACATATATTGCATTCCAATTAAAGGTAGAAAACCTGGTGGATATTTATATAGTAAATATCATAACTCTCTTACAAAGCTACGAAAAGAAGGAATTTTAAAATCTAGTAAGAGGCAAAATAAAAACCTAGAAATCGCTGATTTAGTTATAACACCAGGTATTAATGCAATTAATATAGGATTTGTTCGTATTCATTTATTCAACCGCCTGTTTAATAGTTTTATATTGAAACAATAAAAAAATCGAAATATTCAATTTTCTTAAAAATGAAATAAAAAAATACGATTCTTGAAAAACAATCGATTCAAATTTAATTAATCAAAAACGGTTATTCAAATTTTTAAACAATAATAATTTTATATTTTTTTTATAAAAACTTTATTTTTTTGTGGTGAAAATGAAACCAACATTTTTGCCTTTTATAAATTAATTAAAAAATAAACGAAAAAGTTTAACTTTTTAGAAAATTTAAAACATTCGTTTCGGTTAAATTTTATTTTGATTGCTGGATTTTGGGAAAATTTTTCTCATAATTTATAAAGGAAATCAATTGGATTTTAATTTCTTTTCATGTTTTTTTATATAATCTTATTTAACTGTTGAGCCTTAAGATATGCAGTAAGCATCAAAAGAAAAAAAAATTATTTGATATTTTTTTTTGCAAAATTTTTTGAAATCCATTCAAAAAGTAATGCTTTTAACTTTTGTTTTCTTTTATTTTTTTAATTTTAATGATTCTTTGGAAATAATATTTAAGGTTTCTGAATATTTCTAAACATTATTGATGTCTACAAGTTTAACAAGTATTATAGTTGAGCATTAGTATAATAACGTTGTTTGTCCTTCAATTGGTTTAGTTTGCTGTAAGGTTCAGAATTTGCATTAGGCCATTGAGTTTGTGGTTACTTTAAGGACGCGGTTCATAGAAACATTTCGCTCCTATAATCATATTTAACCTAGAATCTCGCATGAGCATGCGAGGATCGTGCATTTATTTTTGAAGGATGTTTTCATTCGCTGCATTGGATTTCGACTACTTATACATTTTTATCATTTCGAAATAAGTCGAGAATTTAGTCTAGAGTGTGAAATTATCCTCCAAGAATTAATGTTATCTTCTCATGTCAATGAGCCAAGGTCACAAATGTGACTGGTAAATATATGATAGCATTTAATTAGCCAAATCAAGGCTGGATTTAATCCCAAGTTATTGTGCTGTAGGAAAACCTAATGTACATCATTTTAATTTTTAAACTTGTAGATAATCGAAAATGGCTACACTTTGACAAAGATTCTTAAACCGACTTAAGTTGTTTTGCTAAAATCAAATCAAACTGTGTGCTTAAAAAAATAAAAATTAAATCTTTATATTAAGTATCACAGACCTTTTAAAATTGTTTTTAATTTATGATACAAAAGCACTTTAATTTCTAAAAGTTTAAAAAATATAATTGTTGAGCATCGCGCAGTAATGTTGTTTGATCTTTTATTTGGTTCAGTTTGCTGTAATCTTCAGTAATTTATATTCGGCCATTGAGTTTGTGGTTAATTCAAGGACGCGGTTCATAGAAACATTCGCTCCTATAATCATATTTAGCCTAGAATCTCGCATGAGCATGTATGGATTCCGCATTCATTTGTGGAGAATGTTTTTATCCGCTAAGTTGATTTGTGACACTTTATTATTTTATACATCAAATTTTTGAAATAAGTCTAATATTCAACATGGCGGTGGAAGTATTCCTCAAGACTTAATGTAATCTACTCATGTCAATGAGCTAAGGTCACAAATGTGACTGGTAAATATATGATAGCTTTTAACTGACCAAAATAAGACTGGATTTAATCTCAACTTATTGCGTTTTAGGGAAACCTAATGTACATCGTTTTATTTTTTAAACTTATTGAAAGTAAAAGACAATAAAGAAATAATTAAAAAGGGTTCCGATATGTAATTGATTTTTGAAAGCATGCTTATTAAATTGAAATGCTCAAAGTTAAGCATGCGCTTAGACAAGAATTTCATATAGAATTTGTCAAATAAACTTTTTTTGAAGCTCTCATAATTAAAATGCATATGTATATTATCGGATTTATTTTAAATTTATTTATAAACTTATTGAAATTATTTTTATACTAAATTATGTTATCTAATCTATTTAGACGAAAGTCAGATTTCAACAAAAGATTGGTTAAAATTCAATATTGAACCCTTCGATATAGTTCTGCAAAAATGGGAGGAAACGTACGTGACAAGAAAGTTATTTATTAAAGGAGAATACACATTAATTGAAATATTTTCCGAATGGCCACTTTTGAAGCAATCATTTGGATATAAATTGGTCACATAAATATGTTATTTAACGAATAGTTTTAACTTGTAATATATATTGTAGATAACGGCTGATTTTTGTATGCTATATCCAGACAAAAAAAATTTAATTTTTGAGAAGTGGGAAGGTTTTTGTAAACCTATTTTAGCATTAATTTCAAATAATGTTAAAAGCACGCAGAGTTTGGAGCTTATTAAGATATTAAAGGATTCGCAAAATAATAATGGTAATATAAGTTCTGATAAAACATATCAATAGAAATTATAAATCCTTAAATATTGGTAAAACATTTTCTTTACTAAATTTTGTTCAAATAGATCTTAATACTTTAGCTAAAGTGAAAAGCTAGAAATCGTTAAAAGTATACCATAATTGTTCAACTTTACTCCGATATGCATCCCCCACAATGGGATAGAGTTGTTTTTGAAATTTTTTTTAATACAATTTTTTAGTATTTCAGAAGCATTAAAAACACTTTTAGAGTACAAGAATGCTGGACAAAATTAATTCCGGACCATTACAGAATAATACAAAATATTTTGCAATTCAAAAAATTTAGTCTACTTACAAGAATAGAAAAATTATGAAGCAATTGCTTAAAAACCCCATGTTGTGTAAACTAAGTTTTACTATAAATTTTCGTACATCAGCAAATTGAAAAGTTTTAAAAATATTAATTAATTTTAAATCTCTGAAATTCTCAATTTTTTCAGATGTTCGAAACAGTATAATTTTACACTTACTGCATTGTCTTTTAAAACCAACTGGTCGTTAATGTACTATTGACAAAACAACACGTAAAAGAACTTTTGCAAAATCAACAATTGAAGATTCCAGAAATGCCTTTCTACAATGGGCGCTTACGAGCATGGAATTAAATACAAAATTGAAAATTAATAATGATGAGATATATACCAACAAAGATACGCTGCAACCGCTCATTTGTGGTATAGGTAAATCTATATTTGAATTAACAGAATTTTATGTGTATTACGGAAGTGTTCTGTATAAACTGCCCAATATAATAACTTGTATTGATGTTCTTTTTAAAATATTTTTTGTTCTTGATTTAAAATATCCAAGAGATTGTAAAAATATTTGGCTATTTATTTAAGAATATTTTTACGATATTAAGATTCAAAACGACGATAAAAACACAATTTTAGCAAGTATATTAAATGATATAAATTTCATTAAATATTAAATCGCGCTTTAACTATATTGTACTTTAAAATTTGCTGAAAAATTAATATTTTTATTTATTAAAGATTTTTATTATTAATAAAATTTGTAAGTACAAAATGGACATTTACTGTTTTGTTTGTAATCAACATTTTGAAGATTGCTTAAAACTCTTTTGTCATTTAAACATTTACATCAGTTATCGTCAATAAATGTATATAAATGTTGCTTTTCTTCTTGTACTCAAAAATTCAGTTGCTTCAAAGCCTTTTCCAAACATATGAGAAATGAGTATTCCAAAAAAATAATAAATAACGTAAGGGAAGTTTCAATAGGCACATATAGTCCTTTCGGATGTAACTGAACAATTAGATATTTGTGAGTTACAAAATGATGCATTCAATTTTAATAACAATAATAATTATAAAACACAAAATTCAAATAGTCGTATTTCAACACACACAAATGTTAGTACCAAATCCTTATCTGATAATTCTTTCAAATTATCTCTAACAAATTATGCTAATAAAAGCTTTTCAAGAAGGGAGGCCACAAAAATGCAAAAAAATATTCAAACAAATATTACTCAACCTATTAGGAATGAACTTAAAAAAATAATTCTTCAACTTAACTCAAATAATTTAAGACATGCTAAAAGCAATATTTACCAATTAGTGAATTTTTGCAATGAGCCGTTTAAAAACTTTGATACCGAATTTAAATTCATAAAAAAATTAAAAAATGATGGTTTCTACGAAAGTCCTAAAATAATTACTTTAAACAACACTATAAGCAATGTTATGGTAAATCAAATCCGCACACTTGATGAAGTGAAAATGAAAGGCATATTATTTCCAATAAAGTTTAATATGAAAATTTTTTTTGAAATTGATGGAATATACGAAGAATTTGAAAAGAGTTTAAAGCACATATCTGAATGTGCAACTTTAAAAAATTTTTACAATGGAAAAATTTGGCAAAACAAAATTAAAGACCGTGGAAATAAATTTGTAATACCTTATTTTTTATACTTCGATGACTTCGAAGTAAATACAAACGTTGGACCACACAGCTCAGCTATCTTGGGAGTATATTATTCGTTTCCAACAGCTCCTGAATTTTTAAAATATAAGCTTCATAACATTTTCATCGCTGCACTTTTTAAAGCAAAAGATGTTAAAAATGTTGGTAATGATATGTGTTTTTTTAGACTAATAGAAGTGCTGAATGATTTGGAACAAAATGGTATAGAAATTATAACTAAAAATGGAAAAAGGAAAATATTTTTGGCTTTGGCTTTAATCGTGGGAGATAATTTGGCACTAAATAATGTGTTAGGTTTCTCACGTTCCTTTTCGGCAAAACATTTTTGTAGAACTTGTAAAATTGACAAAGAACAATCGAAAACTCTTTTTGAAGAAAAAACAGATAAATTGAGAAATTTCTCAAATTATATCGATGATGTTAATTTAGATGACATATATAATACAGGAATTAGAGAAAATTCAATATTTAACAATATAAACAACTACCACGTCACTCAAAATATGTACGCTGATATTTTACATGATATGTTAGAAGGAGTGTTAAACTATGACTTCTGTCACATTATTTTACTATTTTTGAAAAACAAATCATTTGATTTAGAGCTTCTAAATATTAGAAAACAAAATTTTAATTATGGCGAGATAGAAAGTGGGAATAAGTCCCCTGAAATAGAAATGCAACATTTAAAAAATTTTAAATTAAAAATGTCTGGTAGAGAAATGTTAACATTTGCACATTTTTTTCCTCTTATTATTGGTGACTTAATAGATGTAGATAGTGACTTGTGGGCATTTGTCATAAATTTAATAGAATTATTGGACTTGATGCTGTTGTCAAATTTTACAAGACTAGATATAATAAATTTAAAATCTCATATTGAATATCACAATAAAGAATATGTGTATCTTTTTTCAGACACCCTGAAGCCAAAGCACCACTTCTTATGTCATTACCCTAGAATTTTAGAACACTCTGGCCCTTTTATATTCTTGTGGACTTTCAATTTTGAATCCAAACATAGAGAACTTAAATCGTACACAAAAAATATAACTTCACGACTTAATTTACCGTTGTCATTAGCTATAAAATTTGGCATATCATTATCAGAAAAAATACTTAATTTTAAAATAAAACACTTTGAGTTAGGCTCTGTAAAATACAGAATAGAAAAGTCACCATTCTTTAATGAACTAAAAGCAAAGATAAACACTGAAAATTTAAACATATGTAACTGTTTTTCAAAGTTTGTTCGCTATGAAACAACTTATAAAACAGGATTTATTATTTTTTTTTATGATCCGACATTTTCTGCATTTAAAATTCAAGAAATTATTTCAATAGATGGAAAAATATACTTTTTTTGTCAAAAAATCAATATCATTTCTTATGAAAAACATTTTTTATCTTATATAGTAGGTGAAAACTTATTAGATTTCGAAATGTTCCCAGAAACATATATTAAATCTCCCCCAATTCAGCAAGTAATGTTAAACAGCAGACTTTTTTTAAGACCAAAGTCGCTTTTTTAATTTTATAAAATTTACAGATATATCAAAAAAATCAGATCTGATCAAACTGATCCGATATTTGAACAGATATAATTGTATTAATGTGATTCATGTTGATAAAAATATATTAGTATCGTGAAGTATTCCTCGAATACAACACCATATAAACCAAATATAATTTTGCTTAATTTATACATATAACACGTTTTTTGTTAATAACTTTTTTTAAATGTCAGATATAACAATATCTAGTTTTATATGGAGGTATATCCCACTATACATATATATTTTTATCAAAATGTATTTAACTGTGACAAATGTATATATGGGCAAAAAATCTCATAATTTTTTATCTAATCAGATAAAATTGGGCTCAATATTTTATAAAATAGCACAATATTAAAATTTTTATTGAAATTAAAAAAAAAAATGTATATATGAGTAATCCATGAACACTATATGAATGTTGAATTATTTTTTTATTTCAGTTATAAAACTTTATTTAAATACTGCTTTTTTAATGTCAATTTAATTGAAATTTTTATTTTAAAATTAAATTTGTTTAACATCTTTTATTTTAATAAACAATAACTTAATTACAATTGGTAAATTTGCAAGGTTAAAGCTTTATTTTGGAAACTTCTCCTACATATTTCATTAACTAATAAACTTTAATATGACAATTTGCCAGTGTATTTTTAATTAATAATAATATTCCATAATACACATAAATTTCAGTCAGTATATTTATTTTTATGATTTAAATTTTATTATGGCCTTCTACATTACATATTGAAATACATAATAAAGACAAAAAATATCAAATATTATTTGTCTCTTAATTTTCAAAATTTTTGAAATAAGTTGTCAATTTTAATAAATAATTTATTTTTGGTAATAAAAGCAAAAACATTAATGCCTGTATATTAAAGTTTAATAAAACAAATTAATATACAAAATAACAAAATATATTAATAAGTTTTTTAATAAGTTAATTACATTATTTTATAAAAGCACTATATGAAGTTACAATTATTTACAAAATTATATATGTTATATTACTTTTCGTTCCTTATAAAAAAAATATTTAAATTCAATTTATTTTTTATTCAACAAACTGGCTGATTTCTATATTATATTAAATATAATAAATGTGAATATATATATATAAAATTATTTAAAATGACTAAAAGTGTAAAAAATAAATAAAAAATTTTAAATATACCTTACAAAATGACTTCTTTTTTTATTGGTAACATTCATATTAGGAAATATTAAAAACTTCAATATCAAATTTTAGTATTCATATTCTTGAATTAATAGAAGATTAGTACTCAAATTGAATAATAATATACTAAAAGTAAAAATAAAAAATATTTTACTTCAATACAACAAAACTCAAATGTATGATAGCCATACTTTATTTTGAATATAAATTTTACTCAATATGAGTTCAAGTGTTTTCCAAATTTTAAGATATATTTCTTGTATGAAAAAAAATATGGTATTCAATATACTACGAAAGATATACTTCAATATAAAATAGTTGTCATTTTCTCAAAGATAGTTATATTTAACTTAAGGAAAACCGTAAACTGAAATTTACGAAATTGTTACTAATTTAAATGATCACTTTTCTTAAATTTGGTATATTTAAACTCATATAAAAGGGAGTGCTTACTAGCATTATATCAATTTATTCCTAAATTTCAGTACAAATATACTAAAATTTAAGATATTTTTGGCTTGTTTTTATTATTGCTTGTTTTTATGATTAAGCAAATTATAATTGATATGAGTTAAACAAATAGCAATTATTAACCTAAAAAAAGTATGTTTTCATGAACTTATGTAAATTATTATCATTCAACAAGATTTTTTTTCATTTAAACTAGTCCAAATGGTTTAAAAATTAATACATATTAAATTAATTTAAGAATAACGTAATAATTATTTGTATCGTTTTTAAAACAGTTTTACTCAAAGTGTGTAAAAATTATACTAAAGTTTGTTCCAAATATACTTATTTGTGGTATATATTGTATTTTAGAGTAATGCGATTAAACTGTAAACAGGAAATGTTTACTTAATTTTAGGAAATAATAAATACAAATTTCTTACTAATTTTTAAGAAAAACGTATACTTGTTTGTACTAAAAATTTCTTTGGAGCCAAATCATTCCCAAATTTCTTAAAGTTTAGTTAAATTTCTTAAAATTTGGTAAAATTTTTTCTGAGTGCGTAAATTGAATGAAATAGCAGGTAATCTAAAGATATCAACTGAACGTGTACATCATATCATTCACGAATATTTGGGTATGTGAAAGCTCTGTGCAAAGTGGGTGCCGCGCGAGAGCTCACTTTTGACCAAAAACAAGTCAGTGAAAACGAGGGCGAAAATTCATGAATTGGGCTTCGAATTGCTTCCGCATCCACCGTATTCTCCAGATCTGGCTCCCAGCGACTATTTCCTTATTTCAGATCTCAAAAGAATGCTCGCTGGGAAGAAATTTTCGTCGAATGAAGAGATGATCGCCGAAACTGAGGCTTATTTTGAAGCAAAGGACAAATTATACTACAAAAATGGTATCAAAAAGTTTGAGGCTCGCTAAAATCAGTGTACACTCTGAATATTATGTAGTTAACTGTTTGTAGTTTAATAAAAAAGTTTTCCGTTCCATTTAAAAATAAAGGAACATACATTTATTTTTCAAAGAAATATCTATATTAACTTTTTTATGCATTTATTCGAAATAATTTACTATCATTTACCATTTTTTTTCAGTTTCATTTATTTTTTTCATTTGTTTGAAATTTAATAAAAAATTACCCACAAAACGGAAACTTGTGGTTTATTTGTGTCCGTAACAGTTATTACAAACTTAAATTTTGTTTGCTGTCTGTTTCAAAAAAAAATATTCAAAAAATTTCAATTTGTTTTTTTATTTAAATTGGTTGTATATATACAAAATTTTTCAATACGAATTACAATAACTTCATAAACACACATACTGTCAGCGTCAAAAGAAGTTGTACACGTTGTTCCTCTATGTTTGCAGTTAAATTATACTCTTTTGCAATTCCCTTTTGTTTTACATTTTTTGTTTTTTTAATAATATATTTTCTCCTCTCTTAATGTACATAATAAAAACAACAACAATATTACAATAACAAAAATTAAAAAACAGGCGATTTACAGAAATATTTAGCCACTTGCAATGGTACAACCCCAAGTACAGTGATTGTGTTGTGAATGTATACATGTTTTGTGTTTTTTGTCTCTTTCATACTCACGTTTACCATTGTTTTGTTTGTTGTCTTAAACAAAAAAAAAAAATCAAATATCCATTTGTTTGTTATAATAATAATTAATATTGTGTTTTTGTTGAATGTTAGGAAAAAAAAAAATTCAAACATGTATACATTCACAACACAATCACTGTACTTGGGGTTGTACCATTGCAAGTGGCTAAATGTTTCTGTAAATCGCCTAAGAATTTCATGGTGTCGCCTAAGAATTTTTTGAAGTTTCGTCATTTGGCATCATGCGTGGCTTAAAAAAATGTAGTTTGTTCATCCTGGTTTCAAGGGTCCTTGTATTAACCTCGAAGGGAACTATGTTGAATAAAAAAAAAGCAAATTTTGCCAAAAAAAATGTGTTTTAGTATGGGAGGCCGGGGACTTTTCAAATGACCTGTTATGAGTCATATGAGGCATATGTGAGTCATATATAATCATATTTGATCTCCATGTGCTGTTAATTTTCATATGCAAAGATATTTGAAATTATATGAGATCTTATATTAAACTTTGTCCGCATATATATGATCATATATGCACATATATTGTCATAAAGCATGCCATGTATGTTCATATAAGCCCATATAAATGGTATGTAAGTGTATTTGTGTGTGTGTGTGAGTGTGCATTATAAAATAGACAAAATGCATTTGTAAATAAGCACAAAAACACATAAAGTTATTTATGTAAAAATTAAGATAAATTGTAAAAACAAATATGAGCGATTACAAATGTGTTGATTATAGTGCACTCACAATAATGTGTTGGTTATTCAAGGGAAATTTTATAAAGATTTTTGTATTATTTTTTTTTATTGAGCTTAAGATCTTTTATTTATAACAAATTTAATGATAAATATTTATTAATCCCAATATTTCGTCACCACATTGGGTGAATTCTTCAGGGGAAATTGTTTTTTATAATTAATAAATGAAAATTATAAAGTGAAAATTTGTTCAGTTTATAATTTTCATTTATCTATATAAATATAAAAAATTGTTGCAAGTGTGTTGTGACTTTATAACTCACGAACGGTCAAATCGAATTCGATTAAATTGTTAGGGTTGGTTCGTTTGGTCGTGTAGATAATTTAATTAAAGTTTGCACGAAATCGGTCGACGCGTTCGTGAGTTATGACTTTTCATGTCAACATGTGATTTTGTCCATAAAAAAAAAACAACAACAAATACGTAGGCGTGCATGAGCGTGTGCGGTGTGTATACTGTGTGCTGACTTCATACACACGGTAAATACACGTTGTAGCACATTGACAGCTGTCAGTGAGTGATAATTTTAAGGTTCTTTCTCATCGAATTCGCGGATCAAGAAACCAATGAACCAATGAATTTGATTCAATGTTAAAATTCATGCGTAGCGAAGCACGCCGGGATCCGCTAGTTAACTATAAAAAACAATTTCCCCTGAAGAAGTCACCCAATGTAGTGACGAAATATTGGGATAAATCAATATTTATCATTAATTTTTTATAAATAAAAGATCTTAAGCTCAATAAAAAAAAATAATACACAAATCAAGAAGATCGAAGAAATTTGACTAATCGAAGATTTTTGACTAAAAGTATGTGAATTTCAACAGTTCTAGTGTAAGGCCGGAAGTGAAGGGGGGGGGGGGGGGGGGGGAGGGGATTTCAATATTCTGTGTGTATTTCAAACAATCAAAATATTTTTAAAAATTTCATCTTTCTTGAACAACAAATACATAGTCAACTAATTCTGTAATTGACTCAAAAAAAAAAAATATCAACAAATGTTGATATTTTTTATACCCTCCACCATATATGATGAGGGTATATATCAGTTTGTCATTCCGTTTGTAGCATGTCGAAATATAGGTTTAAGACCCCATAAAGTATATATATTCGTGATCCTTATGCAATTTTAAGTCGATTTAGCGATGTCCGTCTGTCTGTCTGTTGAAATGGCGATCACGACGCGTAGACGCAAGCGTGGGTGCCTATTTTTACCCAGATCATTGAACATTCTCCCGAGCAGTTTGATATTTAAAATGAGCAAAATCGGTTCAGCGGTTCAAAAGTTATGAGTGAAAATGTGAAGGTACCTCTAAATTTTCCATACAAATTTGTACAATTTTTCTGTATCTATTTTTTTTCTGTTAAGTAAGTAAAAATGTTATTAAGTCCTCTTATTGTTCGATTACATTTATTGTCTTACGTAGTATGAGAATAATAACATTCTTAGAGCTATATGTGTGTTACTCTAATAACTAAGTTAACGTAAAAATCAACAATGTTAAAGTCGCTAACAGAGCAGGCCTCTGTAAATAACATTGCTAAAACTAAATAAATAACATTACTAAAACTAAATAACAAAAGTTCGTTACATAAATTGACAAAACATATTCATATTACAGTTCATGCAAAATTTAGTATATACGTATATCATCTTCATCCCCTTTGGTGGAGGGTATTCAAAGATTCGGCGCAGCCGAATTTAACCCTTTTTTACTTGTTATTTTTGAATTTATTTCAGAATTAGTTGTCAATTTGAGAAATATTTTTTGTTCTTCAAAAATTTAAATCCCTTAATTTTTTAACCATGAAATCCCATGTAAAAATCGAATTATATATGAACATACATGATCATATATGCGCATATATGGTCATATACTTTCATAAATGGTTCAATATATTACCAAAGATAATCTTATATATGACCATATATGTATTCAGATCCGAATTTTGAGGGTATATGGCCATATATGATTTTATATGATCATATATGTAAATATATGCTCATATTTTATACATGAACACTCATATATAAGCATATATGACCACATATGGCCATATATTCTTAAATTTTGAATCCGAAGATATATATTGAATCATAAATTGTCGTATATGACCATGTATATCCATCTTTTTTCATATATAGGGTCGGCCAAATAACTTTTTTTTTTGAAAATGCTATAAAAAAACAACTGAATATTTTCTCAAATTTCTTTTTTTATTTGAAAGTACAATCCTTCCGGTTAATAATGGCAAATAATTTCATTCAAATGGCTGCCTCGGCTGGCCATGCAGTAGCCCCTCACGATCGGTCCAATTTTTAAGCACATTATCGATTGTGTGCAGCTGTATTTCACCAATGGCTTCATGAATATTGTCCTTTAAAGCGTCAATTGTCTCTGGCTTGTCGCCGTAACACTTATCTTTGACGGCACCCGACAAATAATAGTCCAACGGTGTCAAATCGCAGCTCCCAGGTGGCCAAACGACATCAGCTCTGCGGCTGATAATGCGATTTTCAAAAACAGGGCGCAAAACATCGAGTGTAGCTTCGGCTGTGTGGCACGTAGCGCCGTCCTGTTGAAACCAAATTGTTGCCAATATCCTCCTCTTCAATTTTTGTGAACAAAAATTCGTTCAACATGGCCCGATAACAATCGCCATTGACTGTAACGGCCACTCCTTGCTCATTTTCGAAGAAAAATGGCCCAATTATGCCTCTGGACCAAAATCGGCTTTTCAATGTATGCGTGCGGGTTTTCTGTGCCCCAAATGCGACAATTTTGCTTGTTTACATACCCGCCAAGATCAAAATGAGCTTCATCTGAAAAGATACGCAATTTTCGCACACATTTTGCAACATTACCATGATTTTCAAAGTAATGTCGCAATATTTCCCAGCCTTGCTCAAACGTATACACAACCAAATTCGTTCAGCGGAAGGATAAAACTAATTATCTGTCAAATCAGACATGAGCTAAGTGTTACCATTCACGAAATAAGCACTAGTTGAAAAAAAAAACGTTAGATGGCGGACCCTATACAAGCCCATATATTCAGCTGAATATTCATATACATTTGGATTTTTACATAAGATATTAAAAATATATTAAATAATTAATACTCTATTTTAAATATCCTTTCATATACTCTAGAGTCGCCATTATATACATATTTCTTTGATAGAAAAATTAAAACAACACTTCTATTTCATGTTGTTGTTATTATTTAAAAATCAAACTAGCATTATATAAACATTTCATAACTTTCTCTTAACGGTAACTATTAATGACAGAAAGGTTAATTGAAATTTTATCTTTGAACTCCATCAACAAGCATATGTACTTCATACAAATTCAAACATACTGGTGGGTATACATATATATCGTACAAATCAAACATTTGTTTTATTTTTCGACTTCAAAACACTTTGACTGACTACGTTATACAATTTTTTTTTGCTCGTTTATTAAAATGGTTTTTTAACATGCTTTGGCGTACTTTAATCTAAATAATTGCAAACGAGAAAAAAACTAAACTCAACAACATTCAAAGTCCACTTGTGCAAAATTTAAAAATGAATTAAATTCAAAAAAATAAAAACCCCTTCGAAATTTTTTAATCCAACCACCCTTTTATTTTTTTATATAAATATATATATATTTTTTCCCCAACATTTTCATATATATAAAATTTTCATTTGCATACTTATTTAAGTATTTTTAAAGCAATTTACATAAAATGTCTAAAAATATTTCACTTTACAATGCAAATTTATACAAAACGTGTCAATGTGCTAACAACAAGCCTAATTTTCGATGAGGAAAAAAAAATAGGCGTAATAAAAACTAGTAACCAAAATTTATGTGTACTATACCCCAGGAAAAAATTATATATTCCAAAAAGAAGGTGAGGCCCATACTCGCTTACATATCTCATTGCCAAATTTCATAACTGCAATACCAAACACATTCCAACGATACAGTAAAAAAGCAAGTAGTATTGTAAGCAAATCTTTTAATTAAAACTAGAAAGGCTGAACTCAATAACAAAGTAATTATTTACTTAAAAGGAATAACAATGTTATTCACTTATATGTACAACTTTTTGTACTCAAGAAGTAATCATATACTTTTTCGAAATTAAAAGACATTATTGGAAGTAGTTCCTCATTTTGAAAAAAGAAGTATCTTATATATTTGCAAAAAAAAAACAAATATATTTTTCAAGAAAATAATACTTAAATCAGAGTTAGCATGTTGCTAAAATTTTGTTAAACTGGGGTTACAGTTTAAATAATTGACAATAGCATGAGTGTTGTATACGAATGTCATATTTTTGGTTTTAAATTTCGGTTTTTAATTGTTTTTGAAAAATTTATATTTTCGTGGTTTATAACCCCAAAATTGTGATAAACCATAGCAATTCGATGTTTTACTTTCATTTTTTTTTTAATAAGTTTTGTTCGTTAACTGCCTGATTCAAGGAAATTACGCTTGAGTAAAAGTTGAATTTACTCACGTCAGTTTGTGCAAAAAATCCTCCAAAGTTGGTGTGATTGCAATTATTCCCTTGTGAGCGAGCGTGCTTATTATGATAATTTTAATACATTTAATGAAAAATTTCAATAAAAATCATGTTTCATATAAATTATGAAACTTTTATTAATATTTCCTAAGGAAAAACTTTATTATTTTATAAAAAGTTTCAGTGTTTTTCGGCCTATAAAAACCTCTGTGTGTAGATATTATTAAATTTTAAATAAAGTTTTGAGTTTTAAATCAAATTTTTAAATTCCAAATGATAGTTTAAGAATTTTAAATATTTCTCAAATGATGATTTTTCATGTTTTATTGATATTTTCTGATTTTTAACACAACGAATTCTAAATTTTAAGAGTATTTTTTTTATATAGAGATTTTTAATTAAAAATAAAATTTTTTGAATTTCAGCTATTTTTTAATTGAATATTTGTTTCAACTTTAAATAAAAGTTTTTGAATTTCAATTGATGTTATCTAAATTCCAAATACACCAAATAATAGCAAATAATTGTATTCGGAAGTTTTAGAATTTAAATTATTTCTGTATTTTAAATAGATTTTTTTTTTAATTTTAAATAGAAGTTTTTCAACATCAGTTAATGCTTTTAAAATTTTAATTGATACAGGTAATTTCTTTTTAATTTTTAATGAATTTGCTATTTTTCAAATGAAGTGATATTAATTTTTTTACAACATATACAAAATAAACTGAATTATTGCATCATTCATTTGAAAAGTAAACATATTGACTTCTGTGATATTTGTGGACTTTTAAAGAATGAATTCCTTAATTTTAATTTAGATTTTAAGTCTAAGAGTGACCCCACAACTTAAATTTGATTTATTAAATTTAGTTTTGATATCTTTTAAACAGTGGGTTGTGTAAACTGAATTAAGTTCTATTAAAATTACATCAAATATGAATTCAACTAATAACTTATATAGATAACTTTTTCATAATTCAATTTTACGATAATTCAAAAAAGAATTAAGCTTTTTAAGGTTTCTTTATTCATCAAAAGAAAATATGCCGTTATTTTTTGTGTTTTTTTTTTAACAAAAAAAAACGGACAACAAAATAAAAGTAGTGAGAACAAAAACAAAGAGATTTGTCAATTTTTCAATCTCGCTTCTTTTTTTTGAAATGTAAGCGAGTTGACAAAACATCAATGTTAATTACATTCAAAACATGAAAGACTTGCCGTATTAATCTCTTTTTTTTTTGTTCCCACTACATTTTCATCTCTCTTTTTACAACCACCCCATAAATATATTTATATTAAAAAACAAGCACGTCTGAGAAAAAAAGGAAAGAATATTTTTGCAACGTCATGCAAAATTCAATATTTGAAAAGCAATAAAAGCGATCGGTTGTGTTTAAAATCGAAGAGTAAATTTAAGCTTAAAAGCAATTTAAATAAAAGAAAAAATACAAGAACATCAAAAAAATGGCACAAAGTAAGTCCCAATATTATAAAAATATAAAAAGAGAAAAGGAAAAATTAAAAAACCAATTTACTTTGGGACAAATATCCAACGCAAATATGACAATTTGTTAGTGACAAATATGACAATTTGTTAGTGACGCCTAATAACAATTCAGTCGAAGAACGTGAGACCGATGGAAATCCTCCCAGCTTAGATTTAAAATCAAAACTAAAACCATGGGTGCAAAAATTTAATCCATCTGTTGCTTCTTGCAGGGAGTTATTTCGAATTTTAAGGGAGGAAAATTTGAACGTCCCATTAAGTGTATCCACTTTACTAGGAGGTAAAAAAAAGTGTGTTTTAAGAACAGTTGCACCTGGACAGTATGTCCACATTGGACTCTTAGTACAACTGAAAAAAATACTACATCTTTTTGATAACAATATTAATGAAATATTTATTGATATTGGGGTGGACGGGCTCCCACTATTTAAAAGCTCGGGTATAGGTTTGTGGCCCATAATAGGAAAAATAGTGGACAAAGAGGATATTGATGCCTTTATAATAGGTACATATATAGGAGCACATAAACCCCATAACGTAGATATTTATCTTCATGATTTTTTGGGTGATTACAAAAAACTACATGAAGATGGAATCGTTGTAAACGACAGAGTGATTAATTGTACAATTAGAGCTTTCATTTGTGATTCGCCAGCCCGTGCATATATGTGTGGCGTTAAAGGACATACGTTCTTTAATGGCTGCACAAAATGTTACCAATCCGGCTTGCGAATTGATAACGTTAATACATATAGCACAGTAAAAGCATTACCAAGAACTGATTATAGCTTTAATGAAAGGCTGGACCCAAATTTTCATCAAAAGTATTACCTTAATAGAAAATTAGGTATGGAAGAAATTGGAATTCAAATGATTTCACAATTCCCAATCGATCCCATGCATTTGGTTGACCTTGGCGTCACAAAAAAAATTTTAAATTATATATTAAATAAACGAATAACTAATTTGAGAAATGAGGAAAAGTTAGAAATGTCTGCAGCTCTGCTTTCATTATCCCCATATATTCCCAAAGAATTTGCTCGAAAGCCTAGAGGCTTTGACGAATTTTGTAGATGGAAATCTATCGAATTTCGTCAGTTTGTATTATATACAGGTATCGTGGTTCTAAAAAGGTTTATTCCTGAAGATATGTATAGTCATTTCGTTTTTTTACATGTTTCCTACAGAAGATTAGTAGTTTTAAATAATTGTCAAGAAAACTTGGAAGAAATCGATATTATGATTAAAGAATTTGTTCAAAAATTTCCTGAATTCTATGGACATTCTAGTGTTTCGTACAATATTCATAATTTACTGCACTTAGTTGAGTGTGTTCAAAAATACGGAGATTTAAATAGTATATCTGCTTACAAATTCGAAAACTTTATGAAAACAATAAAGCAAAAAATCAAAATGCCTAAGCACATAGGTCAGCAGATATTTAACAAATTTATCGACCACCAAATTAATGTAAAAGAAGCAAAAAATACTGGACCGAAATTAAATTTGTTAGGAAATATAATTGCGTATCAGACTGAAACATCATATTTAACAATTAATGCTCCAAACAATCTTTGTTTACTAAATTCAAATAATTTTATAACAATCAAAAGTTTTGGTAGTGATGGGACTTTTATTGGAAGACCTTTTTACAACCCACGAAATTTTTTTGAAGAACCCATAAAGTCGTTGGATATTGGTATTTCAATTGTTTACAGAAACGATCTTGCTCCTGAACAAATATATAATATTTCAAATATAAAATCAAAGATTATGTCACTACCGTTCGAAAACAAATTGGTTTTAATTCCAATACTACATTCTTTTTATAACTAAATTTTTATAAATTAATAAATTTTTTTAGATAAAATTAACCTTAAAAAAAATGTCAACCGAAAACCCGGATATCACCATGGATACCGAAAAAACTAAAAGTATGTACAAACTAAAAATTTTTTATTCGCAATCAATTTAATATTTTTTTCTTTATTTTTTCAGCTATTTATAAAAACAAACAGTTAAAGAAAAACAAATATAATTTAGTTAAAGAGAGCACGGATAATTCAACTGACTCAAAAATTTCTTCAGCTAAAACTGAAAGTAAGTAAATGTTTAAATTATTTATAATATATCATTATTTTTTTATTATTAATAATATTTTATTATTAATTATAGTTTATAATTTATTAATTTTAATTTATAAATATAATTTATAAAAATAATAAAAAAATTATAACTTAAATCTATAACTTAATTTTTAATATAATTTTAGTTAAAAGCAAATCTAAAAAAACAAAATGTAGTGAAAAGGAAAACGAGGATACCATGATGGTATCCTCTCAAAATTCCTCGGATAATAAATCCAACGCTGAATCGGAAGCTGAATTGGATGACTTGGATACACAAACTTCGTTTGTTAAAAAAACTTACCAGCAACCTGGATTAGATGTAACGTCTAATAGAACTATTTTAGCAGAAATTAAAAGTAAATTATTTTGATTACTTAATACCAAACTATTTTTTATAATTTTTAATTATTTTTCTTGCAGTTTTATTAAATACACAAAACCAGTTAAATACAAAAATATACAATATAGTGGAAGAGCAAAATATTCTTAATAACAAAATTAATGTTGGTATTAATGAGTTAAAAGGTAGATTTAATATCGAACACGTTTCAAATTTCCTAATGCTTCAAAACCAATTTTATTTGTATAATTTTAGATATCATTATCAATCAAAACACCACTTTAACTGACGTGTTATCTAAGCAAATTGTAGCCCTCAACACATCCTTCAAATCTCATTTTGAGACGCCTAAATTTACAACATTTTTTCCACTTTTAAGTGTACAACATTTAAATGATTTTGAAGAAATCATAAATAATGACAACAAAAGTGAAATTGTAAGTTTTATCTTATTTCTATGTTTAACAATATATTTTTTACCTTAATTTTCGGAATCTACTCCTTATCCATTGTAATAAAAAATTTTAACGAGTTAATCAAGTGTAAGTTCTATATTTACATTATTACAGGTTTCATCAATAAAACGGGTTTTGGGATCCAAAGGTTTACAAAAAGGTATTTGTAACATATTTTCCCTTGAGGTAATACAGGAGTTTAATCTTCGCGGTTTACAAGGAAAATTGCGACTAATGGATTTTAAAAAACTTATGAATGTTTTGTTTTGTAAGTATAAACATTGATACAACTTTTTTTTATTAGGTGTCTTGCTAATTTAAGCACTCAAACGATGTGGAATTAGACTTTTCAATATTTTTTTTAAAGATTTTGTCTTTAATTTTCTTAACAATACGCACTACATGCTAATTCGAAACTTATTTGTTTAAAATTTAATGAAAAATATTATCTTGTCATAAACTAAAATTTAGATGTTTACACTAAACTTCTATTTTGCAAAAAAAAAAACATACAACTTGTTTGTTCCAAATCTACAAGTTCACTCCTAAAATTGTTTTATTACACGTCGCCGTTTGAGTGCTCATAGCAAATGTGATTTGATTGTTGGAGAAGCCTTATGTCGAAAAATAATTACTTTTTAACGGAAGCTAATATATATTAAAATTATGTATACATATTTTCAGTGGCAACAGTTTCTGATGGTGGCACCGAGCTTGAATTTATGGGGCTTTTAAGAAAGGCAATTAAATGCGCAAAAAATAAGTTCCATAAAGCAAAGTGCCTTAAGCGCAAGAGAACCGAAAGTACTACAGAGTCAGAAGATTTCGAATAATTTTCGGAGTTCCAAATATTTGAAAAATTTCTGTTAAGTTTCTATTATATTATTTTTTATACAGTATTTGTCAAGTGAATTGATTTAAGTTTATTTTATGTTATTTTCTTATATTATTATTTATAAGTATTTTTTAATAAAAATAATTACAAAAAAAAAATATAAGTGTAAATACTTTTTAAATCACGAAGATAAAAAATAATAAATTAGTTCCAAAAATAATATTAGAAGTACTTATTTTTTTTAATTGTAACTAGTTACAATGTGTTTAAAAGAAATAGTTATTATTTTTAATATGGAACTATTTCTTTTTTTAAAAATGTAAGTACTTCTTATTTTTTCTAGGGAACTGTTTATTGTTTTTTAATGTAAGCAGTTCGTAATTTTACTACGGAACTATTTCTTTATAAAAAATGTATGTAATTCCTAAAAATATTATGTAAATAGTTCTTCGATAAAAAAAAATAATCAATTATGAAGAATCAATGATTTTAGTCTCACGCCTTGTTAAAAGAATCGAGTAGGTAATCTAGTAGGGAATGCGTTCTGCCCAAAATGCTTGATTACAAACCTCATTACCTTTTCAGAAATTTTTTGCTGGGACATAATAACAGTAACACAAATATTTTTATTTTTTTTACATTTCAACTCAATGTATAAAAGATTTGGTAAAATTGAAAATGAAGTGATTGACTATAGAACATTTGTATGCCCTAATCCACTATGTACAATATGTAATCAGGGTATATTGAGTGCTGGCTATTTGTAACTAGCAAAAATCTTAGGATATACCAATCACTTCCTGAGTCAATTTAGCAATGTCCACCTTTTTAGGTCAATTTTCATCACGCTTTAAATTGTAGAATGTTTAAGGGCAGGACACTAGCGGCGAGATTTGTCCCATTTTGCTACTTAACACAAAAACTTACAAAAATTGCATTTCAGTGGATGTCGACGTTGCTGGAGAAGCAACCTAAACCTACATGATCATACATGCTCATACATGGGCCTGTATATGATTATATGAGTATACACCCATGTAAAAATCGAAATATATATGAGCATACATGATCATACATGGGCCTGTATATGATCACACATGGGCATACATGGTCATATACGTCCATACATTGTTCAATATATGCCCATACATGATCTCATATATGATCATATATCTTCGGATCTGAAATTTGAGGGTATATGGACGTATATGATCATATACGAGCATACATGAATAATATATGAACATGTATGATAATATATGCACATATATCACCATATACCCTCAAATTTCCGATCCGAGGATATATGATCATATATGAGATAATGTATGGACGTATATGACCATGTATGCCCATGTATGATCATATACAAGCCCATGTATGATCATGTATGTTCATATATATTTCGATTTTTACATGGGGGTATATATTATTATATAGTTATATAATCATATATGATCATACAGGGTGGCGCAAAAATAACCTTCCGATGTTTTTTGGCTGTAATTAAAAAAAAAAATGAAAAACTTTGATTCTTCTTGTGGATTATTTTTATTTGGTCTTTTAATTTTTGTTACATCAAGTCGAGAATATGATGTCATGTAAATGGCCGCCGCCACAGTTGATTGTCATTTGAGCCCTTTTTATGGCATTTTCCATCACTTTGGCCAAAACTTCCGGCGATAGGTGCTCACATTCTTGACGGATATTGTCTTTAAGAGCTGCAAGAGTCTGAGGCTTGTTGACATAAACCCGCGACTTCAAAAAGCCGCACAAAAAGAAGTCTGGAGTGGTCAAATCAGGCGATCTTGCTGGCCAGTGCAAATCGCCAAAACGGGAGATTAGGCGCCCGGGAAATGCATCCTTCAGCATATCGGTTGTGGCACGTGCAGTGTGTGGCGTTGCACCGTCCTGTTGGAACCACATGTTTTCCAATCCCAATTTATCAAGTTGCGGCAAAAAGAACTCGTTGATCATTGCTCTGTAGCGCTCACCATTCACAGTAACCGTTTGGCCCGCGACGTCTTCGAAGAAAAAAGGTCCGATGACTCATCCAGCGAAAACAGCACACCATACAGTGACTTTGAGCGGGTGTAATGGCTTTTCGTCGGTTACACGCGGATTTTCAGTGCCCCAGAAGCGTAAATTTTGCTTATTTACGTACCCGCTAAGATGGAAATGGGCCTCATCACACATGATTATTTTTGATGAAAAATCATCTTCATTATTGCTCAAATAAATAGTCACCAATATTCCAGTGTAGCGTAACATTGTTTATTAACGTGTATTTCGCATGTGTTTACTACACAAATATCAAAACAGAACTGACATTAGGGGCCAATCGCAAAATTTATAGCATTTTCTGATAGGAGGATTACTTTTGCGCCACCTTGTATATGTATGATCATATATAAACATGTACATCCATATATATTTGACCATATATCTTCGAATCCGAAATTTGAGGGTATATGGCGAGATATTTTCATATATCAAAATTCGTATCCAAAGATATATGGTCACATATGAGCTCATGTATGGTCATATACGGAACTATGTATGGACATATATGATCATGTATATCCATATATGATCATCTATATTCATATATATTTCGATTTTAACATGGGTATTTTGAATTCAACCATTTTTCTCAAAGTGTAAAATGAAGTAATTCAAAAAGAAAAATTTTTTAATGAGAATACCCTAAATATAAAAAAAAACATATACTATTTTATGTTACAACACATTTCAAACCAAAACATTATTTGGTGGCAACATTGCAGTGTTGCATACACCAAATACGCCTGCCTTTTGCGGCAAAAATATTGCATTCATTCATGAATACATGACGTTGTCAGTTAGACTTTTAGTCAAAATGTCAGTCAATCTTTTAAGTGGAACACGCCAAATTCAGTCAGTTCTTTTTTAGACAAGCAACTAACTACTTATACAAGGTTGCTGCTATATGTACTAAGCTAAAAGTGTTGTTTTCATTATTATTATTGTTATTTTTAGAAGGCTGTTTTATTTTTGTTTATTTTGGCTTCCTTTTTTTTTAATTTTTTTTAAGGCTTAAAACACAATAAAGGCAACTGGGTGTTTCTAAGAATGGCAGCAAAACTAATCTGTTAATAGAAACATTAACGAGTCTCAGCGTAATGATTTCTAAACATGCAATTTTACCGGTTGGTCTTGTTGCAATTTTATATAGTTATTGTAGCATGCAAAAAGTCAAAAATGAGTGGCTTTTTGCAACATGTTTTAAGGTTGTTTTTTGTTTTGGAGTTTTAAACATTTATTTATATGATAAAGAATTGAAAGCAATTGGATTTTGATAACTTTAAGATTGAATGAATATGTTTCTTGCTTTATAAATTTATTTCCAATTAAACAATTTTTTTTTTTTTAATTTAATTATTAAATTTTTCCTAAATTGTTTTGAAGTATATTTGATAGTACAATTTAAAAAAAAAATTCTCAAAAATCATAAAAAAAATCGATAAATCAATTCATTAGACATTTATGCTTTTTTCAAAATCAAAATTTATATTTATTTTTCAAAATCAAAATTATAACATATTAAAAAAACAGAAGCTTATTAAATAACTACAAAATTTTATTCAAAAAAATTACTACGGCATCGATGAGTGGTGCAAAACGGGTTAATAAAACACATACATATTTGTATTGTATATTTGGGGGTAAAAATTTACATTATAAATTTGCAAAAAAAAAAGTCGCCATTTTTAATATATTGATTATTTAAAAAAATCGCTAATTTAAAAAAAACGTTAAAATTAAAAGAAATCAGAAAAAAAAATAACCGTTGAAGAAATTAAAAAAAAAATAAATAAACTATAATCCTCTTTATTTAAATAAAAAGCTTAAAAAATTTTAATGATCCATATGCCGAAAACCACAAGCGCTACGGTAGAAATCAGAAGATTTGTTTTTTTTCAACTTTGACAATTTTTGATAAATTATGGGATTTTTTTAATTTTTGTATTTTTATTTCATTTCAGCTTTTTTTTTTAATTGAGCGATTTTTTGCAATTTATGCTATTTTTTTTTTCTATTTCCAGCTAGTTTTTCAACTTGAACAATTTTTAAGACATTTTAGGAATATTTTTATTTATATTGACGAGTTTTTCAATTTTGCTGATTTATTTCGATTTTGAAAGATTTTTTTTTTTTCAATTTCTGACATCCTTTTTTATTTTGGAGTTTTTTTTTTACGATTTTTTAAATACATCGATTTTTTTAAATTCAGCGATTTTTTACAATTAAAGTGATTTTTCAATTTGAACGATTTTTAAGACATTTTAGAAATATTTTTATTTATATAGAAAGTCGTCAATTTTGCAGATTTATTTCGATTTTGAACGATTTTTTTTTTTCAATTTTGACCATTTTTTTTTTTTAATTTGGCGTTTTTTTAAACGATTTTTTTAATGCACCGATTTTTTACAATTAAAGTGATTTTTCAATTTGAACGATTTTAGAGACATTTTAGAAATATTTTTATTTATATTGACGACCTTTTAAATTTTGCCGATTTATTTCGATTTTGAACAATTCTTTTTAAATTCCAGCGATTTTTTACTATTAAAGTGATTTTTCAATTTGAACGAATTTTAAGACATTTTAGGAATATTCTTATTTATATTGACGACCTTTTTAATTTTGCCGATTTATTTCAATTTTGAACGATTTTTTTTTTTCAATTTTGGCCATTTTTTTTTTAATTTGGCGTTTTTTTAAACGATTTTTTTAATGCACCGATTTTTTACAATTAAAGTGATTTTTCAATTTGAACGATTTTTAAGACATTTAAGAAATATTTTTATGTATATTGACGACTTTTTCAATTTTTTTTCAATTTTAGCCATCTTTTTTTTTATTTTGTGTTTTTAGCGATTTTTTTAATGCAGCGATTATTTACAATTAAAATGATTTTTTAAATTTTAACTATTATTTTCCAATTTTGGCATTTTTTTCCAATTTTAGTGTTTTTTTTTGGAATTTAAGTTATAGTTTCGATTTTGCTGATTTTTTTTTTCAAATCAATTATTTTTAATTGTGAATTTAATAATTGCTTTTTGAAGTTTTTTTTTTGTTTTTGTAAGAAATCGTTAAATTTATTGTAAAAAAATAATATACATAATTGTTAATTTTCCAATGTCCTTCCCAAATTTCTTAAACAAATGAAATAATATCAATGGATTGACTCACCAAATTGTGAATCAAATGAAAAATAAATCAAATAAAAAATATATATTAAATGAAAAATAAACCGAATGACTAAATTCAAAGATTAGTATAAAACCGATAAAGATAAATTTTATAGAATTTCCAAAAAGTAAATTTGATTGAATGAACTTGAAAGAATAAATTCAATTAAAAGAAACGAAATTCATTCGATTTATATACAAAACGATATAAATTTTTTTTTACAAAATTTATTTAAAGTTGAAGAGTTTATTCTTCAAAGCTCTGATTTAAATATAAATCGATATAAATTTTTTTAGAAATTTGATTTAAAATTGAAGAGTTTATTCTTCACAGCTCTGTATCTAACCGTATTATAAATTTAAGGTAATTTACTCACCATTATATATTTTCTAGAAATGCAATTATGTAGACTTCAATTTAATATTTGTTAAACGCGCGACCCGATAACCGTTTGATTTGTATAAATTGCAGCAACAAAAACACACACATATTTATATTTTAATGATTTTTATACCCTTCACCATAGGTGGAAGGGTATATATAAGTTTGTCATTCCGTTTGTAATTTCTACAATATTGATCTTAGACCCTATAAAGTATATATATTCTGGGTCCATATGAAGAGCGAAGTTGATTTAACGATGTCCGTCTGTCCGTCTGTCCGTCTGTGTGTTGAAATGGGTTTTCCGAAGAACCCAGACATGATGAGGACTTGATTCTTTTTTATTTCTGTTACATGTGATCCATTTCTGTTTGCTATTAAAAATCAGACAGATCGGTTAATAAATGGCTGAGATATTAGCAAAAAACCAGGACTACCTCTAATTTTTCCAGTAAAATCCCTTTGTTTAATAAGAGTGTGTACGTAGGTTAAATACGTTTCACAACTATTGTGAATGATATAAATAAAAAATAAATAGTAGTGTCGCCAACTTTTTTTTGCCTAGAAAATGCCAAATTTGACAATAAAAGCGCTGAAACATATGGAAAAATATAAATTTGAGATTTTACATGACATATTATTTTGGATTAAAATTTTTGGACATTTAAGAAAAAATAAATGGGGATACCGCTTGTTTGTGGAGAGCTATGAGGTAGTAGATTCCAACGATGTATTCATCTCCTTCAGAATACCATGGTGAAGGGTATATAAGATTCGGCATAGCCGAATTTAGCCGCTCTTACTTGTTTTTTATTGAATTTCATTTTTTAATGAACATTAAATAATATGCCATTAACTACAGAGAATAATACTTAATACACAACTTAATTATTGTCTTTATTAATGAACATCTCTACTCTCAACCAAAAAAATAAAACAAAAGAGAAAGAGATCTCCATATTCCCATCAAGAGATATTGGAAATAATAAAATGAAATTAACCAACTAAACAACAACACATTAAGGCAATTTTTTTTTTGTTGGAACACACTTTCCTATATTTGATTTTATTACTGCTTTTTCAATTTTTGCTCTATGCAAAATAAAAATATAACAATTTTTTTTAAATTTACCAAAAATAAAGCAAAGAAAATATTTAAATTTAAAACTTTAAGAAAAGTAATATACATACATAAATTTTGCATAAGAGAAAATTTTAAAATAAACACACATAAATTTTACAATTTACTTTAATGTTTTTTAGTTTTTTTAAAAGTTATTGTAGTTTATAGTCTTACGATTTTTTTTATATTACACTTTAAATGCACACTTGTATGTTAGGTTTTTTTAATAATTAAAACACCATCACTATTTTTATTTAAACTTACGGACGGACGAGTTACCGATTTTGCCGAGTACTACTGAAAGACTAAATAAGCAGACAATTCGGGAAGAGATGCAAGTTAATAGTGCAATGGAAAGTGGGATGAGTAATAAAACAAAAACAACATAGACAAGAGTATACAATTGATACAATTATTCATATATCATGTAGGGACATGCCAATTTTGGCAGAATTATAACACAACTTGTTAATTTTGTATTTAGCAGGGATGGGGAAATTTGATATAAAATTATTATAGATTAAGACTTGTTGATTACTAGGGCAACAAGAAATTTGAGGAAAATTCATGTTCAAAAAATATTTATATTTTTAGAACAAATTGGGTACGACTGGTACACTCAAAGAAAAAGCTTGATCATATTTATAAAATGTGTCATAGATTTTCGTGCAATATAACTCTTCATACTATTTGTGAAACATTTTCATAAAACGCAAAAAAATAATTTATAATATTTATGAAATATTTTATAATATTTATGAAGTTAAGTGAAAATTTCTTACATTTCATAAAGAATGAAGGCCGTCTTATGGTCATTATTATTGTTATTATATATGAAAAAAGTTTTACAAATAATTATGACATCGTGGCAAAAATTTGAAGAAACTTGTCTCTGGCTGTAGTTGCATATTTTTGCATAATTTAACAAAATATGCATCTTTTTGCATATTTAAACTTAAAATGCATATTTTGGCTTTTTTTAAGGATAATTGGGCATATTTTTATTTTTTAGTAGGATTTTTTTTAAATGTTATAAATACTAAATAAAAAATTGATTCATTTTAGTATATTGAATCAAAGTATTTGCTTTTCGATTTTTATACCCTCCACCATATATGGTGAGGGTATATATCAGTTTGTCATTCCGTTTGTAATATGTCGAAATATAGGTTTAAGACCCCATAAAGTATATATATTCGTGATCCTTATGCAATTTTAAGTCGATTTAGCGATGTCCGTCTGTCTGTCCGTCTGTCTGTCTGTTGAAATCACCATCACGACGCGAAGACGCAAGCGGGGGTGCCTATTTTTACCCAGATTGAACATCCTCCCGAGCAGTTTGGTATTTAAAATGAGCAAAATCGGTCAAGCGGTTCAAAAGTTATGAGTGAAAATGTGAGGGTACCTCTAAGTTTTCCATACAAATTTGTACAATTTTTCTGTATCTATTTTTTTTTCTGTTAAGTAAGTAAAAATGTTATTAAGTCTTCTTATTGTTCGATTACATTTATTGTCTTACATACTATGATAACTAAGTTAACGTAAAAATGAACAATGTTAAAGTCGCTAACATAGCAGACCTCTGTAAATAACATTGCTAAAACTAAATAACAAAAGTTCGTTACATAAATTGCCAAAACGTATTCATATTACAGTTTAGCCCTTTTTTACTTGTTTTTTTTTTTATTTAAAAAAAAAATATATAAACATTTTCAAAAATCTTGTTGATTAAAGAAAAAGCACTGAATTTTATTCATATTGGATAAATAATTATTTTATATTTTTTGTGTCTTTTAAATTGCGTTGATTTTGCTAAATAATTGTTTTTATAGCATATTTTTTAATATTTCAATGCATTTTTTCTCTTTTTTTATAAGCATTTTATAGGGGCATATTTTCATTTTTTTTAAGTGCATACGATTTCTTGTCCTACACACAGGAAAATATATTTGAAAATTAATTAGAAACAATATTAAGTTCATTTTATTTTTAAATTGAATATGTTTCTACACTAAAAAAAAAATGTGTGAACTAAACTAAAAAAAACTCTATTTTAAGGAATTCTTTTTCTACATTTTATTCACACTTTTTTTAAGCTTTTTAAGCAGATTTCGGCATTAAAATTTTTCAATCAACTAGCGGCATAATTAATTTTTTTTAATTATTTTCTTTATATTATTGGTTTTAAATTTATTTAAAAAAAAAAAAAAACTATAATTTACAGAAAACATAATCTAGACATGCATTTTTATCAAAAACTCGTAATTCGGCAAATTTTTACATTGAAAAACAATTGTCAAAATAACGCAAAATCGTCAAGTATCGTATCGTATTTTCGTAAAATATACAAACGTTCGTATATTTTAGAAATTTAAGTTTAATCACTAAGGAAAACACTTCGTATTTTTTTTTTTTGTTGCTGCTTTTTAACGGTTATTTATATTTTTCATAGATTTTTATATAGATTTTTCGAGACCTAATTTCCAATTCATTTACAATTAAAAATAATTGATATGTAAAAAAAACGCTACAAGTGAAAAAAAAAATCTCCAAAATCGAAACTATAACTTGAATTTAAAAGAAATCAAAATTGGGGAAAAATTTTCAAAATTGGAAAAAAATGGTTAAAAAAATCATTATAATTGTTTAAGAGATTTTAAGTCTTATTTGTTCCAAATAAAATAAATTAAAAAACTATCTGCATTTAAAAAATCGTTCAAAATCGAATTAAAACGGCAAAATTCATAAAAATGTCTTAAAAATTGTTCAAGTTGAAATATAGTTAAAAATAAAAAAAAAATATACAAAATTGCAAAAAATCGCTCAATTAAAAAAAAATGCGAATAATGTAAGAGGTTACTTATGTGGTTACGAGAATGGAAAAAGTAATGTGTCTAAAAAAATATTTTTAAAAAAGAGGAATTTTTATTAAAAAAAAAATTTTACAAATATTTTATTTAAAATAAAACAATGTGGTCATGATGGGAATCGAACCAGAGAACTCTGGTTGCCAGCCAAGAACTCTACCCACTGAGCTATCGACGCATAGTATTTGATTGCTCTAAACTTAAATTAATTGTTGCGCTTAGTTTTTTTGCTAGTGTTATCAAAGCAAACATACATTACCCGTTTGCTTACAAACAAACACAAAGTAATGTATCTAAAAATAGACTTTAAAAAAAATTTAAATTATTACTTTACATTTATAAATCATATATTACGTAATCAATAATGAGTAACTTATTACTTTATGCTTGCAAATAATGAAAAAGGTAACGAGCTATCATTACAAGGTAACGCATGAGAATATCGCACCCATTACCAAAGTTTTGCTGGGAAGTACAGAACCAATTAAGTCTTATTATTTCCACCATGATATATAGAAATTTTTCCCAAATTTCACTACAACTCTAGAGAGCGAGTTCAAATCCTGGCGAAGAAGGCATTGTTTGTTAGAATTTTAATATTTTTTAATTTAAAATTTTTTAATACGTTTTTTAATAAACTAGATTCCGAATATTGTTGGAACAAATCTGATACAATTTAATGTGCCATTTTTCGGATAAATTTAAAGCTTATTTAATCTCTAAATATATTGCTGGATCTAATTTGATCTGCTTTAGATCTTTCTAAATCACCAAATATATTACTGGATCTAATTTGATCTGCCATTTTTTTTTGATCAATTTAGATATTAAGTTATATAAAATTGGATATGATTAAATATTGTACCAGATCAATTTTTTTTTTATAATAGTAATTGTTTTTTTTTAAGTGGACTACTTTTATTTTTTTTTAATGCATATTTTTTTATATTTCTTGTAGAAACAACTTTAAATCAAATAGAAACTGTTTTGAAATCAAACTAAATTTGTTTTCATTTTATTTCAAATATATTTCTACATATTTTTAAAATGCGAAAATTAAATCTAAAGTGTAGACATTTTAATTTCTATACCAAATATTTTATTTTAACTAGAATCATATTTACTTTAATAATTTTTATACTTAATTTCAAAATTTGTGTAAAAGAGCTAAAACTAGTAATTACTCATAATTTTGACAATGTAGATTACAATTGTGAAGAAAATTTTAATGAATTTATAATCGCAAATACATTTAAATATAAAATTTAAATAAAGTATATAATTTTAATAAATTTTTATTTTTAAATAAAAAAAATTTCCAAAATTCATTTCGTTTAATAAACCAACCCTTAACTTATACAACTAATGTCAAGCCGCCGCCCCGCTAGGTAAAATCCAATTAAAACGTGTGATCGTTTTCACAAAATTTTATGCCTTAATACTTTATACACGATTATTAAAACGCTAAAAGGGTTGTGTATCCAGGGATTTTTGCCATGTTAAATATACATCATAATATTGCATGCATATGCAAGATTATTTAACATTTTCAAAATCAATACTGTGATACAAAACTAATTAACTGAAAGTTGACCGACCAAAAAGGTACAGTGGTAAATGATAGAAGAAAATTTTCCACATAAAACCACTTGTTAGTAAATAATACATACTGTATAAAAATAAATTCAAATACAAGCGTACCAGGGAAAAAACCCACTGTTTCATCATGTACTAAGCATTATAATTGTTGAAGCAGACACATAAATAAGTGCCAAAATAGAAACCGATAAAAACTAACATTATTCGCACTTAAACACATGAACAATAGGGTGGATCGAATTTTGCTTGGCAAGGATGGATGTAAAAAATATTTTTTAAAAGTTTCAGCCAAATCGAAATTAATTATTGACTTGAGCTTTTCATTCAAAAATCTTAAATTTTCGTACAGAAAAAATATTTTTTTAAATCCATGTTTTTTTTTTAATCGCGGAAATTTCAAGCGGACAAAATTTGCAATATTTTTGCCCACATAGGTGCCCAAAAGTAGAAAATCCTATACACCCGAACGTTAAATCAACTTGCTAATGTGGGATTTATTTTCCACAGCGAATTTAAAGTAAGTGATAATCAAAATTTTGTTCAAAAGAAATATTCATTGTTTTTTTTTTCACTAATAAAAGAATATTAAGAATTATTTTTTTCGTGATTTCTTCTATTTCACTTATTCGAAAATTTTTGAATTTTTAAATAAAAAGTGTAAGTCGAAGATTTTTTCCGATTTGAGTGAAAATTTTCAAAAAATATTGTTTGCATCCATTCACAATTTCTCTACCTCTGCCCTAAGCAAAATTTCTCCAAAAAAGACCAAATTCGATCCACACTAATCTGCACACTTACGATATATTTTTAGCTTCTATCATATGATAGCGAATGCAACAAGGACTTTAACACTAAATCAACACCGTTTACAAACATTTTTAAGATATTAAGGTACAGATCGCTTTTGAGGTCGAGAAAATAAAAACATGGTGGCAATAAGATCAATGCTACTAAGAACCAATTTATACTATGCAATTTTCTGAATTCCCTTTTCAACATTGCTTCCATAAATATGTCTATTTATACGGTGACTTTAATTGCACAAAAACTGAATGTGTATGAAAAGCAACAAAAGAAGAATACATATATGAGTGTGAAAGAGAGATAACAGAAACATGCACGAAAAACGAAAAGCGTGCCTTTTTTGTTGCCCCGCTTGCTTCTCTACCCCGTTCGCCAACAAACAAAAGTTGCACGCAATAATTGCATGCAACAAAGTCACCGTCTAAATTGGCTCTAAGTTATGCTCATTGGTTTTGGATTTACTAGATGGGGCAATAAGTATCATCCTATTGAAAAGTGCTGCCATTTTTGCCAATGTCATCCTATGTCAGTTTGGTTTTGACATTCGTAAAGTAGACAAGTGCAAAATTTATAGTGAATAACAATAAATTGCTGTACGCCTGAAATAACGCGCGATTTTAGAACTCATCAACAATGTGAATGATTTCCCATCAAAATTGATCATGAGCGACGAGGCTTATTTTTATCTCAGTGAAGTTGTTGGTGTACCCGAACAAGCCCCCCAACTTGGAGAAATTAAAGAACAACATTTGAGCCGAAATTGAACACATGCCACTAGAAATGCTGCCCAGAGTTATGCAAAATGTAATTAAAAGAGCTCAAATTTTTGTTAATGCAGATGGCGGAAATTTTCCCCCATTTATTTGATATAAAATTTATAAGTCCGAATAAACATAATCAGTTAAAAACCCTTAAAAATGTTCACTTTAAAAAAGTTATAGCGAAATAAAATCAGATGATGGTTTTTGCCCCACTGTGTAGTTGTCGCTTTCCATGATTGTCATAATTTTAAAAATTAATATTTTATTTATTTATGAATGCCACTTTTTATATTATAATATAGTTGATTCGAACCATAGTATAGTAACAAAAATTCTGGCTAAGACAAAAAAAGAGAATTATGTAAATAAAAAATGATAACAATCAAAGAAATAATTTATTTGCCATTTACAATTTTTTTATCACTTTCGGTCAATTTGTTGATGTTCACTCCAAAGAGTGGAAAATAATTTATTTTATTCTGAAAATGAATAAATATCAGAAAGGTAAATATATGAATGTGTTATATTTTTTATTTCGCTAATTCATTGCCCAATAGTCATCACTTAGGGGGGGAAAATATACGTGAACACGATTGGGGATTTAAAATTGTCACAATATGATCCTAATGATCAAAAAAAGAGCATGATTTTATCATCATTTAATATATAATCACTAGGATTATAATATGATCATTATGAATATTAATCATAACATGATGCTCTAAATTACCATATTATATTATAATAAAATAATAGTAATTACATTATTATAATATGTTAAAGATATATTATTTTTACTATTACTATGGTGGGCACAATTATAAGCTCAAAAATATGTAATTCTGTTTGAATATGATTGCTCTAATCATATTTTTTTACATGCATCTTGTACTTAATTTAGTTTGCCTGATTATTATGAGAACTTTTTTTATTTTTTCACTGAAATGGTGTACGAGCTAGTAAAATTGTATGTACGAATATATGAAATAAATGACTTAAACGTCAAGTGAGATTGGAAATTAGTAGACCAATCTTTTTAACTACACGCTTACAACCCCTTTTATATACCAACGTAAGCTGGGTTATTCCCAGTTATGTTGTGGGGTGTTAAAAATGTGTAGTAAAACTCAACTATTTTTACATTACAATGCAATTATAACGAGCTACAGGCAAGCAACTTTTCATCTAAATATACAACCCAACACAGGCTGGCAGGCAAACAGTTACACAGACAGGTATAATATAAAACTCAGATAAGTATAGTGATGATGGTAGAAGTGATGAGGAGGAGGAGGAGGAGGTCGAATCCGTTGTATTCAGTAACGATTGGTGTGAAAAGGTTTGCCAAGTTATAAGACACCCTTTCTTAACTATTTGCTCTACAATGTTGTATATTAAACGTTATGGCAATAGTGGACTAATATTAAGGTGTAAAGTTAACTATTTTCATTTATGTTGTATTTTATATTTTACAGTGATTTTTGCCTTATGTTGCAACATTGATACCACCACCCTCTACTAGTGATGTGTTTTTGCCTTCAACAAGCCGTCTATTGTTAAGAGTATTGATGGCAATGACCGTGTAGTTCTCATTGGCAATTGTTTAACACTTTAACATTAAGCCCTAGTTGTTGCTTTTCGATACCAGTTGCATTATACAAAAAGAAAAAAAAAAACGATAAATTGGAATTTGGCGAATTTTTTTTTTTTTACTCACCATAATGGTGCCTGTGAAGAAAATTAAACTACAGTAAATTGTCAATTTTTGCGAAAAAAAAAAAAATTGAGTGACAGTGTTTCATCAAAAAAAAAAAATAGATATAAACAAAAAACTAACGAAAAAAAATTTCACTAAAAATCATAAATTTTGGGGAAAAAATTAAATAAAAAATATTGAGGATAATATTTTCACGAAAAAAATGATAGGAGAAGTTTTTTGGTGAAACATTATTCACTTCTCTGCCCATGTAAATCTAGCAATCAAAGTACAGGTCAAAAAAATATAAAGATATTTGGCTACAATTTCTGTGAGGTTGGGGGGGGTAATAAACCCGAGGGTGGCCATTAGGGTGGGCAGTTTTTTTAAACTTTAAGAAATTGATTCAAACCATAATTGTTTTTTGCTCTCTATTATATTTATAAAAACTCAGCTATGAAATATTATTTATTACCTGTCTGTTAACCTGTCGCGCAATAAGGCAAAAAAAGCATAATTTTTTTGGCATAATTTACAAAACTCTATTTTTGATTTTTAAAAAATTTTTCTTTAACAAATTTTAAAAATAGGTCATTGCACTGCAATGCCTATTTAAATAGATCCTAGTGGTGAAGTATGACAATTTTGTGGCAAATCCCTTCATGGACCTGTAGGGGACAAGATCTTAATTTTTGTGGATTTCGAGAAAAAGTGGGATTTTTTATATAAAAAAAATAAGTAAATTTACTCTTTTTAAGTACTTTGTATCAAAAATTAATCAATTTTGTACTTTTAAATGTTATATATCATCTTAAGAGCTTAGCGGTTTGGGAAAAAAAAACAATATGACTTCATTAACCCTTTTGGTGATGGGGTCACATATGACCCAATTTATTAAAAAAAAACTAAAAAATTTTGTAACTTCTATTAAAATTTGAGAAGTGATGATTAAAATGTAATAGCCAAATGTGCATATCTTCCATGCTAAAAATTTGGAAAAAACCGAACAACGTTAACCCATTCCTTGCCAGGGCCAAGCTTTATATTTTTGCATATTTAAAAAAAATTAATTAAAAAATTAACAAAATGACTAATTATAGATACCATTAGAAAAAGTCTGCTATATTTTTAGAAAATTAACCCTTTTGTGCCTCTGGGGTTAAATTGATCCACAGTGAAATATACGATTGTCCCCAAACTTCATACTTATTAGTTTTATATAAAAAGGAAACCCTTCAAACTCTTCAAATTAGCCTTTTAAAAAATTGCTATATAACCTTGGACCCCTTAGTGGCCATAGTGGGACTAGGTGTTAATCCTGAGAATACTCTTTACTAGGGCAATTTTTTGTCAAAATGCATTGGAGAGAAGTGTCTACTGCAGGCGCCTAGAGAGTGTACAGAGTGTTGCTGAACTATAAAAAATTACTCTGTGGGCTGAAGAGGCAGCTATGAGGTCCGCTATTCCCTTAGGGACTACGAGGTAGTATGTGTATACGTCTTTTGGTGACGAAAGGTCCATTGTGACTACATTATTCCTAGGTTGGCCTTCACTGGGGTACTTCGTGTCACTATGGGGGCTATAAATGGTTGGCAGTTCTTAGCTCCCTCAATAGAACCTTTAATTTCTTCACAGGTGGTGCAAAGATGGGGGAGGGAGTCGGAGCTGCGCTTTTCTGTCGACAGCTGGATATCGAGGAGTCGTATAAACTTTCTGATGACTGCAACATT
Organism: Eustalomyia histrio; assembly: GCA_949748255.1. Lineage (NCBI taxonomy): Eukaryota > Metazoa > Arthropoda > Insecta > Diptera > Anthomyiidae > Eustalomyia > Eustalomyia histrio. Next base: position 154,039,634 of record OX456524.1, on the reverse strand, counting down.
TTTTAGGCGGAAGGTCTGGCGGCCAAAATTACTGTTGATACGATAGGTTCTAACGTTTATTTTTATTTTGATAGACAAGCGGCTACTTAGGCGCTGCCCTATTCATTTATTGTTCAAGAGTGCCAAGACTCTTTAGGTAGACTTTTTTTTAAGGGAAGCAACATTCCAAAAATAATTCCTACTAATTAATAAGTTGCATTCTTTGGAAAGAAGATTTAGAAAAGATGAAAGAAGGTGAAAGATGAAGGGCTTCAAATATGGCTACACTGTAATTGCGCAAAATGATATTTCATAGAACAGTTGTTGCCCGCCATCTGATAAAGATTGGCGGATTGGTTGAAGCTTTTTGGTTCAGAGCCCCGTTATGTTAATTAACTTCGGTTGGGTTAGGTGCTATGGGAACATCAAAGGTAGACGTTGCGATATTTATTAGAGATACAATTTTATACATATTATTTTTCTAAATTTATGTTGCCGTCACTGGGGATCAAACCCGTAAACGTCCGTGCAACCATTACACTACAACGTCCACTTTGTATCAACAGGAGAGTACCCATCTATTAGGGGCCATTGAGGGTAACAAGATTGTGAAAAAAACTACTGAAACGGGGGGTCCAGTTGCCTGGCGACAAGAAAATAGACATTCGTCTGATACTGCAGTTTTTTTTAAAGGCATGTAGACTTCACTATAATGGGCAGGGCTGAGGCGGTTTGGAGGAATACCAAAACGAGCAGAGTGTCGAAAATTATGTGGAGATTATATGACAAAGCTTTTGCTATACTTAACCAGAAGCGATGGTAGAATTCTGGTGGGGGGTACTGAAGAGTCACTGTTGGACTATGGTTTTTGCACAGAGAGCTGGCAGGTGAAAATTGTAGGTTTTGCGGAGTACCGGTCAATAGGGAGACTAACAGGCTTTTGCGCGCTCCCAGGAAAGTTGCTTGGGAGATTATCTTTTCCAAGAAATCTCAAGAATCTGAGTTCTTAGACTCCCGGCTTTTGCTAAAAGAGTGTGGGGCACCCTGGGTGCCATCACATCTGTCCTACCTAAAACGATAACCCCGTTTCTTATCTGGTAACGCTAGGGACCCAACTCAAACTAGACTATCATGAATAAAATTTGGTACATGAGTTAACACTGGACCAAGGACAAACCATATTGAATTTGGTTAGAATCGGTTCATACTAAAGAGATAGTAGTCACTGGGAGCCAAATCAGGTGAATACGGTGGATGTTCAAGCAGTTTGTACTTTAATTCTTTGAATTTAGCCATCGTCAAAATACTTTTGTGAGCAGGTGCATTGTCTTGATGAAAAATGATTTTTTTCTTCTTTAAACCAGGTCTTTTCTCACGAATTTTTTCATCCAGCTGATCCAAAAGGCTGCAATAATATTCAGAGTTGATTGTTTTACCTTTCTGAAGATAATCAATCAACAAAATTCCTTTTGCATCCCAAAAACTGATGCCATAACCCTTTTTGCTGATCGTTGTGACTTCACCTGCTTTGGAGCTGAACAACCAGCTTCATTCCACTGTAAACGTTTTTGTTTCAATTTAGGATCATGGTGGTAGATCCAAATCTCATCCATAGTTATAAAACGACGCAAGAAGTCGGTTTTATTCGGCTTAAAACGCTCCAAATTACGTTGAGAAATTTGTTTTCGATCCAGTTTTTGTTGAATTGTTAATGTGTGCGGCACTAACTTTCCAAACAGTTTTTTCATCCGTAATTCTTCATGTAAAATATGGAGTACTCGTTCGTCTGAGATGCCTATAGCATTAGCAATTTCACGCTTAGTCAAACTTGGATCTTCACTAACCATTTTATGTACCTGCTCAATGATTTCTGCTGTGGTTGTAGTTTTTGGTCGTCCTTCGCGTGGATCGTCTTTAAGGCTGGTACGACCACGTTTAAGTTCACCAGCCCAAAATTCAACGGTGCGTTTTGAAGGTGAGGTGAGGACTCCTTATACACTTCTAACAATTTTTAATAAATTTCCTTTGCTTTTAAACCCTTCAAAACAAAGAATCTAATGACTGCACGATATTAAATTTTTTCCATATTAAAAAAAAATCAATGACACGTCAACTTCAAATGACAGAATGACTTGCAACTTTGCAAGTGTTCTCAGGACAGTTATACCAACTTGAGAAAAAAAAAGTTTGGAGCTAGCAGTGCCATCTCTTGGTGAGCGCAGGAACTTTTCAACCAACCTGTCTCCAGTTAAAAGTTTAAATTGTGAATATGTATTTGGTGCATGAGTTTACTTACACTGGCCGAAGAAAACACACCCTATTGAATTTGGTCTATATTACGTCTACCTTCCATAGAAGGATACTATCTGAATTGGGCTTAAATGATATTTTGACATACAAAACCATAGATAGCTGTTATTTGCGACAGTTAATTATGCCTGTAAATTAACCCATATTTAGTCCTAGTCCCTATATAAACCAACTTCCCGATATTTACCTAAAAGCACATTTTTTTATTTCATTCGTTTGAAATATTTTTCTTTAAGTATAATTTTCTTTAAAGTTTTCACGTCTTAAAAATCTAACAAAATTGCATATTTTGCTTTGATACAATATCATGAAATATTACATAATGTTTTTTTTTTATTTCAAATAAAAAAAAATATAGCTCACCTTAGATGCTTTTTATTGATTTTAAAAATTAAATGAAAATCGTACTATGTACCTGATTCAATCTTCTTAATTCAACAAAATTAAATAAACACTCAAAGAATAATTGCAAAACTAAAAAAAAAAAAATAAATATACAAGAAAATAAAAATACCTTTCAATAATTTCACTTAACACTGGGGTATCATTCAAACAGTCAATTGCATGCAGCAGCAATTGCAACAGCATCACTAGCAAGCAGCAGCAGCAACATACAATTGTAAATCACAAGTTGATGTATAAAAAAAGTGTTTTTTTTCAGAGATTTTTATTTTTTTTTTTTTCATTAAAGCTAAAATGCTAAAAAAAATATTTTCCATGAGTTTTTTTTATACCTTCTCTTATTTTATACAAGAGCGATCCATATTCACACATATTTATATACAAATATATACACTTGATATCGAGAAAGGTAGTAAAAAAAAATGGAAAAAAAGTTGTATAAAATACAAAAGGAAATCAAACCAACAACCCGTATACATAATCGTTAACAACCATGTTGAATTGCTGTATAGTTTTTATTACTTATTAACACTAGAAATACCGATGAATAAAAGCAGGAATATAGCAGCAAATTAGTTCATCTATTGCACGATTTTAAGCCTATATCTTTGGATCCATTATACTTTTCCATGTAATTATCGAGATATATATAAAGATACATGATCATACATGGTCTGGTATATGATAATACATGTTCATTCATAGTTCAATATATAACCATACATAATCTCATATGTTTCCATATATCTTCGGGTGTATGGTCGTTTATGGTCGTATATGGTCATATATAGTCATATGTCGTAATATATAATTACATATGTTTATATATAACCATATAAGACCATACATGCTCAAATTAAAAATCCGAAGATATAAGGAAATATATGAGATTTTTTTTGACCAGACCATGTATGATCATGTATGTTTATATATATATATATCTCGATTATTATATGGAAAAGTATATTTATATCAATTAATAATACATGATTGTATGATCTAACTGCATTTGGTTATTTTAGAGTTAACAAATATATAAACACATAACGCATACATAAACATTTTGATTTATTACTTTGATTCCCGTTACCTTGCACTACTTTGCTAATGTAATTTACAGTTATAAAAACCGTTGCTACGTTTTATTGCAATTGCATACAATTCCAACTATAAATCTAAAATAGAGTATAAAAATCTATAAGTTCTAATTTTAAATAGAAATAGATTTAGTTCATTTTATTGGCTTAGCTTTCATTTGTTTGCCACATTTCCAGTGAAAATTCCCAAAATGTTCCTTGACACTGATTTAAGAAGTACACACAGAGACGAAAAAAATCTTAGTTAAATCAATTATTCGTACATGTTCTGGCATAAGTGCGAATTCAAATCCCCGTGAAATTGAAATTTCACTATTATACTCAAGCTTTATTTGTTCCAAATCTTCAGTAAATTACCAAAGCTTCAGTAATCCCAAGAAGAACGCAATTTTTAAATCTGGCAACATTCGAAGTGTCATTGTTTGACATTTGAACAATTGTTATTGTTTGCTAGTAGAAGGTACGAGGTAAGTAAAAATGGAGCGCTACACGAATGAACAACGCATTCTCATTGTGAAATTGTTTTAGCAAAATGGTGAAAGTTTTGCGGCTACAGTTCGCAAATTGCGATCAATTTGGGGTCACAATAATGCTCCAAAAGAGTCAACTGTAAAGAGATTAATGGATAAATTTGCCGAAACTGGGTCTGTTAGTGATGTAAAGACAACAACGCGCCATCGACCAGGTCGATCGACCGAAAATGTCGCAGCTGTACGTGATGATGTCGCTCAAACTCCATCCACCTCAATTCGACACCGAGCTCAGCAAATTGGTGTCTCCAAATCCACTTTGCAGCGAATTTTGACGAAAGATTTGCATCTTCATGCATACAAAGTTCAACTGACTCAGGAACTGAAGCCAGCTGACCATGGACGAAAGATTTGCATCTTCATGCATACAAAGTTCAACTGACTCAGGAACTGAAGCCAGCTGACCATGGACAGCGAAGGGAGTTCGTTAATTGGGTATTGGAGAGACAACATGAAAATGCTGATTTTGCCGATAAAATCATCTTCAGTGACGAGGCCCATTTTCATCTTGATGGCTTCGTCAATAGGCAGAATTGTCGCATTTGGGGTGAGGAAAATCCTCGAGTGATTCACGAGAAGCAAATGCATCCTCCACGTGTCACTGTGTGGTGTGGTTTTTGGGCTGGAGGAATCATTGGACCTTTTTTTTTATGAAAATGAGGCAGGTCAAGCGCAAACAGTCAATGGTGTTCGGTATCGTGAAATGATAACCAGGTTTTTCTTGCCTAGAATTGAAGAAATGAATGTGGAGGGCATGTGGTTCCAACAAGACGGCGCCACATGTCATACAGCCAGAGAAACAATTCAATTGCTGCATCAGTCATTTCTCGGTCGTGTTATTTCGCGTTTTGGAGATCAGAATTGGCCGCCTAGATCGTGCGATTTAACACCATTAGATTTTTTTCTTTGGGGTTTTTTGAAGTCGATGGTTTACGCGAATAAGCCGACGACGACTCAAGCCTTAAAAGAGGAAATTGGACGCTGCATTAATGAAATACCGCAGCATTCATGCAAAACGGTCATTGAAAATTTCATTAAAAGATCGCGTGCATGCCAGCAAAGCCGCGGCGGCCATCTGCACGATATATTGTTCCATACATAACCTCATTCTGTCTACTTTACGATATAATAAAGTTTCACGATTTTTTTTTAAACATCTGTGTTTTATTTAAAATTTAAAAATTGCGTTCTTCTTGGGACACCCTTTATAATTCACTTAAATTTTTAATGAAACTAAAAGAAACCGACAAAAAAAAATTAATTATTAAATTTTCTATTCGACCTAAAAGTCAAATCCAGAACATGCCCGTTAATATCAAATTTCCAATGAAATCTTATTTTTAAACGAGCATTTTTAAATTAAGTATGAATGTTATTAAAGTAAATATGATTTTAGTTAAAATAATATTTTTCGTATTTACAATAATATCTCAATATTTTTGATACTGATTTCGCATTTGAAAAATGAGTGGAAGCGTATTTGCATTAAAAAAAATTACAAAGAAATGATGGTAGGGCTTGACCCTACGCTAAAGTACGATTTGGGCCCTATTCCGGTGAGACCTGATCTTCATTATATGTTCGAAAAAAATTAACGGTACAAATGGTGAAAAGACTGATTTCATTCAGTCAAAAAGTTTATGTAACGAAATTTCAGGAATGACCACGGAAGGATTTTTTTTTAAATTATCCTTAAAAAATTAATATTTGCTTAAAAAATATTGGCTGCAATAAGACCATATTTATATTTGTCACTTAAGTTAATAAATAGAGTGGTCAACCTTGCAAATCCCTTAGATTTTTACCAAATATTTGGAAAAATCAAAATTTTGAATCAAATTTGCATATTTTCCAACATACATTACAAAATTATTTTACGCTTCAAAACCATTTACATTCTGTATTAGCTAAATGCAATTCTGCTGTAGATAATGCCACAAAATGTGAACCTTTGGCCTCGTAGTTTTTTTGTTAATTTTCTGCAGGGCCAAAGGTTGATCATTTTTATTTACAGTTTGAGTTTAGTGCAATTGACTAATTAAATAATTATTAGAAAAATCTAACCAATGGTCCCCCTTCTATATAATTTTTAAAATTTACGAGGGCCAAAGGTTGAGTCGCTTCTGTATTTAGTTAAATCTACTAACTAAATAATGTTTTGGATTAGAAATATCATAAAAAGCCAACCTTAGGTCCCGCTACTATTGTGTTGTTAAGAAGCAAGGGGTGCCAAAGGTCTGCATTTTGTGTTGATTTCAATCATTATATTATTTTATTAACCAATTGATTTAAATACAAGCTTTACACAAAAATTTAAACTTTTATAACCACAAAAGGTAGGGGAGGGGCCAAAAGTTGGCCTTATCTGATGATTTCCCCATATGTAATCTACTTTTAAAGCAAATGCTGATTTACATAAAAAATTCAACCTTAAACCTTGTTGGGCCATATTTTTTGACTTCAGACTCGTGTAAGGAGGCTCAAATAGTTAAAAAAAATTTAGTAAAAGTCTGTGTGAAAAAGGAGATTTTTGTTGAGTAGGGTTATTTTTAAAATTTGTAGGAAATTTTATTTAAAATATATTTTTGAAAAATGTGCTCTGAAAAAAAAACTATTAAGGAGGTTTCGGAAAGCGGTCCGAGGGACTTTACGGCCCTCGGATTTTCCTTGATTTTCTTTTTTTTATAACGGCGTGGAAATTATAGAGATACGTCTGAACGAAATTGCCGAAAAAGTTCATTTAAGCAAATACCAGGAAGTTGGGACTTTATGGAGACTATGTGCAAATATGAAAAGATTTAGCAATCGTGAAGGATCGGTCCAAGAATGCACTCTTTGGTGAGGCAATTGTGAAGGATTTTTAAGGCAATTGTGAAGGATCGGTCCAAGATTGCATTTTTTTGGTGAACGTTACTTTTAAAGGCTTATGAACTTGCTTTTTTGGATTATACTTTTCCCTCTGACATATATTTCCCGATGGTGACCGAGGTCCTAGGCTCATTGCCTTTTGGAGGCAACCCGACTAATGGTACGCGGATTTATCGGATCCGAAACTTTAGCCAAGAGAGTTCTCCTGCCTTAATATTTTTTTTGCCACAAAAATATAATTTTTGTTTTTATCTTAAACATATTTTTTCATCACAAAAATTAGAGTTTTCCCTTTTAAAATGTTTTCACCTCAAATATAATAAAAATGTACATTTTTGTAAATTTTATTAATAAAAATTTGTAGAGCGTAGTTTACTTTATTTTAATATAATTTATTATTTAATTTCTTTAAGTTTATAATCTACGCAGTTTTCTTTTTTTTTAACTAGGGGGATAACATTAATTTTTATTAAATGCTATAACTAGTTACTACTACAAACACAGTTAGTGGCTATAAAACAAGAAGTATAAAAAATTCCCTCTAAAGTAATATAAACATTTAACCTCATATATGCTTAAATATATAATAGTGTGAACAGCCCATTTATAGTGTAAAGAAATCTGCTCAGTTACATAATAATTATAGTTTATTAAATCTGCAGTACAAGAAAAACAAAGAAAAGCATATGAAAATTATGCTGCACATTATGGCGCCCAACGTAGTTCTTAAACTTAGAAAGTTATTAAAAAAGAAAACTTTCAAAAGGCGGTGTTGCCTTCAGTGGGGTCTACAAAAAACCTTGGTGTGATTGTAGTCTAAACGCTGTATAATTGTATATGTATGCATTTATTCTTACTTATACACACACTCATAGATTGCAATAATAACTATAACAAACTCGAGAGTCATAAATAAAAGTTAAAAAATACTAGAAAAGAAACTAAAAAATATGGATGATTTTCACTGTACGCTAATAAAAAAAAACGGAAAACACATGGAAACTGCATATGGATTTATACATAACTAGTTTAAATTGTAGCCATAACCAAGTTTAAGTAGCAGCAAACTATGAGAATATACAGCAACTTTTTCGAACACACACACACACACATTAACATTAAAATATTCATATCCTAGAGCAGATGAAGAGCAAGAAAAAAAAATAAAAAATGAACAACTAGTTACTTGTAGACTTTTGCTAAAGTAAAGGAAGGATTTGTACAAACAAAAATCCTTGAATAATATGAATGGCAGCCAATGATCTTAAGAGGTGCTATATAGTATTTCGAGACCCTAACTTCAATATCCTCTAAAAACCAATTTTTCGAAGACACTTTTTTAAGGAAAACTGTTCATTGATGACAAAAATATTAAAGAAACAATTTAATCAATTTCAGTAATAAATTTTTAATATTTTTGATATTTCTCTATTAACCATAATATTTATTTTTGAATGCAATATCCTCTATCAACCACACTAAGATTATTAACAATTTTACTAACTTATTCTTAATATTTGTTATTTGGCTATCAGTGATAAAATTTATTTTTGAATGCAATATCCTCTATCAACCTCATTAAAGTTATCGACTTTTAAAAAATGCCTTAATACTGCATATATAGTTAATGAAGTTGTTTCCTATAACTGTATTTAACATATTAATATCATGTAAATTCTTGTTTATAGGAGTGTCCTGTAAACTACGTTTTCCGGATTCTTAAAGATATAACATACAATCAATGGATTTTGATGTATAGATAGATTACCAAACAATTACAAGTTATTGGAGAGTATTTTAATTTTATTTATTTTTTTTTTTTGGAAATTCATATGGAAATTTATAGAATAAAAAGTTCGGGAAAATATTGAAGAAAAATCATTTAGTATTTTTAAATCACCGCTGCAATTTTTTAATTTTATAATAAATGGGCATTTTGGGTATTGGCTATCCCATTATTTTAAAATGGTCCTTGATATAATTTTAGTTTTTCTTTTGCACCTGCAAAAGTTCATTGCGGGGAAATATTGAAGCAAAATCATTGAATAATATTAAATCAGCGCTGCGATTTTTTAATTTTATAATAAATCGGGATTTTGGGTATTAGCTATCCCATTATTTTAAAATGCTCCTTGGTATAATTTTAGGTTTTCTTTTGCACCTGCAATGGTGGGTGAAAAAAACAAATGGTGAACGAAAAACAGTCGAATTCAAAAAATATTTCGATGAAATAAATTAAATTTTTTAAATACTACAATAATGCCAAACTTATTCAGTTTCACATGGTCAAACCATAAATGATCCAATAGTTGTCCATTTAAAGGACGATTTTTAATAAAAAAAATTTTAATGAATAATTCACTCCGCAATAATAAAAAATACACAGGATATACTAAACTAAAATCCTGGCATACTTGTCAACTTGCAATTTATTAAATGGGAATATCTACAAGATTTGAAGCCTGTTTAACACCAGAATATCATTAGATTAGGTTTGATTCATTTTAATTGTTCTGAAATTTAGTTGTTTTATGTTAAAAATGTTGAAAAATTAATAAAAATTTTTATTGTGCAATACCCTCCATCAGCAAAAAAAAAAAAAAAAATATATTTGAAATTATTAATTACAATACCCTCTATCAACCATAGCACCACCTATAACGTAAAATATTATATTATTTTTTATACATAGGATTCAGCAGTCATATTTAACCAATATTGTAGAAGATTGACTGATATTTTAAAAATTGTGGGTATAAATCAGTTTTTTTGTCTCTCCTCAAAAACATCTTTTGATTCATAGAGTGCACGAAATAAAACCACTCGATTTACTTTTGTTTTGCCAACAAATTTTAATCATATCAAATTTTTCCTGTAGAACCATTTTGAAATCCTGCTAATCATATTAAATTTCTAATTACTGAAAAAGATTTTGTCATCACTTAAGATATGATCACTAGAAACATAATATGATCATTATGAATTTTTATCATAATATGATAAAATTATATTTATTTCATAATCATAATATCATAACTATATTATTTGTTTTATTATGGTTGGACCTATCATAAACCTTTTCAAATATGATTACCGTAACCATATTTTTTTTGCATTAAACTGTGACCAGTGGTTACCAACAGCATATACAAATGACTTAACTAACTGTAACTAATATAGAGAACATTTAAAATACAAAAAAATTCTCTATTATTCCCCCTTAACATTTACATACAGTTTAAGGAATTATGTATTTATATTTCCCAACATAGATCACATAAACTTATATATGAATCATGGGATAAAACAAGGCGTAAGTTTGTTGTTTTTATATTTTTTTAACTGGATGCTACATATAGTAGTACTAACTAAACTAACTACCATTATGTTTTAGAAGATTTTTCTTGTTTTATAGTTCTTTTTGTAAAACACTGTTGCTATTTTTATATTTTTTTTTGGTTTTTTCTCTCACTCGTCTACCATTAAAAGGATTAAAGTTTAGAAGGGAAATATTGCAGAAAAATGTAACTAGTTGTATGGGATAATATGTGGCATTTTATAGAGCGAATGGGTAAAAACTGGGTGCCACGGATGAAGTGTGTGATTGCTAGAGGCACTTTTTTATGGAATGCTTAAGAGCCGAGGTTTGTAGTTTTTTTGCAGGCTTTTTTTCTGTAAGGGTTTGGTTTTTTTATAATTAAACTGTTGAATTTCAAGTGTATTAAAGAAATTAAAGAATTTATTTTACCACGCCTGTTTGTTAAAAAATGCTAGTTTTTACTATTTTTACTATTTTTTCACTAAAAATAGTTTTTAGTTTGAAATTTTTTAAGTTTTTTTTTTAGTTGATTCTACACTTTTGATAATTTTTTGTGTTATTCCATTGAAATTTGGCAATTATTTTGTACTTGCTAACTTTACTATTTTTTACTAAACTCACTATTTGTAATAATTTTTGAATCATTTGTGAGGAATAAAAGATTTTTTCGACTTTGAAAATGAATCCTGCTTAAATATGGCTGCTGAATCCTGCATATAAAAATAATATAATATTTTACGTTATTTGCGATGCTATGGTTGATAGAGGATATTGCATTTAAAAAAATTTAAATATTATTTCATGTGTTTTTTAAAAATTGTTACATCTTAATTGACAAATTTATGCATATTGACACAAGTTTTTTCCATTATAGAGAATTTATGTGAAATTCTCAGTTAAGAGCACTTATGAGTATTTATATGCTACATTTTTTTTCTTTCTTATAATCAATTGATAAATGTTCAAATTTGGTATAACTACCCCGGAAATCATTGTTAAAGTATAATGTATAAAAAAAATGAAAAACTTTAACAAATTCACTTGTTGTATTCTAATCACAAACTATTTTTAGTCAAATCATTGTCAAACATTTTATACTTCTTTAACTAACCCCCTACATGATAAACTTAAGGGATAATCTATGGAAAAAATACATTTACATTTTTTTTTTCCTTTAACCAGAACATTTTTTTTTCTGCTACACTCTTCTCGAAAAGAGGATGCATCCTGTTTGTTTTGTTAATGCAGTCAATTGGAAATTTATCCAAGCTTAAAAATAGACATTCAATAAAAAATACGATAAAGACAGCAGCAAAAGGCAAAAAAATAGAGAATAATATGAAACTTATTTTAAAATCAATTGAGTTATTTAAAGGTATAAAAGATTCTAAAAAAAGGACACTATATGGATTGAAAAAAAAAAATTAAAGGAGTTTGCAAAAAACGCATGAAACATGCTTTAGACCTAAAGATAAAATGTATGTATGGACATGACTAGATAGTTAGTAGAATATAACTAAATTTTTCAAGTGTCATTTAAACAGGAAAAAGAGAAAAACTGAAATGTGAAAGTAGCATATAAGGATAAATTTAACAAAGAGAAGTATGCCACAGCAAGAACACGAACGAAATCATGATCAAAGAAATTTAACTCGTCTTATTTGTTTGGCCATCTCCGAGAATAAGCAGATGCAATAGGAGAGCAAGAAATTCGCCATTTTTTGGTACTTTTTTTTTGATAAAGATCATATGAAAAACACAGAAATGTTGAAATAAAAACGGCATAACAATAATGTAATCTTCAAAAGAGAAAGTTTGATATACATAATAAATATGTTTTAGCACAGTAGTGCCAAGTTGTTTCAAAAAGTACCCAAAAGGGGATACCGAAAAAATCATTAAACTAAATTCGAAATAAGCGCGAATACCAAACAAAGAAAATAATTAAATAAAATATTTCAATGCATTTAAACTAATTTAATTTCAAAAGTGGCCCAAAGCGCTATACAGGATAAAACAAATTATAGTTGAATCAATTATTTTAAAATAGTTTAATTATTTGTTCTTTGTTATAAGAACATTTTTAAATTAAGTATACAGATTATTAAAATAATTATGATTCTAGTTTAAATTATTTATTTAAGATTTAAATTAAAATGTTAACATTTTGGAGTTTGTTTTTGCGTTTTAAAAATAAAAAAATATATATATTTAAATTAAAATGCAAACAAACTTAGTTTGATTGCAAAGCCGTTTTTTATTTAAGTTAATGTTGTTTTTATTTGATTTTAAAATATTTTTTTTTCTTTTTGAATTTTTATTTCTTAAATTTTTTTAAAATTGAAATGTTTAGCTTGGAGTAACTTCATTTTTAATTTTATTTTTTTAAATTTTCATATAAAAAAATATTTTACCAAGCTATAGTACTTCCCTCACAATAGTTTCTATTAGTTTTATGCTTAAAATGATTTAAATACTTTTAGACTTAAATTTTTAATGTACACGCATACATATACAAATCATTTCTAGTTTTTTGGTTACATCTTGATATATTTCATCGTAGTAGGAATAATATAACAGCCCAACACTTCGCTGCCGGTACTTATAAATATTAAAATATATTTAGTTTTTATTTTAATGCAGACTTTTCCCCTCTTTGGTTTTCTCTACAAAAAATTTCCAAAATCCCAGTTTAGAGAATGTGTATTTCGGAGCCTAGATGCATAAAAATACAAAATTTATGTCAAAGAAAAATTTTCGTAAAATAAACTAATTTTTGTTTATTTTACGAAAGTTGATGTTATTTTGACATATTTTCGTATTTTTATATATGGGTTGATGTCTAAGTGTAGCTGCAGCCGTTTTAGCTGGTAAAACAATGGGGGGGGGGGGGGCGGCATTTGTATAACCTGCATCACTACGTGGTCAGGTTATAATGAGTCTGTGTTGATGTTTGCAACTACCAAAAATATTAAAACCCAACTTTAAGTATACCAATCGATTCAGAATCACTTCCTGATTCATTCATCCATCTGACCGTGTGCCCAAGTAAACCTTGTAATCAATTTTTAGGTGAAATTTGTTACATTAATTTTTATTTTCCCATAGTCGAACCCTATTGAGATTGTCTTTATTTTGAACCACATCGCTTAGAAAGGCCTATTTTGAATTAAACTTAAATTTTATTAAAACACACTAAACCATAAATATCTGGGATATGAGTGAATGTTATTTGGAATTATGCCTCAAAATTTAAAAAAATAATTGGATTATAATTTTACTTAAAGGCAGAGATAAAACATGGTTGCAACATGATTACTGCAACTATATTCTGCTTGCTGCATCCGGATATGGTTGTCACAGTCAAGATATTGGTTTACAAATAGCTTCTAACCATCAACATGGTCACTACCATCATCATTATAGTAAGTACTTTATGATTTCATGATTGCCACTTTATATTTTATAACATGATTGGCTGTAACCATATTGTGGTAACAAAAATTCTGACTATTAAAAAATTATGATAATTTTGGAACTACAAAATGCTGACAACAATCAATGAATAATTGTAAATCAAAAAAAAAAAACATGACAGTCATAATACTGTTTTGTTTTTATAAAAAAAAAATTGTATCAATTCAGTGACCCATGTAAAAATGATAATATATAATTATTTTCACCTGGGGGAATTTTATATTCGAAAATTTCTTATACATAATTACACTTATCAATTCAGTAAATTTATAAAGATTATATACTTTTTAATTCTTTTTAATAAAAACAATAATAAATTAGAAAAAAATCTTTATTAATTCATTTCTTGTACAAAAAGTACTCAGAATATTAATACAAATAATTTTGTATAAGAAAAAGTCTGAAGAACCCTAGAGTTGTGTTGTAAAAAAGATTTCTTATAAAAAATACTAGATTTTTAAAAATTTTTCTGATAGAAACATTTTTAGATTCTATGGAATTTTTTCTTAAAGTAAAATTGCTTCTTAGACAAAAATTTATATATTAAAAAAAACTTGGATTCTAAGGCCTTTCTCTTTGAATACAAAATTCTTAGATTTTGACAATTTTTCTTTATGAAAAATACTAAGATTCTAAGGACTTTTTCTATTTTAAGTGGATGTCCTCTTTTTAGACATGAGTCGGTATCTTCACTTCCGATACCTTTGTAAATATATGTAACATTTTAAGAAAATTTAAGTTTGTAGGTGTAAGTTTTAATTAGAAATAACATTTCCTTCAATATCCACTTTTTTAAAATTAGTAAAATTTTTTGCTAATTTTAGCAAATCGATTTTCAAAAATTTGTAAAATGATTTCTGAAATTAGCAACAAAAATTTGTTAATATTCTGTAAAAATTCTGTAATTTGTAAAATGTAAATAGCAAAAAGATTTGCTAAATAATAATTTTTTACTAAAAATCAGTACGAAAATAGTAGAGTGGGATTGAAAACCGTTTACAAATTTTTCTACTAACTTTTTTTTTTCTGAGTATAGAAATATTAAGAATAATCAAAGGACTTTTTCTAAAAAAAAAATCTGAGACTCGAAAGACTCAGGATCTAAGAATTTTTCTATTAGAAAAAATCCATAGAATCTGTGTTTTTTTTTTAAATAAAAAAAGTCATAAGAATTTAACAAAAGTCATAAGAATTTAACAAAGAAGTTTTCTTGAAAAGGTGCTTAATATTAAATTTTTTCCTTTAGGAAAAAGAAATATTCCTTAATTTAAAAATTCGTTGCATAGTTTAGAATCATAATATAACTAACTGTAGGGACAATATTATGGTAAATTTATGATTACTTTATTATCCTTATATGATAACTATATAATAGTACGACTGTGGTTGGCACAACCATAATTCCGAATACCTAATTTTTTCTATGCCTCTAGTCCAAACCATCTTTCTGATGTTTGCTTTAATACAATTTTTAGCTTATTCATTTACATTTTTGTTGTTGTATTTTGTGACCTGACAAAATTAGTTAATGAGTTAAATTAAGTACACAATTTCACTATTTTTTTATATGAAAATTTAGGAAAATAATTATAATATTATTTCAAATTAATTTAAAATTTATTATTTAAGATTTACTGAACTTAATCAAATTATTTAAACAATTAAAATTATAAACTAAATGAGATTTTTATAGGTGAAAATAGTCTAAATAATGGTAAAGAAAACATTTCCTTAAATTTAAAATGTTTGAACTATAAACTTAAGAGTTCCATATTTAGATTTTGTCTTTTCATGCAATTTTAAATTTCCTTATTTTAAAGTTTATAAAATCTAAACATGTGAGATTTTTAATTAAAAAAAAAAAAGTATTCTTAATCAAGAGAGAAAAAAATTAAGAAAAATGTCTCGTGATTTTTAGGAGGAATAAAAAATTTTCCGAAACTAAAATCAAATCAATTTGCATTATTTCAAAGCATTTTTTGTTTGAACTAAATTAAAAGATTTGGATTTTGTTTTTTCATACAATTTTAAATTTTGTCACATTTTAGTTTATAAAATCTAAACATGTGAGATTTTTTACTAGCCGAAAAACAAATTTCCTAACGTTTTTTAAAGAAAATTAAACAAAATCGAGAAAGAAAACTTAAGGTAAATGGCGCTTCACTATTTTTAAGTAAATGAAATTTTTTTGTAAAACATTTTTATTGATTTTAAGATAGATAGATTTTATTTTATTAAGGTATAAACTTAATTTTAGTTCAGACATTTTTCTTTGTTAATTTTTGAACTAGTTTTGTATTGCAACCCATTTTTAACACGAAAAATTCCTCAAAGAAATTGTTTTAGCCAAAAGGCACGTTATCAGTGAGCATATATTTTAAATTTCAGGTTTCTAGCCAATGCGGTTTGGCCAGGCCGCTAAGGGGGAGACTTTTACCCCATTGAATTCCCAGATTTCCTAGATTCTGTTGAAATATTTTAAAAGTACGTTATTGGTGAATTAGCTTTGGAAAACACATATTTTAAATTTGAGATTTCTAGCCAAAGCGATTTTGAGCAGACTGCTCCGCGGGCATCTATGGCAGAGAACTACCCATGACAAATTTCTCGTTCAGAAATATAGACTAGGCGATTTTGAGTAAGTGAGTGAGTGAGTCAGTCAGTAACGTTATGCTTTTATATAAAGAAGAAGACATGTGTGTGTGTGCGTGTGTCGTGTGCATTAGAATAGAGGGTGCTATAAATGTGTCTACTTAAAACATCTGTTTACGGTCACATGTCACGTTGTCATTGCCGACATCATCTTAATGTTGCATGTACTTATCCAGAGCCACATGTACACACACATACACACATTCATACTTGTACTTTAGAATCATTCTTACGCTTACATACAAAAGGATACAATGTTGTTATTGTGCCTAAAAGCTTTAACAAACTGCATTACACATACATTTCCTGTTTGTTATTTTCAAAATAGTCATTCCTAAATTTTGTATTTCTTTTTTTGATTTTTTGCAAAGCAGTAGCATTAAAACTGGCAGAAAAAAAAATTGAAATCTTTTAACAAATCTCTTCAGAGTTTGTCTTTTTATTGTTTGTTTAACTTTTGTATGAATGTTTTGATATTGTATGTGCCAGTTGGGGTGTAGGTAGGTAGGTAGGTGTAAAGCTTAGGTAGGTTCTTATCAGAAATTTTGGGCAGAGTGAAAGTGAAAAGTTTGCATTGGTAAAAGAAACTGGGCCCACAGTGAACTAAGTCCAAAATCGAAAATCAAAAATATAATTAATTAAGGAAGCTACGTAAAATTTTGTGGTATTGCAAACATGAACAGACATTTTTTTCAAATCTTTTATTTTGCCTCTACGGGGACAATAAAATACCCGAAATTTCCCTGTTTCTATAAATATCGTATATAATTTTTATGGATATACATATTTCAAACAAAATCACTTACAAAATACTGTGAAATAAAAATTTTGTAATACACTCAGAAAAATTTATATACTAAAGTTAAATTTACACCTTGCTAAAATAAAATATATGTGACCTTCTCCGAGAAAAGGGACCTAGTGTGTGAAAGTGAAGTTTTGAGAAAAACGCATTTAAAGTTTCATCACTGTGAACACACCCTCAGTTGGGAGATGCGATTTGGTATTGTTAGTTATGATTGGGTGCCGACTTTGGTGACGTCATGCCTATGTGGTGACGTATTTTTTTTTCGCTTTTAGTGTGACAATACCTTTGCTATTGTTGCTGCTCTGTTCGTTCTCAGCTATCTGTTCGCTCTCAGCAAAGGGTTGATGTGCGTATACTAATACGAAGAACATTGTGAAAATAACTATAAAAAATGGAAACAGTAAAGTGGCTCTTCAGTCTTTCAGTCTTGTGCCAACTGTATAACGAGTGTTATCAATATCTCAAAAGTTGTTCCGCAATTTTGGTTCTTTTGTAATTTTGTTACTAAGCTGATGTTAATTTGAAGTAATTTTTATAAAAATTGATATTTCTAACAGTTTTGATGATGATTTAAAAAGACTAGACTCGGTTTATCGATTTGACTGACTAAAAACTGACTGAAAAAAAAAACAATTTAAAATCAAAAAAGTGAAATTTTAATGTTTTTCTCATTTTTATCGATTTTTGTACGTTTTTATGGGGTAAATAAATTTTTATCAGAAATCAAACTCATTTCATCTTATTCCACACGCTTAAAGGTACCAGTATCCACTCTTAAGACCAAACCCGTTTTTTGACACACTAGATCCCTTTCCTCGGAGAAGGTTACATACAAGTTTTTCCTTAAAATTAATAAAAATGCTTTAAAATAATGCAAATTTATTTGATTTTGATTTACAAAAAATTTGCAATAACTTAAAAAAAGTGAGGTGACATTTGTCTAAATTTTTCCATTTTGATTTCTTGATTTAGGATATTAATCTTCAAAAATGTTAAAAAATGTATTTCTTGTTGGTAAATAATCATCACCCAGTGTAAATAAAGGGTGGTTAAATTTTAAGGGCCGATGTTGAATGTGAACCACACTTTCATTTGACATTTTTCAATTTCAGACTAACTCAATTTGAACCATGGAAAGATACACAATCGAGCAACGCGTTAAAGTTATTCAGGCTTATTATGAAAATGGGCGTTCAAATCAAAATGCATTTCGTGCACTTCGTGATTTTTTTTGAACAGCATAATCGACCAAATGTGTCCCCAATCGGGAGAATTGTGGACAAATTTAAGAAAACACCTGTGTATGCTCGCCCAGGTCGTTCTGCCGAAAACATTGCTGTTGTTCGCGATAGTGTGTGAATGGTGTTCGCTATCGCGAGATGATAACGAACTTATTGTGGCCAGGAATTGAGGATATTACCCTGGATGATATGTGGTTTCAACAGGACCACACAGCTAACGAAACAATGAATTGGCCGCCAAGAGCATGTGATTTGACACCGTTGGACTTCTTTCTTTGGGGTTATTTGAAAGAAAACGTGTACGTCGATATGCCAGCAACAACTCAAGAGCTAAAGGATGAGATAGTTGGACACATTAACTGCATAGAACCTCAATTATGCCTCAGCGTCATCGAAAAATTGGACCATCGGATGGTATGAAGCCGAGGTCGCGCCGGCCATTTGGCCGATATTTCGTTCCATATATAATTGAACCATACTATATTATCATAATAAAAAGAAATGACAATAATTTCCTAAATAATTTGTGTTTTATTCAAAATCAACATCGGCCCTTAAAATTTAATCACCCTTTACAATAATCATCAAACAACCCTCGGCCATTATAAAGATTTTGATATGTTTGTATGTATGTATATATATAATTTCATCCTAAGTGTTAATTTGAACATTTTCTCCTGTCTCGTTTAGTATTTCATTTGGAAATTTAGAAATTCTGTTTTTTGTTTTTTTTTGGTTCGATTGTCGTTATCAGTTAGTCTTTCATTTTATTTTATTTTACTTTTAAGCCGATTTGCAAACAATTGATTGACAAGTATTTTAAGAGACACTTATGCGTCAATATTTTATTGAGATATTTCACATGTTTATTTAATCAGTAATACTTGTGAAATATATTCATTATTGATTAAGTAGTCAACAAAATTTATTTTTAAGGGTAGATGATACGATATTTTATATGTATCATTTCATTTATAGTGATTTAGGTTTGAGGTTTTAATTTCAAATTTTATTTTAAGATTTTGCATGAAAATTAGTTAAGGTATAGTACATACGCATAGAAAGACAAATCCTTTAAATATTTAATAACAGTGGATGGATACGAATCCAATTTAATTATCAAGAGTAAAAAAAATGGACAGATTTTGTTTTAAATTAAAAAAAAAATAATATTAACCAATTAAGGCTAAAGTGGTCTAATGATATATTGTATACCTAAGCAATTTTATTTTTTTGGAAAAGAAATTTAATTTTTATGCCCTATTGACATAAGTAATAAAGCGTGATCCATTTCGAGATTCCCAACTTTTTTAAAGCAAAAAACACAGAAAATTCAAACTTAATGGGGAATGTTTATTATCATTTGAAAGAACATTCTTTGGCATTTATTTTTTGAAGATTATGTCTATCAAATGTTGGCCGTTGCTACGTCGCAGATGGTCCATCCGTTGAGTCCAATTTTCGATGACTCGTTCGAGCATTTCGGCGAATGATACGCGTGATGCTTTCCTAGTTTGTCCAAATATACTTTAGACTTTACATATCCCCACAGGAAAGAGTCTAACGGTGTGATATCACACGATCTTGGTGGCCAATCGACCGGCCCAAAACGTGAAATTATGTGCTCACCGAAGTGTTCTCTCAATAAATCCATTGATTGATGCGCCGTCTTGTTGAAACCAAATGTCGCCGAGATCACGTGCTTCAATTTCAGGCATCAAATAGTCGCTCATCATCGCCATTGACGGTTACGTTCGCACCGGCATCATTTTTAAAGAAATATTTACCGAAAACCGTTGTTTTTTCTGAATGAAGTGGCAGTTCTTGAATCTCTTCAGGTTGCTCTTCGTCCCAAATGCGGCAATTTTGTTTGTTTGAGCCATAAATGGGCCTCATCGCCCAATGTAAAAAAAACTTTTCAATAAAAATTATGGTTGAGGTAAAAAACTTTTTGGATGTGAAAACAAATTTTTTGGTGAAAAAAATTTTGAGTAAAAAAATTTTTTTAAGGTGAAAAAAATTTTTTGTGATAAAAAAAATTTTTTTGTGGTGAAAAAAAATTTTTGTGGAGAATAAAACTTATTGAACTGAAAAATATTTGAGGGGAACACAAAATATTATTTACTGCTAAGCTATTGATGAAAAAATATTAGAAAATATATTATGTCCAGTCGCTGCAATTAACTTCTACTAAAATTCTCCATTTTGTATGGAAAATTTAGAGTCACCTTCACATTTTCACTGATAACTCTTAAACCGCTGGACCGATTTTGCGCATTTTTAATACCAAACTGTTCAAGAGGATGTCCAATTATCTAGGTTAAAAATGAGCGTCGTGATAGCCATTTCAACAGCCAGACAGACGGACATCACTAAATCGACTTAAAATTGCATAAGGCTCATAAATATGAATACCTTATGGGGTCTTAGGCCTACATTTCGACATGATACAAACGGAATGACAAACTGAAATGTATGAAATTTAATAAAACTTTTCTACAATTTGAGATATTTTACAAATGCAACGATTTTCTTACTTCAGAAACGATTCTCTAACTTTGATAACGATTTGATATGTATCAATATCTCTATAGGTTTGACCATCTGATCATTTTTGACAAAATTAAGATATATAATTTAGATATCCTCCTTCTGATTCCGATACCTGTTCCGTAAAGTTTGGTATCATATTTTGCTTGCAAAAATTCCAAAATGAATACCTTCTTTTCCTTTGTTTTGCTGAATGACTTTTCGTATATTTTTTTTTTTAATCTATTTTGGATTTTTTTTTATATATTTATTAAGAGATATCGATAAAAGTAGTTACTTTGAAAATGTATAAATTGAAATCAGTTTGGCCATTAACCAAATAACGATAATGAAAGTCCATCGATGATTGTTTTGGGCAAAAATGGGAACTCAATAGTTTTTACTCTCACAAAAGATTTTATAAGTCTACAGGAATTTTTTAATTGTTAAAGGCCAAACAGAAAATTAAAATTTACCCATTTTAAAAATATTTTTAACAAACCATTTTAGCAGTTTGTTTTTTTTTTTTTTTTGTTTTTCCAATCAAATTTTTAAATTTGAACTTAGCATCTTTTTACATTTATCCAACAATATTTTTTTTTATAAAAAATATATTTAGTTTGTATCTCGAAAATAACAAATTATACTTTTTTATGACACAATCTCTAATGAATAATCGATATGTTAACCCCCTCCTCAGAAAGAGCAATAAATGCACAGACACTACAATGGCAGACACCAACTAAATACAATGACTTTTTGCAACAAAAATTTACAACTATAATTTGAATCAAATGAAAAAAAAAATAGTACATTGAAAGGAAATAAGTAGTACACTTAAAATAATAAGTTTGTAAAAGCAATGGAAATATTTGTTGAGTAAAAATATTTTCAGACATATTCGGAAATTTAAGGGTATATGGGTTGTAAAAATATGGGCCTGTTCGCAAATGCCTGCTTTGCATCTGATGCACAGCGCGTTCGTAAAAGTATCAGCTGGCAACACTGCCACGGCCAGATTTTTAAAAATGTAGCACTCAAAGTCGATGATGTACAAAAAAATGTGAATAAACACGCATTGATGCAAATCAGCTGATCACAAATGCGCATCAGATGAAGATCGGTGATGCATTTTCAAAATGAGCCTTTGTCAATTGTATGTACAGCTGCTGTCAAAATAATAGCACCACCAAAATAAATAAACTTCATTTTGCAATTCTGTTTTTTTGCATTTTGGTTTTTGTCTGTAGCTTCGCAGTTCCGTTACAAATGGTATGTGTTGACTCTGAGTAAATAATTTTCAGCTAAACTAAAGTGTGTATTTTCAGAAATATGGAGAACAGCATAATGAGTCGTAAAAAGACGTTATTTGTGTTAATAATATTTTAATAAAATAATATTTTAATAAAATTTTGCATTATATTGTAAACAATGGGTCTTGCTAAGCACTGTACTTTTGAGAAACGTGATGATCTCATTAAAAAACTAAATTCAGAAGGAAAAACGTACTCCCAAGTAAGAGATATTATTGGCTGTTTAAATACAATGATAAGAAACGCAATAACCTACAAATTCAAAGCCGAAAAACGTGGAAGGAATATGGTCACTCCACCTTTAATGGTCAATCGGATAGTACGGCAAATAAAAAAAGAAACGTTTATGTCGGCTGTAGAAGTAAAAAATAAATTAAATCTGCTGGTAAGCACTGAAACCATATGCCGGAGACTAGGAGAACATAACCTCAAAGCTCATAGTCCAAGAAAAGTTCCACTCTTGACAAAGAAGCATCTGGCAAAAAAGATTATTATTTGATAAGAACCACCTCGACTGGTCAATTGAAAAGTGGCGCAATATTCTTTGGATTGATGAGTCCAAAATAGTATTATTCGGTGGTAAGGGTTCTCGATCATATGTAACAAGGCCACCTAACTCTGAATATAACCCAAAATTTACCGCAAAGGCAGTCAAGTACGGAGGTGCCAGTGTCATGGTGTGGGGATGTTTTTCGTACTATGTAGTTGGACCTATTCACCGTATAAATACCATCATGGATGCATCCGAATACGTTAGAATACTCGAAGAAATTATGCTCCCATATGCATCCGAGGAAATGCCACTGATTTGGGTCATGCAACAAGATAATGACCCAAAACACACCAGTAAAAAAGCTAAAAAATGGTTTCAGGACAACCAAATTACAGTCATGGGGTGGCCTGCTCAGTCGCCAGATTTAAACCCTATTGAAAATTTATGGGCTGATGTAAAAAAGAAAGCATCCAAAATCAAAGCGATCAATAATAATGATCTGTGGAGTACATTCCTATAGAAAGGTGTCAGCATTTGGGTTAACTCCATGGGGAGACGATGCTCAGCCGTTATTTCGAACAAGGGAAACGCAACTAAATACTAATGTGTGCCAATATGTAAGGATATTTCAACAGAAAACTACTCGTACTACAAAAATAAAATAATTTTTTTTATATATACTTTCAGCTAAATATGAGCAGTGCTATTATTTTGACAGACAATTTTTCTACTTTTTAAGAAAAAGTCGATTTTTTTATAATAACATGAACTTAAGTGATCTCTTTTTCTTTTGTAAAATTTTTTACATTTATCAGCCATTTAATTAAAAAAATATTTTAATAGTTTTTTTGAATAAATTTGTTTTTATAACTTTTATAAAATGAGCAATGTAGGTGGTGCTTTTATTTTGACAGCAGCTGTATGTAGGCAGTAGTTTTTCAAAGACCGTTTTCATGTCATTGTCAAGGCTAATATTTTTAAATGATAGCCAAAATTTTTTCAAGTGTATTTGTGCATAATAAAAGGATGTTACTACAGTCTTTATGCTTAAATGAATTTTACAATATCAACGAATGAATTTTTTTTTTTTTTTTTAGTTTTTTCCATAAAATTCTACCTAAAAAATAAAAAGCAATAGTCCTCAATTTTTATTTTATTTAAAACATATTCAAAAGGAATTGGAAAAGAAATGAATGATAATGTAATAAAATAAAGTGTTGGGGATTTTGAGCTTGAATTTCAGCAAGAAAAATCGAAAACAAAATAATATACATTGTTTCATATATACATATATTTTGTTTATATTTATTGTATATTTGTTTGAAAACTCTAGTGTTTTGTTTTTGTTTTTTTTTTATATAAATGAATATTATCATCAGAGATGGGGGTGTGTTTTTCCAAAGCAATGTTGGTTTGTTTGTTTGAGTAAAGGAATTGTATACCACCAAAAACATCAACAACAATAAAACAAGTTGTTTCTTATGGAGTTTTATTTATACTTTTCTTTTTATATTCATTTTATTGTTTTTATCGTAATATGCAAAAAACATGAAAATCGATTGTATAAAACGCTTTTTTTTGATACCTCCAAAAAAAAAAAAAAACAAAATTTAAAAGAAACGCATGAAAATAAAGTAATTTGTTATCCTGTCTGTTTGCCAGTGTGGTTTTTATTTAATATGGGGGAAGAATATATTTTCATTTTAGGAAAATGTTTTAGTATTTAAGTTTAGTGTGTAAAAAGGAGGGGATCAATTCTTTGCAAGTGTTGCCGATTTAGTGTTAAGATTTTAAAAATATTTATATTTCTTTTGCAAAAAAGCTTTAGCTTCTTTGCTTATAAATATATTCAATTTTTATGTATTTTTATAGACTTAATAAATTTATTATATTTATTTTATATAAAATTTTGTTGGATACCTAAACTTTCTGGGTGTGTTATTATTCTCTGTAGTTCCTAAAGAATTCCTTGACAAAAGGTCATTAATTTTGGCGTGCGTTTACTTTATAACTTTTGTTATATGTCTGGCATTTGTGGCTTTTTCCAAAGCATTGCTTGTTGTTGGGGTCATAAAAATATTTAACAAAAATTGTCATTAAAAAAAAATGTTAATTATTTTTAAAAGCCTTTGCAAGGTGTGCGTAAGTATGTTTATGTCACTCTGATTTTTCTTTTGTCGTTTGATTTAATTAAATACAATTTTTAATTGAATTTATTTCATGTGGTGTTTGATAATTATTTTTAAAAGGAAAAGTGGAAGGGGGGGGGGGGGAGGGGTTGTCATTGAAAAATACACATAATTAAGTGTAACTGGCTTTATTATTAATCAAATTGTTTTTATATTTAAATTTTAGCAATAGCTGATTTGTTTAATGACTTATTAAAGATTTTTTTTAAATAAATTTAACACACAGAAAAAAGGATATGAATATGTTTGCAGGCAAATATGTACAGAAAACTACTATGCAATTATTTTTAGAAACTACCATATTTATATTTGAAATATGCGTCTAATTATATATTTTTTTTATAATCAGTTTTTACATGTTGCAAATACACGAAGAAAAAAAATATGATTCCAACATGATCACTGCTACTATATTATACTTGCTGCATTCGAGTATGGCTGTCACAATCAAGTTTTTAGTTTATAAATAGGTTCTGACCCTCGATATGGTCGCTACTATCATTGTGATAGTAAATATTTTATTATTTCATAATTGATACTTTCGACACTTTCAACCATGTTAACCATACTGTGGTGATAAAAATTCTGACTATGTAAAAAATATGATAATTATGCAACTATAAAATGCTGACAACAATCAATGAATAATTATAATTAAAATTAAATACTGTCTTGTTTTTATAATAAAAAATTATATTAGTTCAGCCACCCATGTAAAAATGATAATACATAATCATTTTCACCTGGGGAATTTTATTTTCGAAAATTCCTAATACATATAACATTATAATTTATACTTATCAATTCATTGGCGAAAAAAATACCTTGTCAAAAATATTCTATATATTAAGATATTTTATTTTTTAATTCTTTTTTATAAAAAAAAATAATTTTAAATATGTTTATTAATTCAATTCTTGTAAAACAGCGACTTTCTTTGTGGAAAAAATTCTCGGAATATTATTAAAATAATTTGTTATAAGAAAAAAGTTTGTAGAACCAAAAAGATATTTTGTGCGGAAAGATTTCATATACAAAATACTAGATTTTTCGAAATTTTCCTGATAGAACCACTTTTATATAGACTTTTCCTTAACGTAAAATTCTCAGATTCTGTAAACTGTTTCTTAGATAAAATTCATATGTTCTAAAAAATAACTTAGATTCTAAGGCCTTTCTTTGAATAAAAAATTCTTACGATTCTGAGAACTTTTCATCATGAAAAATACTTTGATTCTAAGAACCCCAGCAAAACCACACATTACCAAATAATGGGTAAAGTAATGTATAGCCATAGGGGCCGATGGATTACTTTACACCTTACTTCATTGATGAATTTTATAGGCGATGAGCCTTAAAGTAATGTATATACCCCTTACTTTAGAGGTGATAGTGTAAGGGGTTACTTATATGGTTACGAGAATGGAAAAAGTAATGTGTCTAAAAATAGATTTTTAAAAAAGAGCAATTTTTATTGAAAAAAATTATTACAAATAATTTATTTAAAATTTTTGTAATTAAAAATAATGTGGTCATGATAGGAATCGAACCAGGGGACTCTGGTTGCCAGCCAAGAACTCTACCTACTGAGCTATCGACGCATATTGTATTTGATTGCTTTAAACTTAAATGAATGGATGCGCTTCGTTTTTTCGCTAGTGTTATAAAAACAAATATACATTACCCTTTTGCTTACAAAAAAACACAAAGTAATGTGTCTAAAAATAGATTTTCAAAAATATTTCAATTATTACTTTACATTTATAAATCATATATTACGTAATTAATAATGAGTAACTTATTACTTTATGCTTGTAAATAATTAAAAAGGTAACGAGCTATCATTACAAGGTAACGCATGAGAATATCGCACACATTACCAAAGTTTTGCTGGGTTTTTTTCTAGTAGACATATTCTTAAATTCTAAAGATTTTATTAAAAGAAAAATTTTGACACTCTAAGGGCTATCAAAAAAATCTTAAAAATGTCCTTAGAATCATAGAATTTTTCTATTACAAAAAGTCCACAGAACCCATGTTTTTATACCCTCCACCATATATGGTGAGGGTATATATCAGTTTGTCATTCCGTTTGTAATATGTCGAAATATAGGTTTAAGACCCCATAAAGTATATATATTCGTGATCCTTATGCAATTTTAAGTCGATTTAGCGATGTCCGTCTGTCTGTCCGTCTGTCTGTCTGTCTGTCTGTTGAAATCACGATCACGACGCGAAGACGCAAGCGGGGGTGCCTATTTTTACCCAGATTATTGAACATCCTCCCGAGTAGTTTAGTATTTAAAATGAGCAAAATGGGTCAAGCGGTTCAAAAGTTATGAGTGAAAATGTGAAGGTACCTCTAAATTTTCCATACAAATTTGTACAATTTTTCTGTATCTATTTTTTTTCTGTTAAGTAAGTAAAAATGTTATTAAGTCTTCTTATTGTTCGATTACATTTATTGTCTTACATACTATGATAACTAAGTTAACGTAAAAATGAACAATGTTAAAGTCGCTAACAGAGCAGACCTCTGTAAATAACATTGCTAAAACTAAATAACAAAAGTTCGTTACATAAATTGACAAAACATATTCATATTACAGTTCATGCAAAATTTAGTATATGCGTATATCATCTTCATCCCCTTTGGTGGAGGGTATTCAAAGATTCGGCACAGCCGAATTTAGCCCTTTTTTACTTGTTTTTTATTAATAAAGTCCTTAGAAATTTAAAAATTTTTTGAAGTATTTTTTTGTTAAAGTCCATAGAATAAAAGAAGCTTTCTTCAAAAAGTCTTTAAAATCAATTTTATTTCTTTAGGAAAAACATTTTTTTTTAAATATTCTTAAATTAAAAAAAATACATTTTTCATAGTTTCCAATCATAATATAACCGTAGGGATTATATTATGGTAAAATTATGGTTATTTTATTATCATAATATGATAATATGATAACTATATTATAGTACGACTATGGTTGGCACAATCATAATCCCAAAAATATATGATGGTCTTCGAATATGATTGCCAACAACCATGTTTTTTCTCTGCGTGTATTCACCATATAAAACCGCCTTCTGTGTATTTACTTAAATGAACTTTAGATAAAATGTAGTACATATGTTTTTATTAGTCCAGGGACGAATTTTGTTGAATTTGATTAGAATCGGTCTATATTCAGGCCCATTTTCCATAGAAAGGTCCTTTCTTAATTAAGCTTAAATAGTATTTAGTTACACAAAACTGTGAATATTTGCTTTAAATTACGGGTAGTGTATGTCATATGCGACAATAAATCACATCTTAGAATTTGAAGAAAATCGGACCTTATTTTGACTAAGGTCCCATATAAATCCATCTTCTCAGTATTTGAAAGAAATTTGGCACATAAATTAATGTATGAACCCTACTGAATGTGGTTAGGATCGATCCAATTACCTTTCATAGAAGGGCTCTATCCTATAGCCTACAAATTTAAAGAAAATCGGACTATATCTAAACCTTTTTGAGCAACTTCGCTTTATATTTTTGACGTACCTATGTGAAAATCGAAATATATATATACACTCAGACACTGTAACTGACTGCAGTTAATTTAAAATGTTATCTGTACATTTGTTTTGTTTTTAAATGATTAAATAGTTAAAATGCAAAGAAATTTATTTTTCAATCCATTTTTTTTACAGTTACTTAAAAAATAAATTACATATAAATATGGATTTTTTGTTATTTTTATTTGAAATGATTTGTTAAAAATTAAATCAAAAAAATTTTTTTAAAGTAAATTAAATGAAAATTCAGTTATTTTTACAGACTTTATAGTAAATTTATGTAAAATTTAAAAAACAAAATATCATTTATTTTTTACAGATTTTGTAAACAGTTAAAAAAAATGAATTAAAGGAAAAATCATTACTTTTTACGGATTTTGTAGTTAATTAGTTGTTAGTTAAAAGAAATAAATAGTAGGAAATATCATTTGTTTTTACGGATATGTGGATAGTTTGTTAATAGTTAAAATAAATGAAAAATCATTTATTATTTACGCATATTGTATGTAAGTTAATTTATAAACATTTAAAAATAAATGAAAAAAACGTTTATTTTAAATTAAGTTTTCAGTTAATTTAAAATACCAACTATTTGAAGTGTATAAACATACATGATCATACACATTTATGCATAGTTTAATATATGTTCATATATGATATCAAATCTACAAGTAACCATATATCTTCGGATTCGAAATTTGAGGGTGCATGGCCGTGTATGGTCATATATGATAATATATGGTTGACATATGTTCATATATGATCGTTTATGACCATGTTAGGCCAAAGATATATGGTTACTCGTAGATTTTATGAAAACATGCATTATATATTGAATTTATATGGTCATGTATACTTGTGTATGCAAATAGGTCAATTAAAAAGTCCCCGGTCAACCATAGTAAAACAAATTTTTTTTTTGCAAAAATTCGTTTTTTTTTATTCAACATAGTTCCCTTCAAGGGTGAACACTGATTATAGCGACCTTCCAACTTTTCGATACCATTTTTGTAGTACGATTTGTCTTTTGCTTCAAAATAGGCCTAAGTTTCGGCGATCACCTCTTTATTCGCCGAAAATTTTTTCCCAGCGAGCATTATTTTAAGATCTGACAACAGGAAAATTGCGGAAGCAATTCGAATCCCAATTCATGGATTTTCGCCTTCGTTTTCACTGCCTTGTTTTTGGTCAAAAGTGAGCTCTCGCGCGGCACGCACTTTGCACAGAGCTTTCACATACCCAAATATTCGTGAATGATATGATGTACACGTTCAGTTGATATCTTTAGAGTACCTGCTATTTCATTCAATTTGAAATTACGGTCATTCGAAATCATTTTGTAGATTTTTTTGATGTTTTCGTCCGTAACAACCTCTTTTGGTCATCCACTGCGATCACCGTCTTCGGTGCTCATTTCACCACGTCTAAACTTAGCATACCAATTCTTGATGGTTGATTTTCCTGGGACAGTGTCCGAAAAACACGTCATTAAGCCAAATTTTTGCTTCACCTGTATTTTTTCCCTTCAAAAAGCAATATTTTATCCTTTTTATCCATTTTTTTTTCACAATAACAAAAGTTGCTTCACTCAAAATGCTATAATTCACAAACTAATGATCCGACAGCTGTCAAATTTATACAAGTGTCTTATGAAGATTAGGGCTAACAAAAAATCATATCAATTTAAGTCTATTAGCGCCATCCATGTGTCAGGCCGGGGACTTCTCAATTGACCTGTTACAAGCCAATGTATGATCATGTATATCCCCATCTATTTTGGGTTTTACATGGGTGTTTAAAAATAAAACCAGGAACAGGACGCTTAGACCGAATTTATTACCAAATTATACTTGTTGTAGGGTATATGATACCCTACCTATATACAGGGATTTAAAAGTAAAAGTTAATACAAATTTACAAATATTTAAAGAAGATACCTGTGCCAAAAACTTGGTTAATTAGTGTTAATATTTCATATTGTTATTTTTTTGTAGGGGAGGGGGGAGATAAAATTGATTATCATCATTGTAATGTTTTCTATCTATAATTGTTTAAGGAAAAACAATTAAAACCGAATATCGTTTATTAAACCCTAAAACAATGAATGGCTGTCGTCATAATGCCACTTATGAATAAATTATAGCAACACCCGTTGCCGTCAATGAAACGTACACTCTTTTGTGAAGCAAATTACAAAAGTCTTTTAGATAAATACTTGTGGTACTATATTTAAGGGATTGGGAGTAGTTACAAAGAATGCACGGGCGGCAGCAGGCAAGATGACTTGTGTATGCACATATTTACTACATATGTATGTATGTATATAAAATGTATATAAAGAAAAGGTCCTTTATATACATATATAAATATATTTAGATCGAGAAATAAGAAATAAATAAAGAAAATCATTGTTATTGTAAGAATGTTAGACTGGTTTTGTAATTTAAGCACACTCTGTTAAAGAATACTTTAGAAATTCTAACCGAACCATTTCTTTAGCTTTCTTCGCTGTCTATTGGGTTTTCTTACTAACATTGAATATGAAATAAAATGCTAAAGGCTGGGCTAGCTGGTTGCTTAAGATGATTGTGTTGGAGCTTTGGTTTTTTTTTTTTTTTGCTTAGCTCTAGTGCAAGTTTTACTTGTCCCTGACACAGCCAGCCATTGACGCATGTAATAATATTTTCTTAAATACCATACACAAAATGCTTAAAGTACGATATAAAAATAAAAAACAGGATATCATCATGCAATATAATCGAAATACAGGGGATAATGCATGTAATCATGATGAATATTATATATCTTGATAACAGCAACAGACGACACTATAGAATAAGTCGAGGTGGAGCTGTTGTTTGGTGGTGGTGGTGGTGGCATTATTGTTGGTACATATTATTCATTCATCGTTCACATGCAAACACAAAAAAATAAAAAAAAAATAAAATAAAAAGTTGAGTTAAGTTATTAAATAGCTATTCTTTGGGATGGTTTTCTTTATGTTCTCTGGTGGCAGCTAAAAAGGGTTGAGCGTGTGCGACCAACCATTGATTGGTTATACGAGATAACAGCAACAAATTATAATATTATCATAAAAGTGTAAAATAGAAAAACAACATGAGAATATTTGAAAAAAAAAAAAATAATAATCATAATATTAAAGTCAGTGTGAACATTTAATTTTAAATATATTACAGAAATAATTTTTAAAATTTTTTCGGGAAGAAAGAAAAAATATTTATAAAATTTTTGGAACGTTTAAAATTTTTTTATAAACATTTCTAAAAAATTGTTGCACGAATTCTGATCTTCTTCTACACTCATAATAAACCAGGTATAAAAATACGAGAAAAAAACATGGTTGGGTCAAGCATATTCGAATATCTTCATATAGTTTAGGGATTATGATTATGCCAACCATAGTTGTACTATAATATACATATGTAGTTATCATGTTATGATAATAAAATAATCATAATTTTACCATAATATAATCCCTACAATTATATTATGATTGGAAACTATGAAAAAAGTTTTTTTTTTAATTTAAAAATATTTCTTTAACAAATGTTTTTACTAAGGAAAAAAATTTGATATTAAAAACATTTTCAATAAAACTTCTTTAATTCTTTATATTTCAAATAAATGTTTAAATACTAAAAGGCTTTTTACACTGAACAACATCTTTGTGAAACGCGTGGAAGATGTTGAAAATGTGAAACAAGTGTTAACATTGGCAACATCTTTTATCTGCCATTTATTCAGCTGTCAAAAAAATAAAAGAAAAAGACGCATATTTTTTGTTAAAAATAAAAAATGCATTTAGAGAAAGCATTAATCATTGGAGTAGTTGTTGCTTTGCAAGAACAAACCCGATTTTTAATGCAGTACATTGAAATATTAAAGGTAATTCTGGAAGAAGATGATTTTCGGTAGGCATAAGAATGAAATTCTTACATGTGCCGCTCATTTTCCTTTGTTGAATAATTTTTTTTATGTTTATTTTCTGCAATGCCAGTTTGCTAGTGATGGCACAAAGAAAATCGATTTTTTTTTGTAATTTTTTTAGTGATGACACTTAAAATAACGAAAGATGTAAGATGGAAGAAAATGAGAAAGGATCATCTGTTGTAGATGTAGAAAGATGTATAATTTTTGGCCTGTATAGTTCTTATGGGAAGATATTAACATCTTTGAAAATTGATGAAAGATGAAAGATGTAGCTCAGAAAAGGCTATAAGGATTTTTTTTAATAAAAAAAAAAAAGAAATTCCAGGGACTTTTTCTGATAGAAAAATTCTTAGATTATAAGTGTCTTTTTAAAATTATTTTTAGATAGTCCTTTGAGCCTCGGAATGTTTCTTTTAGAAAAAGTCCTTAATATCTAAGAAAAAGTCCTTAAAATCTCAGTAATTTTTCATGATGAAAGGTACTCAGAATCAAAGAATTTTTTATTCAAAGAAAGGTCTTAAAATCTAAGTTTTTTGTTTTTAATAATATAAGAATTTTTATCTAAGAAAAAGTTTGCAAAATCTGAGAATTCTACTTTAAGCAAAAGTCTTTAGAATCTCAAAATGTTTCTTTCAGAAAAATTTCGAAAAATCTAATATTTTTTTTAAGAAATCTTTTCGTCCAAAACATGTCTTGGGTTCTAAAGACTTTTTCTTGTAAAAAATTATTTTTATTAATATTCCCAGTACTTTTCCACAAAGAATGTTGTTATTTGACAAGAAATGTATTAATAAATATATTTAAAAAATATATATATATTTTTTTTATAGAAAACAATTAAAAAATATAAAATCTTTATATAGAATCTTTTTGGCAGTGAATTTTTACGACATTGAATTGATGAGTGTAAATTGTAATGTTAAATGTATAAGGAGTTATCGAAAATAAAACCCGCCCCTAGGTGAAAATGATTATATATTATAATTTTTACACGGGAGACTGAACAAATACAATTTTTTTATAAAAACAATGATGACTGTCATGTTTTATTTGATTTATAATTATTCATTAATTGTTGTCAGCATTTTATAGTTGCATAATTATCATATTTTCTTTCATAGTTAGAATTTTTGTTACCACAGTATGGTTATAGCCAATATAGTAGCAGTAATCATGTTGCAACCATGCGTTTTTCACTGCGTGTAGAGGTAGGCTTTTTCCTTTTTACCCCTCCGGAAAAAGCTTACAAAAATCTTGTCTTAGGGAAAGCCTGTACTGGTGAAGCAGACCACCTGCTAAATTGCAAGTTCTAGATCCAAGATTTTGGAATGGGCGGTTTAAGGGCACCTTTTCCCAGTTTATGTCCATTTTCAAAATGTTCTTACTGGAAACTAGCCCAGAGGAAACAGATTTTAAATTTCAGATTTCTAGACGATGGAGTCTGGGCAGGACTTTAAGGAGGTATACCAAATTCTCCCTGTAAGAAGTTGTGATGTAATGTATAGCACGTTGAACTGCTACAAAGAAGGTTGAGGTTTCACTCCCCAACGACGGTGACATCAACCAGCAAAATCGCACATTACCAAATAATGTGTAAAGTAATGTATAGCCATAGCGGCCGATGGATTACTTTACACCTTTCTTCATTGATGAATTTTACAGGCGATGAGCCTCAAATTAATGTATATATCCATTACTTTAAAGGTGATAATGTAAGGGGTTACTTATATGGTTACGAGAATGGAAAAAGTAATGTGTCTAAAAATAGATTTTTAAAAAAGAGAAATTTTTATTAAAAAAAAATTATTACAAATATTTTATTTAAATTATTTGTAATTAAAAATAATGTGGTCATGATGGGAATCGAACCAGGGGACTCTGGTTGCCAGCCAAGAACTCTACCCACTGAGATATCGACGCATATAGTATTTGATTGCTTTAAACTTAAATGTATTATTGCGATCCGTTTTTTCGCTAGTGTTGTTAAAACAAACATACAAAGAAATGTATCTAAAAATAGATTTTAAAAAATATTTCAATTATTACTTTACATTTATAAATCATATATTACGTAATCAATAATGAGTAACATATTACTTTATGCTTGCAAATAATGAAAAAGGTAATGAGCTATCATTACAAGGTAACGCATGAGAATATCGCACCCATTATCAAAGTTTTGCTGGGCAGTTAATAGAAATATTCCCAATGCATAAAATATGAAAAAATGTCAAAATAACAAAATTTTCGTTTATTTGACTAAAATTTTCATAGTTTTGACAAAAATTTCGTATTTTAATGCATGGATTTTTTTAGAGAGTGCAATAATGCTAATTTTTTATAGCACATAAGCCCCATTGTGCGGTTAGTTATTATGCCAGTAAAGTTTTTTAAAATAAACCCTACACTGCACTTTTTTTTAATTGTTTTAATTTTTTAAAATTTTAATAGGAAACGATTAAAGCGTAAAGCATTTTTTTCGAGAAAAAAATAAACAAAATTACCTTAATGTCTGCCCTGTTTACATTCTATGTTCATAGGTGTATATTTGGAAGAAACAATTGTCTTTTTTTTATAAAAATTGTTAAAAAGGGAATAAAAGAACAAAACGAAAATTCAAAAAAAGTAAGCATAAAAAGAATAATGGTAGCAAATTAAATGCAGACATAATGTTGCAACTAAGTAAATGCACATACATACATACATATTTATAATTTAACATACAACTTAAGATCTCTTGTTTATTCATACATATAAAGTATGTACCAAATCTGTAAAGATTAATGCAAATTTTAAAGATTAACTGAAAGTCGGCTAAATATTGTTTTAGAATAATTCTTTAAAATATTTTTGAAATTTTCAACAACAGGAACAATTATTGTTTTTTTTTAATGGTTTTTGCTGTAGTGAGTCTGAAATTTGCTTATGTTTTATATGAATTATAAAATTATTTAAGTTCACTGACTAATACTTTTGTTACAATTTTTGGCCTTCCCTACACGGTGCTGACAACTCTATACTTTACCTATCTTTAGACACAAAAAAAAAAGAAAGAGTAAAGAAAAGCTTAAACAAGTGTAAAGTACAACTTTATACCCTTATATCTAGTCCTGGCAACAATAAAACAACGACAACAACAATGGCAAGCAGCAACCATTGTAACTTCTAATGTTGTTGCAAAAAAAAAAAAATACAAAGAAACAACAACTGTCATGTATACTGCGATAATAATTCAAATAAGATTTAGAGTCATACATGAAGAACAAAAGAAAAAAAAAATAAATAAAAATAACAACAAACAAAACAAATGCTTAACAGCCGCAAAATATGCAACAATTTATTTTTAAAACAAAAATATCCTCATACACATTCACTTATAGCCAAGGACACACATCCATACTTATGCAGATACAAAAGAGCAAAAAGATAATGTTATTACACACACATACTTAAATGGAAGAATGCAAACAAAATGAACGAAAATTTTGAATATATTAAAGTAACAGGAATAGTTAAAATTTATGATAACTTTAGTTGATTACGGTGTTTTATTAACAACAATGAAAATATTTAAGTTGTTCTATTGTTGTTCTTGCCAGTTGGCTGATACATACATATAATATAAATTGTCTTATACTTTGGCAACTGGTGAAGAGTAAATAAAAAAAAAGGTTGGAATATACCAGAAAGGGGTCACCAAAGACTTTTTACTTATTTGTTTGAGATGCCCCCTACACAGAGAAAACAGATTTATTGTGACAACCAAATTTCCGGCCAATTGAATATTTTGATTGCAGCAACCGAATTATTTAATTGTCCTAACCAAATTTTTTCCTAATAAAATTTAAATATTTGGCTTCAACTGAAATTCTGTTGCCTTAATCGAACTACGGTTGCGACAAACGAATATATTGGTGGCTCCCACCAAATCAATCGGTTGTCAAGAAATTCGGTTGTTACAATTAATCTGTTTTCTCTGTGTATAAATGCAAAACATAGTGTTAATATCAGTAAAATTGGTTATGAGCAGTGAGAAAAGAGAGAGAGAAAGAGCAGGGTTTTATAAGGCAAGAACTCAGCAAGGAGTCTATTCCACATACGGTAAGTTCGACTGATGAACGTAAATTCCCTGTAATGCGCCGTGAAATCCACTGGACAATCGACAACAAAAAAAAAAAAAAATGATGTGATAAACAAGTATTGCGAACGCAAATCTGAACCCTGGGGCTTCTGGCTTTAGTAGAACATTTCTCATAGTGTTAAACAACACAGACAAAAGTATTGCAAAATTTTAATTAATTACAAATATTTGTTAAAACTCAAATTTAATTTCTAACAATTTTTTGTTTGAAACTTTTGTAAATTGTTATTTTTCATATAAAAATTCTTTGAAAATAAAAATTTTAAGTTACAAAAAAAATAACAAAAAGTTTTTTGTATTTACATATTCCATTGTTGGTGCCTTTTAAAAAAAATATATTTTTTTTTTTTTGGATTTACAAAAATATTCTATAAAAGATGTTCAATATTACAAACAGAGTATTGTAATTTAATACTGTGAATTCACATTCCGACAATGCTGCAATGGCTCAATAGAGCTGGGCACCCTACTGATAAGAAAAAAACATGGTTGCAATATGATCACTGCTACTATATTATGCTTGCTGCATTGGGCTATGGTTAACACAACCAAGTTATTAGTTTATAAACAGGTTCTATTCCTCAGTTTAGTCGCTACCATCATTATTACAGTAAATATTTTATTATATCATGATTGCCACTTTCTATTTTATAACATGATTGGCTGTAACCATATTGTGGTAACAAAAAATATGATAATTATGGAACTATAAAATGCTGATGACAATCAGTAAATAATTATAAATCAAATAAAACATGATTTTGACATTTACAGTCATATAATATTGTCTTGTCTTCATAAAAATAAAATTATATCAGTTTAGTCAGCCATGTAAAAATTGTTATATATAACCATTTCCACCTGGGATGATTTTATTTTCAAAAATGCCTTAAAGATACATATAACATTATAATTTACGCCAAAAAAATATTCTATTCAAAATATTCTATATAAAAATTTAATATTTTTTTAAATTCTTTTTGAAAAAACTAAAATTTTTTTTAATTCATTTTTTTAAAATTAATTTCTTTAATAAAATTATTTTTTATAAGAAACAGTCCGACAACTTTTCTTATACAAATTATCTACTATTTTCAGAAATTTTGCTGATAGAACCATTCTTAGATTGTATGGACTTTTCGTTAAAGTAAAATTCTCAGATTCAGCAAACTCTCTCTGAGATAAAAATTAATATACAGGTTGGTTGAAAAGTTCCTGCGTTCACCAAGTGTTGGCACTGCAAAATCCAAACTTTTTTTCTCAAGTTGATATAATCGTCCTGAGAACACATGCAAAGTTGCAAGTCATTCTGTCAATTCTTTCTTTGTTTATACAAGCCATTTGAAATTGACGTGTCATTGATTTTTTTTAATATGGAAAAAATTGAATATCGTGCAGTCACTAGATTCTTTTTTTTGAAGGGTAAAAGCAAAGGAAATTTATGAAAAATTTTTAAAAGTGTAAAAGGAGTCCTCACCTTCAAAACGCACCGTCGAATTTGGGCTGGTGAATTTAAACGTGGTCGTACCAGCCTTGAAGACGATCCACGCGAAGGACGACCAAAAACTGCAACCACAGCAGAAATCATTGAGCAGGTACATAATATGGTTAGTGAAGATCCAAGTTTGCCTAAGCGTGAAATTGCTAATGCCATAGGCATCTCAGACGAACGAGTACTCCATATTTTACATGAAGAATTACGTATGAAATAACTGTTTGAAAAGTTAGTGCCGCACACATTAACAATTCAACAAAAACTGGATCGAAAACAAATTTCTCAGCGTAATTTGGAGCGTTTTAAGCCGAATAAAACCGACTTCCTGCGTCGTTTTATAACTATGGATGAGACATGGATCTACCACCATGTGCCTAAATTGAAACAAGAACGTTTACAGTGGACTGAAGCTGGTTGTTCAGCTCCAAAGCAGGTGAAGTCACAACGATCAGCAAAGAAGGTTATGGCATCAGTTTTTTGGGATGCAAATGGAATTTTGTTGATTGATTATCTTCAGAAAGGTAAAACAATCAACTCTGAATATTATTGCAGCCTTTTGGATCAGCTGGATGAAAAAATTTGTGAGAAAAGACCTGGTTTAAAGAAGAAAAAAATCATATTTCATCAAGACAATGCACCTGCTCACAAAAGTGTATTGACGATGGCTAAATTCAAAGAATTAAAGTACGAGTTGCTTGAACATCCACCGTATTCACCATATTTGGCTCCCAGTGACTACTATCTCTTCAGAAATCTCAAACAATTCCTTCGTGGAAAGCATTTTTCGTCGAATGAAGAGGCCATAGCAGCCGTAGGCGGTTATTTTGCAGAGCTTCAGGAAAACCATTATAAGGATGGGATAAAATTATTGGAAGATCATTGGAACAAGTGTATTGAGCTTCTAGCAGATTATATTGAAAAAAATAGTTTTTTTCGTAACAAAAACAGTATTCTTTCATTTCGAGCGCAGGAACTTTTCAACCAACCTGTATTCTTAAAAAACTTTAGATTCTAAGGCCTTTATTTTAATAAAAAACGCTTAAATTCTGAGGATTTCTCATCATGAAAAATACTTAGTTTCTAAAGATTTTTTCTAGTAGAAATATTCTTAAAATCTAAAAACTTTTGCTTAAAGAAAAATTCTTAGACTTTAAGGGCTATCTAAAAAAAATCTTAAAAATGTCCTTAGAATCTAAGAATTTTTCTACTAGAAAATGTTCATAGAATCTATATTTTTTTTCATTAAAAAGGCCATTAGAATTTAAAATTATTTTTTGAAGTATTTTTCTTAAAAAAAAGGTCCATAGAATCAAAGAAGTCGTTAATATTAAATTTTTTCTTTAGGAAAAACATTTCTTAAAAAAAAAATTCTAAAATTAAAAAAAACAGTTTTCATAGTTTTGAATCATAATATAACTGTAGGGATTATATTATAGTAAAATTATGGTTATTTTATTATTATAATATGATAACTATGTATATTATAGTACGGCTATGGTTGGCACAATCATAATCCCAAAAATATATGATGCTCTTCGAATACGATTGCCCCAACCATGTTTTTTCTCTGCGTGCAATGACCTCCTTTAGACACGGTTCAAAAGCTCCAAAATAGACTTTGAAGCTCCTGTCCATATATGGCAACTATATTTCATTTTAGTTCGAATATAGTTGGTATTAATAGTAAGGAGATCAGATGGGTTGAAATAGTTCTTACTTATTTAATTTTGCTTAATTAAAAATTTTGTTGAATTAAAACAAATCCTGTAATTGATTCAATTAAAAAAATTATCAATAATAACTTTTACGTAAATAAATAAATAAAAAAAAAAACTTTTACGAGTGAAAATTCTAATATTGATAATTTTTTAATTGAATGAATTATAAAATTAATTGGTTTATGATTTTGTTATTTAATTCTATAAATTTTTAGCGATCACGTAGCAAAAATAGATGCAAGATATGTTGTTAAATTTTACCCAGATTGTTTGGTATTCTTCTAAAGAGTTTGGTGTTAAAAAATAATTATTGAAATTGGTGTGATGAGAGACAAACTGTGAGATGAAATGTGAAAATGATAAATTTGAGAGGCTTGCTCAAATGCACTAATAATCCATGCAAAAAAATACGAAATTTATGTCAAAACAACGAAAAATGTTCGTAAAATAAACGAAAATTGCTATGGCAGTTTTTCATATTTTTGTGCATGTGGTGAGACTTTAAAGGTTCTCCTCACACCTTTTAAACCGCTGAATTAATTTTGTTAATACTTAGTACTAAACTGCTTAGAATGAATGAAAAACAATTAGGATAAAAATAAGCGAATTATCTTGAGTCTTAGCGAAGTGGTTGCCATTAAAACAAACATTTCGGAAAGCCATAAAACTTCTAATAAAATTCCAGCTAACTTTAAGGATTTTGTACACGCAGGAAAAATACATCTTTGAATATGTTTACAGGCAAATATATATTTGTTTAGAAACTACCATATATATATTTGAAGTATATTTCCAAGTATTTTATATTTATGGTTATTATACATATGTTTCCAGGCAAAATTGTAATATTTGTAATTTCCCATCTAAATAAACATATATTTGCAATATTTATTTTATCATTATTATACTTGTAAACATTATAATGATAACCATATATTTATTTGCAGGAAAACATATATATATATATATATATATGTTTGCCGGTGGATGCATTTCAAAGTATCCAATCACATATATATTTACAAGCAAACATATTATATTTGCAGGAAAGCATATCGTATAATAAATGCGGCAAATATAACTTACAGCATTACCAAATATATGTTTATTACCAGCATATTATATTTCCTGCATCGCGTTTTTTTCAGTGTGTATAACTAATGGTATACTTTGAGTTACCTTTGAGATCACAAAGTCTTAAATTTTTTGTTTAAATCTTCATATAAACAAAAATGCATATAAAATTTATTTTGTTTATTTTTCTTTAGGAATTAATACACTCACAATATTATTTCGTTAAAAACAACTTAAAACACATATTAAAATAATCGAAAATACAGTCAAAAAGAGGACAACTGATTTTCCATTATATTCAACCCATTTTGTTGTTTATTTTCAATCAATGTTTAATAACCAACAAAAGTAGTAAAAACAATAGAAAGTCGTTTAAAATAACCATAGAATTTTTACTTACAAAAAGTTAGGAAAAACTACTTTTGTGGTTTGTTTTTCACATTGAAAGATTTTTTTATTTGTATGTAATTACAAAACACAACACAACACACACAGATGTATATATTTTTATTGGCTTTATGTGTTTGTATATTTGAATAATTTCTTGTAATTTTTATTGAAATAATTTTGTATATATACAAACTATTTTGGTAAAAAAACAAAAAAGAATTATATGAATTTCAATTTTTAGAAACAGAAAACATAAAATTTTACATTTAACAGAAAATATCAACTCCTACTGAATGTCTGTAAATTTTTATAGTTTGTTTTTTGAATGACTGATTCAAATAGTTAAAAAATATATTTCTATTAATTTCAATTGATTATTCATTTAAAAACAAACTTTACGTATTACTTTTTAAATAAACTACAGTCAGTAACGGAAAATATATTGTGAGTGTATTAATATAAAAATAAAAATTAAATTTTACAGTGACTAATTTCAATATTGCATTCGTAAACCGCAATTATTTGTATTTAGAAAAGTAGTTAAATATTTTAAAAATTATTCAATTGATTGACTACACAATATGCAGCAGCACACATTTTATCAAATTTCCTACTACACTGAGTTACAAAAATTAAAATCTAATATAAATAAAAAATTTCAATTTAAATAATAAAATATAATTTTATTTGTTAATCCTGTATACTACATTTTTTTTGTTGTTCGCAAATAACATATTGCAGGCACTATAAATCGTCTAAATAACGTATTTTTATTTGGATAATTTGTTAAAACTTAATATTTACAGTAGGGTGGTCCAATCTTGTATGTAGAAAAAAAAATAGTTTTAGACATTTTGTGTTTATATTGATTGAAATCTCATATTATTACATTAAATTTTATCCATTTTGTTTTAATGGTAAATTTACAAAAGAGTTTTTATTCACTGGAAATTATCCTAATACCTTGGGAGACGTGTAGGGCATTAGGTAAATAGTTAAATTTTATTTGAAGCCCCTAATTTTTAGCATATATATTAATAGTTCGACGCGTTTTTAGCATATGATTTTAATTAAATTAAGTAGAACATGAAATATGGATACGTTTGATGTACATATGTTTACAGAGTTTTAAGTTACAGATTACACATTTCAACGTTTGAGTATTTTTTCATACAAGTGATTTTTTTAAATAAAATTATCTATAGAGTAGAAGGGGAGTATTGGCCATATCTTATAAAACCATTAATAACAAAAATACCGCTAATAAAAGTCCAAAAAAAAATTATATTGAAATTCCACCGATGATAGTATTTGGAAGTAACGTGAAATCTCTATACGGAAAAACCACAATGTCTATAGATTTTAATAAATTCAATTTTATTTAATCCTTCAAAAAACAAAAAAAAAATAACAATATAAAAAAAAATAAATTCTAGCTTATGCCGAAAAAATATTGAATAAAATAAAAATCTTTCATTACAAATATTACATATCGTTTTATACGGATTAAAATTTTTGATCAAATTTTTATCACAAATTTAACCAAATATCGTGTTCTACAAATCTAATGTAATTTTTTGGATCACATATAAATCATGGCGAATGTACCCCATCTTACACTATAAATATGTATAGTAAAAAGTATTTGTTTTGCTGCTGAAATAAACACTAAAATGTGTAAATGGTATAAAAGCGATTTGAAAATTATATTTCATTGAATAAACATATACAAACGTGAAAAAAAAAATTATCTAATTATTTTAATTTAATGAGCATACGAGGGCGGATCAATAAGTCAGTAACTTTTCGAACTTCCCTCGTAGTTATATGAAATGCAACACTGTTCCCATCAAGTACCACCTGTTAATAGACTACTGGCAAATTTTGAGCAAGTTCCGTCATTTACTTTGCGTTTAACAGCAGGATTCGAGGTCCATAAAATAGGCATTTGCTTGATCAATAAATTCATCGTTGGAGCTAAATCTCTTTCCACCGAGCCATTTCTTTAGGTATGGAAATAGGAAATATTTACTGGGGGCTAAATCCGGAGAATATGGCGAATGGCAATTTGTAGTCTACTTGATGTATTTTTGCCATGGAAACTAAGCTGTCACACGATTCCGTTGGTGGTCGATTGTAAGCAAACGCGGCAGCCATCATTCAATATTGAAACCACTTAGGCATGTGAGATCCCTATGTCTTCCACAATCAATCGCACATTCAATCTCTGAACGGCCAACATCATATCGTGAATTTTTTCAATTGTTTTTGGTGTAGAGACCTCAACTGGGCGTCCAAAACGTTCGGTTTCTTTTTTTTTCGCAAAAAATAATGTTTATTGAGCATTCGAAATTCACTTTTTTCCATTTTTAAAAAAATCCACGAGGTTGTATGTTTTCAACAGCTGTTAAACGCAAAGTAAATGACGGAACTTGCTCAAAATTTGACAGTAGTCTATTAACAGGTGGTACTTGATAGGAGCAGTGTTGTATTTCATATAACTACGAGGGAAGTTCAAAAAGTTGCTTTGAAAATTGAATAAAAAAAGTCCTAGGAGGTGTTTCTCCACGTTGTGTTGATATTAATAAAAAAAATAAAATGTTTTTTCTTTTAATTTTTTAATTAAAAATGTGGTAGCTTTTATTTAAAAAAATGTAAAAAAATTTTTTTATTAAAATTTTTTGGTAAAATTAAAAGGGGGTAAAATTTACCACCACCTCACTGAA
This sequence comes from Eustalomyia histrio, assembly GCA_949748255.1. NCBI lineage: Eukaryota > Metazoa > Arthropoda > Insecta > Diptera > Anthomyiidae > Eustalomyia > Eustalomyia histrio. The sequence goes on along the minus strand of OX456524.1, from coordinate 153,995,374 downwards.
TATGTACTAAAATTTCACCTAAATAGTTGAAGCTTAATAGTACCCAGATTTTTTTATTTATTTTTTTTTTTGGCTGATCAAAACTGGATGTGCAGTATCTACGTTTTAAAAATTTGGCAGCCAGTGTTGCCATATTAAAATTTTTAAAAATTGTCTAAATATAGCAAAATTTTTTAAAAATCGTGAAAGGCAGGCAAATAAAATTGTGGGGGTAAAATTTATCACCACCTCTCTGAATATGTCCTAAATTTTACTCTGCATAGTTAAAGGTTAAAAATATGCAGAATTTTATTTTTTGGGTGATTAAAACTTGTGCAGTATCTACTTTTTTTAAAATTGAGCAAACAGTGTTGCTATATTAAATTTTTTAAAAATTGTCTAAATACACTAGGCAACAGCCATTTTGTTATTTGGTTCTAGCATACTTTTTCTCATGGATTTGGACCTACTGAACACGAAAATGAATTTTAAAAATTTTTCTGTCGATTGGTTTGCGAGATACAAATTTTTTAATTTTTTTTTTTTAATTTTTGGAGGTACACTTACTATTTTGAGCATATCTTTAGTCTTCTTTGACCTATTTTATCCTACTACTACTCAAATTAAAGACAATTGAGCCGTCTACAACTTATTCTCAGAAAATTTTCAAATCGGGTTAGTAGTTTTGATGTTGGCGGCTTAAAAAGGTTAAAAAACTGCGTTTTTTTAGTAAAAATGTGGCTGAAAAATTCATATAAAAATTCATATAAAATGTAAAACGCGATGTTAACAGCGATTTTAATTTTCCAAAGAAAATAAGCCCTTACTTAACAAAATCTGATGACAAATGGCCGACTTATTATTTTTTTGGTAAACGACCGAAATTCCGCTATTTCACGATTTTTTGATTTTCATTATTTGCACAGCTTACCTACCCAACGCAAACGAATAAATACATTTGAACTTAATTTAAAATAAACAAATTAGTCTTCGTATATTATTTTTTAATTTATTTACAGCACTACATGCTCAATGTATCGCACAATTAGCTAAACTAACGAAATTAAACTAACTAATTAAATTAAGCAAATCAACGCACAAAAAAATGAGTAAAAACAAAGATATAAGTGTACATTTTATGCCATGTGGAAAAACTGCTGACTTCTTCTTTGTTTTTTGTATTCGTTGCAATCGGTCTCACGTATTAGGGTCCAAATATAGTCACCCATCATAGCCGTGTCATAGTTGCCCTGATAGCGTCGTTCCATAGCCTTCAATTCCTGATGAAAGCGCTCGCCGTGTTCGTCGCTCACGTCTCCTAAATTCTCAGGGAAAAAATCCAAATGAGAATCCAGAAAGTGTATTTTAAGTGACATGTGCACTCCCATGGCTTCATAGTTCTTTACCAGATCCTCAACTATGTCCTTATAATTCGGGCTTTTGTTGTTTCATAAAAAGTTTTCCACAACAAGCCTGAAGGAATTCCATGCTGCGGCTTCGATGGGTGATAACAGCTTTGGGAATTTTTCATCTTTCAACATTTTTTTTATCTCGGGTCCTGCGAAGACTCCTTCTTTAATTTTTGCCAGCGAAAGGTAAGGGAAAATTGACCGTAAATAGGCAAAAGCTTCACCTTCTTTGTCTAATTTTTTGGCAAAATTTTTAATCAAACCCAATTTTATGTGCAGCGGCGGAAGTATTATATTTTCACGGTTCTCTATTAGTGGTTTGCGCTGAACATTCGCTTCTCCAACTACAGGTTTCGTTCGTACCGGCCATTTTTTTTTTATATAATGCTGATCATCAGCGCGGCTATTCCAAAGGCACAGAAAACAGCAATGTAGCGTATAGCCTCCTTGGAGTCCACACAGAATGGCCACAACTTTAAGGTCGGCGCATATTTTCCAATTGTATTTCCTATACTCTATGCATTTCAGCAAAATGTCCATAGTTTCATAGTTCTCCTTTGAATGAACCGCATGAGCAATAGGAACAGATGGCTTTTCATTCCCATTATGTAAGAGAACTGCCTTCAAGCTCTCTTTGTTGCTGTCAATAAACAACCTCCATTCGTTGGGGTTGTGAATTTGGTGAAGCTCTTGGAACAAGCCTGAAATGTCGCTGCAAAAACATATTTGGTCTTTCTTTGTATAAAATTTTGCATACTCCTTGTGACGGTTTCTGTACGCTGATACTTTCACTTCTGAAGCCGCAAATCCACACTGTATCATCCGAGACGCAAAAAGTTCGGATTTCTCCTTAGTGAGACCAAAATCGCGCACCCAATCGTTTAGTTCGGCCTGTGACAGTAATTTTCGCTTTGCACCCGGCTCAAATTCGCTTGCATTTGACTCAGACTCTTCTTCTGACGATTCTGCTTTTTGAAGAGATGCACCAGGGCACACTGGATATGGCACATCATGCGAATGTGGTACTGGAAGCGCAAACGATCCCACTTGAGCGTAGTTCCATTTAAAAAATCTTCCTACCCCACTGTTTGTGGTGAGGCAAAAATAACAGTCTGTGGAATGGCATAGCGGCTTTTTCCACATCATTGGTGTATCGAATTTCATATGGCGGCTAAAATTAAAATAAATTACTATATTCGCTATGTATAATGTGTTTAAATAAAAATTCTTACCTTCCGCCAGCTGCCCAGTTGGTTAAGATTATATAGCAAAGATCACACAGCGACTTAGGTGTCCATGGTTCTGTGATATTTGGTGAAATACCAAAATAATTCAAATAGTGCAATTGTACTGCTGGAGTAAACTTGTGTGCGTGATTTTTTTTTATAAACTGGCCACAAACATTGCAGAAATTGTCTGGATCGTTCAAACACTCGAACACACGTAGTCTTTTACTCATTGTCTTCCTTGCGTTTTCTAAATATTAACTTCTTTACACTTTCACAGACAGTTTTGAAATGCAATTGATAACCGTGTCTCCTTATGTTTAAATATGTATGAGCATGTAGTGCTGTAAATAAATTAAAAAAAAATATACGAAGACTACTTTGTTTATTTTAAATTAAGTTCAAATGTATTTATTCGTTTGCGTTGGGTAGGTAAGCTGTGCAAATAATGAAAATCAAAAAATCGTGAAATAGCGGAATTTCGGTCGTTTACCAAAAAAATAATAAGTCGGCCATTTGTCATCAGATTTTTTTAAGTAAGGGCTTATTTTCTTTGGAAAAGTGTCAGCTATACGTAAAAAAATTAAAATCGCTGTTAACATCGCGTTTTACATTTTATATGAATTTTTATATGAATTTTTCAGCCACATTTTTACTAAAAAAACGCAGTTTTTTAACCTTTTTAAGCCGCCAACATCAAAACTACTAACCCGATTTGAAAATTTTCTGAGAATAAGTTGTAGACGGCTCAATTGTCTTTAATTTGAGTAGTAGTAGGATAAAATAGGTCAAAGAAGACTAAAGATATGCTCAAAATAGTAAGTGTACCTCCAAAAATTAAAAAAAAAAAATTAAAAAATTTGTATCTCGCAAACCAATCGACAGAAAAATTTTTAAAATTCATTTTCGTGTTCAGTAGGTCCAAATCCATGAGAAAAAGTATGCTAGAAACAAATAACAGACAAAAGTTTGTTATTTGTGACCTAGTGATATAGCAAAATGAAAAAAAAAATTTTAAAAAATCGAGAAAGGCCGGAAAATAAAATTGTGGGGGTAAAATTTATCACCACCTCACTGAATATGTCCCAAATTTCACTCTGCATAGTTCAAGGTTAATAATATCCAGAATTTTATTTTTTGGGTGATTAAAACTTGTGCAGTATCTACTTTTTTAAAATTGGCAGTCAGTGTTGCCATATTAAATTTTTTAAAAATTGTCTAAATATAGCAAAATAAAAAAAAGGCAGGGAAATAAAATTGTGTACACTAATTGGATAGTATTTTGTACACTAATAATAATTCATGCATAAAAATACGACAAAATGTTAAAATAAAAAAATTATGTTTGTAAAATAAACGAAAAATTTTATATTTAACTAAATTTTTTGTAGTTTTGACAAAAATTTCGTACTTTTATGCCTGCATTATTATGAGTGTATAAGCAATTAATAAAAATTTAAATTTTGATAAAATTTTAACCCGTTAAGGGTGCACAAATCATCAAAATTCACTTATTATGTACAACAACACTAGAGTTTTTTTTTAGGATTTTAGGAAACAAATACAGTAAATCTTTTTTAACAAAATTGTTAATAAAATCTTACGGAATCGATGAGTGATATAAAATGGGTTAACATTCGGTTTTCAAATTTCCATAATATCAAGTTCAGTTCCTGTGAAATTAAATATCTATATGAGCAATGTGGTTCCCAACGAAATAAATCAAGTTAAATTAAATATTTGTCTAATAGTTTGTGGTCTCCAGAATTGAGCAACGTTTCTACAATATTAGTTAAGTTTTTATTGAAAAAAAAGAAGTTAAATATTTTTTCGTATTTCCTAAATTATTTTTTTTTTTTTCATTATATAACAAGTATTTAGTTTTTTCGATGTATAAAAAAAATAAACTTTTTCTAATATATGTGAAAGTTTAGACTCGTAGCAAACAATAAAAAGGCAAAAAAAAATTATAAAATAAAGTTTTCTTTCTCTTTATTCTTTTTGTATAGATTTTTTTTTTGATAAAATTGTTTCAAATTAATCAAAGTAATTAAAAATTCTTGCAAGGTTTTCCAATGAATTTAATTTTATTGAAGTGCTTTTCTAAAGTATAACAAACTTCTATGAAATAAACACACTATCAAGTGTATATGTATAAAATGTGTACTAGGGTGACAGATATTTGTTGAAATGTCCAATTTTGAGATGTGTACACTGTACTTTTAACATTTCATCTCAATAGTATATAATGAAAATTTAAGAGAAAGTCAACAAGGTAAAACCGCGCCACTGTACGATAGAAATTTTAAAATTCCTGATAAAGTAAAAATATGATAATTTTTTAATTGGGAGACTTGATTTCTAATTATTTCCATTACGACAATTCGTAATTAAAGAAACACCTTAGTGCGTTGGATACTGAAAAGGGTGGAGGGGGGGGCGGGGGCCTACGCCCTCTAAAACAGACTGTTTATCCTGCTTGCAAGATCAAGATAGCTAATACGACCAGTTTTGTTTTTTAAATATGCAACACTTAATCGGGGTTTCCAAAAAAAAAAAAAAAACAAGTAAGAGCGGCTAAATTCGGCTATGCCGAATCTTATATACCCTTCACCATGGTTGGGAAAAAGCTGAAGTTTATATATGTACATATATGGAATGGACAGATTTATATACGGACGCCTTTAAGAGGAAATTAACCATTTAGTTTGGTGATAAAATTTGGACTCGGGAAGATTTATGGTTCCAGAAAATAGGTATTTAAACAAAATTTATGTTTTGGGCATAACTTTTTTGTATCTGAACCGATATTTCCGAGTTTTTTCAGCAAATATGTTATACTTAAGATTTTCGATCTTTTGCTATATAAGACGTATCCATAGGTCATATTACAGCTCTAGAATAGTGTTTGTTGTTTGTGTATAAAAGGTGAAGAGGTGAAAGAAAAGAATATCAACAAATCGTTAAAAGAAATCACTAGAACTGCATGTGTTTTATTTCTACAAAAACGTTTGATTTAGCTGACAAATTTGCATTTGGGATTTTATTTCGCTTTTTTATTAAAAAATATTTTTAATTTCTTTAGCTTAATTTTAAAAATTTGAAGAAAAATAGTTTATAAGTTTTTTTTTGTATAAATTATTATAAGTTATGACCTAAAATAGTTGCACTCAAAGGAAAATTATGTATAAAATTTTCTTAATATATGAGAAATAAAATGGTTTAAAAATCTGTTTATAAATTCGTTTAAATCGGAGCAAAAAATTGAAATAAAAACGTGTATATTTTGTTTGTATCAGAGGGTTTTTATAAAAATTTTGATGTTTTTAGCCTATTTATGAATTATTTAATTATTAATATAAAATTTTATATAAATTAATTATTAAATGTTAAAAAAAAAACAAAAAAAAAAAGTCTTAAGAAAATAAAAAAAAAATGTCAAAAAAAAAAGTGAATTGACCGGGATTCGAACCCGCGGCCTTAGAGAAAAAAAAGTATTTGTGACATAGCGTCTAGACAACTGAGCTATTGAAACTCACACAAAATCATCGTTAACAGAGGTACATATATAAAAAGTCTTCGTACATTAGAGATTTGTTTGGTTTTTATAAATCTTTGTATGTGTTTGTTGTTTGTGTATAAAAGGTGGAGATGAAAGAAAAGAATTTCAACAAATGGATGTGTTTGTTATGCGTAAAATTCTACATACATATTAAACAAAGGAATTTTACGGAAAAAATTAGAGGTAGTCCTGGTTTTTTGCTTATATTTCAACCATTTATTAACCGATCTGTCTGATTTTCAATAGCAAACAGAAATGGATCACATGTAACAGAAATAAATACCAATCAAGTCCTTATCATGTCTGGGTTCTTCGGAAAACCCATTTCAACACACAGACGGACAGACGGACATCGTTAAATCAACTTCGCTCTTCATAAGGACCCAGAATATATATACTTTATAGGGTCTAAGATCAATATTGTAGAAATTACAAACGGAATGACAAACTTATATATATATATACCTGTGGTTTAGGGTATAAAAATTGGAACAAAAAAGGAAAATTTGTTCTATCATCGGGTTTTTGGACTGGGGGTCCTCGGAATTTCAAAAATTCATGTGTGGCTCCCTCTACATCCATTTAAGGCCCGTTGATGTCCCAAGAAAAGGCGTTCCTTAAAAAAAATTATGTTTTGAGTTTTAGGACCCCTGTGGGTTTTAGATAGATCTAAATAAATGCATTTTTAAACCCTGAGGAAATTTCCTTTCAACCAGACTTATATGTTACTACACATGTACCGGCCCATGGGGCTCCGGCCCCAAACACCAAAGATAGAAAAAATTTTATTTTTTTCGTTTTCAAAGGCAGTCATACTTTGTTTTTTTTTTTTTTGAGCAACACCCGATGAAGTGATTTTCAGCTTAAAAATAAATAAAAACAGATCCTGAACTGGTTTCATTTATAAAAATTTGTGATAAAGTTCGAATAAATAAGTTTTGATTTCTTTGATAACAAAATAACAAATTATTATGAAATGCTTGATTTTTTTTTTCGATTGAGAGGCTTTTTTGTGGTTGCCTCTATTTTCAAAAGATCTTTAATAGTTTTATTTTATAAAAATTTTCTTAAGCTTACCAAATTTTAAAATTGCTTCACTTACCTGAAAGAAAAAGGAGAAATAAAAATTATATTAAGAATTTTTTAATAAATATATTTTTTTGACTCTAAAAACTATTTTTTAAAATTAATAATTTATAAGTGGAAAGATAAAAAAAGTTCAGCTTAAATTATATAACTAGTAAAATGTATATTATATTTTTTAGTTTAAATTTTGGCCTCATGAATTTCAAGCAACGATATATAAGTTAAGTATGTATGTGTATAAAATTTCTGTATGTGCATGTTCATGTGTGTTTAATTTGAACAGGGTAAACTTTTTTTTTTTGTTGTTGTTGTTAAAATCATTTAATCTATTTCAAATTGTAACTCGTGAAAATGTCTGCCAATCTTGAGTTTTATTTTCTTTACATTTTTATGTTTATCACATTGAAAAACTTTTGAACAAACTAAAGCTCTTTGTTTTTTATCCATTTAAAAATACCTTTACTATATATTCAGATAAACTAGATATTTTTACGCTACATCTATGATGCGATTTACGCGGAATCGCAAGTGAAAACAAAAACTGAAATTTAAAATGTGTGTTTCCTAAATTATTATCTTAGTCACCAAAAATGTAATTTTATTAAATTTCGCCAGAAACGTAGTTAAAGGGGGGGGGGCTTAAAAAGTAAAGCTCCCCCAAAAGGGCCAGCCCAAGCCCTTTTGGCTACAAATATGAAATTTAAAATACATTTTTCTAAGAACGTGATAATAAGAGTTAAGGGGACACTTTTTTCTTTTTCATCCTAGCGTCGTCATATGACGGCAGAACTAATTGATACAACATCGCAGAAAAAGCTCAACATTGTATAACTGTTTAGCTGCCACCACAAATGAAAAAACAAATAAATTATCTGTTCATGTTTGCCACATTTTGATTTAAAATTCTCAATTAATAAGCTTGAAAATATGCAAAATAAAAATTAAAGAAGTTCCTTAAAAATTGCTTATTAAAATTAAAAAAAAAAATCTTGATTATTTAGATGGATTAGAATTAAAAGAACAAATAAAAGAAATTCCCGCCCATAAACAAAATTATTTGTGACCTTTCCCAATATTGTACATATAATTATATCTGAAATATTAAAACATCTGTTTAGATCTAATGTGAAGAAGTAATAAATTATTTCTTATATAATATAATTACATTCAATTCGATACAATTGTATATAAAAGTATGTAAGAATACGTTGAATATTAGATATGATTGAATCTGATTAGATCTGGTTCCAGATCTAATCATATATAATACAATTTGTGGTCAACACTGACCAGATCTTGTGTCAGTTATGTTTATATCTAAAGCGATCTGGAAAATTTGGTGTTTCTTGTGGCCAGATATAAAGAAATATGGTCATATCTGATGCCAGATCTGGTATCTGATCTTTTTTTTTAAGAGAAACAACACTCAGGAAATTCTTTCACTAATAAATTTGATGCTTTCTTTGGAAGGGGGATAGAGGAGCGAATAAAGTTACTGAAATATAAATATGGCAACACTATAATTGCGCGAGCTAATTAATCTTGAAACAGTATAAATCTTAATCTACAAGGGCAATGGAGACGATACTCTCTATCAGACTCATAAACCGGTCAGAGATTCCTTAAAAATCTACACAGATGACTGCAAACTGGATGGAAGATCTGGGAGTAGACATATTCGTTCGGCTCCTGGACTACAACACTGTTTCTCATGCAGTTACCTGCACTGCCAGGCTGCGGTCAGTGGAGTCTGAGAATTCGAAGGCGCGTTCGCACTGCATTTTGAGGGTGATGAACGCTTATCCCTGCAGAGGACGTCTGAGGTGATAGGGTACCCGTACACTGCAGAGTATAGGGGAATAAGGGGGTTGGCGAGCTAATCAGGGATGGATGAAGCCTGGTCTATGTTATTCTTTGAAATCTGAGACCTTTTCGGATGATGAAAACGTTGCCAACTGATATCCGGAATGGGGATAATCTTTGTGCGATCACAAACGTCCAGTAGGGTGACCCGTATGTGGGCAGGACAATGAGAATCTTAGGGCTGAGGAAGAAGAAACTGGCCCATATGATAAAAATTCACACAGGCCACTCTTCACTACAACCATATATTTCGAAATTGGGAAGGAGTGAATCGGTGGTGTGTAGGGCGAGCGGGGAGGTCGATGAGACTATGGAGCACTTCCTTTGTTTTTACCCGGCTTTCGCGAGGAATAGAAAAAAATATTGGCACGGGGTCGTTATACCGTCATTGGGGTGTTTGTGGGGGGGGGGGAAGGAATACCTGAGGAATACTGTATTTTTCAGGTAGACCGGAATATTTATTACGGAATGTTTATCTGGCATCGGAATATGTCATCTATTTTGGGATATTCATGTAGGGCAAATGGCAATTCCTCTTTTTTTCGAACTCAAAAAATTTATGGCCGCCATTTTAGATATTTACGTGTTGTACGAATTCGGAAATTAGAATATCTGACATATAGTTGGGAGCCCCGATATATTTCGATATTTTAGAAATCGGGATTTGAACTCTTTCAGCGCTATTTTTCCAAGATGTGGCGTATTATATCTATGAAGATTTTTAAAAGAACTTAATTATTATTAATTAATTATTTGGGGCGCCCTGGTAGGCTGGTTGGTAGCGTGCTAGCTTATCAGTGCGGGGGTCGTGGGTTCGATTCCCACCAGAGGCTCTGGTCTATTTTCGCTACAACGAGCCAAAAGCCTTTGTTGCTAGTGCTCGGTTAGGGTATTAAGATATAATTTGTAATTGAATTTGTAATTGAATTTGTAATAATATAAGATAAAATATGCAGGCTATGGAAATCATCATAATTTAAAAGTGTGTGTGGAGGAAAAAGTTAAGCCAAAATTTTGATAAATGTAGATTTTGGCTTTAATGAATTTTTTGTAAAACAAGGGATTGTCATATTTTATATTCTATGAACTTTAATTTTACCACAAGTTTTAAACACAAAAAAAAAAACAAGAAAAAAAAATTTTTTTAATATAACAAAATAGTAAAAAGAGACCCAGTTTATCCTCTATTTTCTATTACCATTTCAAATAGTTGATGTTTCTAGATGAAGTATGTAACTTTTCTGTTGTACCTATTTTTATTTGTTAGTAACACAATTTTCCATTTATATGAAATTTTCTTCATCATTGTCTTCTCAACAGGAATGTAGCTGTATGAGGCAGTTTATAGGGCGGAAAAAAAAGAGTTGGTTAACAAATGAAAGCAAAAAAAAAATTATAAAGGAAAACTTTTATATAAATCTTTGTTAAGGCCAAGACAAATGAAATAAGCCAAAGTTAATGAATAAAATCTCGTTTAGTAAGGGAAATAGTGTGAAAAATATTAACAACAGCAGTAGCAGCAGCGGTAGAAAAATAAACGAAAACTTTCTTCTTCTTTAGGCAGGTAATCATGGTTGAATATTAAAATACGCCAGATTTTTATATTGTTTGTTAAAGTACCCGTATTACACTTTTTTGTTACAATAACCACAAACAAAAAAAAAAAGAAAATAAAAAGTTTAGAAACATTGCTAAGATGATGGATGGAGTGAAAGACTAATAACGTCAAGGCAAACACTTTAAAGATTTTAAAGAAAATTCTTAATAAGAATGTTCTCTTAAATAGAAAAAAAAAGTTTTTAAGAAAATCAAAACTCACTTTGATATAAATCCTTAATGTGCTCATATGATCAGGACATGAACGATTGATTTTTATAAAACTAAAATCCCAATATTTTTATTATGGATCTCATGTAGCTAATACCCTGGGATGATTAATTTTTAATATTGCACAATATATATAAGAAAAATTAATAGCTTTTGAAAATCGTTGTCTCAAAAATTAACAAAACCAGTTTGTTTGTGGGTTTTTCAAAATTATTGAAAAAATTTTTATAAAAATTTGTGATACACAAATAATTTGCACTTAATAATTTGCTACAGGATTCCTACTACTTTAATAAGAATTAAACCTTTTTAAATTTATTTTTCTTTTTTTTTTTTGCTTTTAGTTTTCCTATTAAACATATTAAGCTCTGTTTAATATTTTTTTAATTATATTCTGCTTATTTTGTATTCTCTTCATGTTCATTAACATTTAAAATATTATTTTTGTTAATAATTGAGTTACCGGTTAAATGAAGTTGTCATACAAATTATGAAGATATATAAAAAAATATTATAAATATGAGGTATTCTTAATCAAACGGGCCCCAAACCTTGCGTCCAAAAATTTTGACTAAAAAGTAAAAAAAAAAAAACATTTATAAATATTTATTTTTTATTAACATTTTTTTTAATGTCATGTGATTATTTTGAAGAAGAATCTGTTAGTTGAACATTTTGAAGGGAAAAGAAATTTTTTCGGAGAGGGGGCAAAATGGGAAAAAGTCTCCCCCTTAACGGCCTGGCCAAACCATTTGGGCTAGAAATCTGAAATTTAAAATATGTGCTTCTTTGAACTAATAGGCTGATAAGGTAATTTTTTGGATTTTTCGCCAGGATCATATTGAAAACGGGGATTTAAAAGAGGGGAAATTCCTCCCCTTGACCGCTTTGATTACAAGGTGGCGCAAAAGTAATCCTTCTATCAGAAAATGCTATAAATTTTGCGATTGGCCCCTAATGTCAGTTCTGTTTTGACATTTGTGTAGTAAACACATGCGAAATACACGTTAATAAACAATGTTACGCTACACTGCTTCAGAACGCGGTATATTGGTGACTATTTATTTGAGCAATAATGAAGATGATTTTTCATCAAAAATAATCATGAGTGATGAGGCCCATTTCCATCTTAGCGGGTACGTAAATAAGCAAAATTTACGCTTCTGGGGCACTGAAAATCCGCGTGTAACCCACGAAGAGCCATTACACCCGCTCAAAGTCACTGTATGGTGTGCTGTTTTCGCTGGAGGAGTCATCGGACCTTTTTTCTTCGAAGTCGTCGCGGGCCAAACGGTTACTGTGAATGGTGAGCGCTACAGAGCAATGATCAACGAGTTCTTTTTGCCGCAACTTGATGAATTGGGATTGGAAAACATGTGGTTCCAACAGGACGGTGCAACGCCACACACTGCACGTGCCACAACCGATATGCTGAAGGATGCATTTCCCGGGCGCCTTATCTTCCGTTTTGGCGATTTGCACTGGCCAGCAAGATCGCCTGATTTGACCGCTCCAGACTTCTTTTTGTGGGGCTTTTTGAAGTCGCGGGTTTATGTCAACAAGCCTCAGACTCTTGCAGCTCTTAAAGACAATATCCGTCAAGAATGTGAGGACCTATCGCCGGAAGTTTTGGCCAAAGTGATGGAAAATGCCATAAAAAGGGCTCAAATGACAATCAACTGTGGCGGCGGCCATTTACATGACATCATATTCTCGACTTGATGTAAAAAAAATTAAAAGACCAAATAAAAATAATCCACAAGAAGAATCAAAGTTTTTCATTTTTTTTTTTTTAATTACAGCCAAAAAACATCGGAAGGTTATTTTTGCGCCACCCTGTATAAATCTGAAATTGAAAAAAAATCGTTCCTAAGCCATTTTTGGACTTTTCGCCACGAAAATGGTAAGAAGGAGGATTTAAAATGGGGGAAATTCTTCTCCTTAGCGGCCTGCCCAAAACCGCTTGGAGTAAAAATCTAAAATTTAAAATATGTGTTACCTGGAGTAAGTGCTAAGCCATTTTTGGACTTTTCGCCAGGAAAATGGTGAGAAGGGGGATTTAAAATGAGGGAAATTCTTCCCCTTAGCGGCCTGCCCAAAACCGCTTGGAGTAAAAATCTGAAATTTAAAATATGTGTTACCTGGAGTGTGACATATTTCAATGAAAATCCACTTTTTGAAAATTTCGCCAGAAACATGGTAAAAGTGGCAACAGTATCCATGAAGAATGCGTTAAAAAATGGGTTTAAAAGGGGCAAAAACTACTTCTAATCATCCAGCTCAAACCGCTGAGGCTGGAAATTTGAAATTTAACTAATATGGGACTGTTAAAAATTTTACCTGGAAGTGTCAACAAGTAAATAAGAATCCTCCTTAGCAGTCTGTACAAACCCCTAGAAATCTGAAATTTTAAATCACACTAAAGAAAATCTGCTTTAAAATTTCCAATAAGAACGTGGAATTAATGGGGGCTTCAAAAGCAGACTAAATGTCCCCACTAATTATTCAGCTCAAACGGCTGAATTTGAAATGTGGAAATTGGCATCCTAAAATGGTTTTTTCTTTATGAAAATTTCTGGGGGAGGGCAAAAATGTTTCTATTACTGTCCTGCCCTAAAAACCTGACCGGATAGAAATCTGAATTTAAGCCTCTTATGGTACACTGATAATAATTTATGCATAAAAATATGAAAACAAATTTCAAACAAACTATTTTGTCAAATAAAAACATAAAAAAATTGTTGATTTTACTAAAATTTTTGTAATTTTGACAATAATTTCGTATTTTTATGCATAAATTATTATGAGTGCCTAAGTCAAAAAGTATTTGACCTATCAAAAACTCCTACGCGCATCCATAGATAATTTAGTTTTCCATATGCATTATAAATTTCAGAGAAATCCACCAAAAAATGATTAAGTAATGCTGCGTGCCGTGGACCTCTATTGTAAATATACTATCATTTTGTAAAACTTTGTGTAAAACAAATATTTTTTTGTACTCCTTCATAAATCTTGTGAAAACCAATCTTTGTTAACACATCTCCGTAAATATAGAAAATAAAAAAAGGAAGTTTTTATATATAGGAAGTTTTTATATATAGGTTACCCCTTAAGTAGTTTTATATATAGGTTACCCCTTAAGTAGTATAAAAGGGTGCTTGAGGTCAATGATTTTTGATGTAACAAATTGGTATCATTGCGACAAAAACACTGATATATAACCCTTTAAGATCCGACTGTAAATACAGAAGATATGACAAAAAAATTAAAAATGCCCTACATTCGGCAACAAAAAAAAATAAAATAATAGTTCCGCTGGAATTATTGGAATACTTTCCTAGCAAAAGTTTATTGCTATTTTGCGAGCTTTCATTATAAATTATTAGGGTAGTATATTAAGGTGGTAGCAACTGATATCTGGTGGGTTAATACTAGAACGGGTTACTTGAGGTCAATGGCTCCTTCGAGGAAAACATCGGTCTCCGCAAGACAAAAAACATTGATAAACAACACTTTAAGATCCGACGGTAAATGGCGAAGATATAACGAAAAATATAAAATGGCGACCCCTACGTTCGGTCAAAAAAAAAAAAAACTTTTTCGCAATTTTCTTGTTAAAATACTTTATATTTGAGGGTGTACGGTGAACTTTTTTTTTTGCCTATAAGGTGGTACGGTCTAATGATCATATATGTCTATGCATAGTTCAATATATGACCGTATATATGATCTAATATATTACCATATAGTTTCGAATCTTGAATTTGAGGGTATATACTCACAAACTTCAGATCTAAAGATATATGGAATTATATGAGATCATGTATGGTCATATATACAACTATGCAGGAACGTGAATGATCATATATATATATACGTGTGTTATCATATACAATCCCATGTATGATTATATATGTTAATATATATTACGGTTTTCTCATGGACAATAAAATTCTTGAGCGCTAAATTTGTTAATATTTAACCACGCCTACTGTACCCACTTGTGAGAAAAATTAAAAAAGTTGTTCCATGTTTTTTTGAAATCATATAGAGCAATAAATACTGTAAGCTTGATTATTGATACGACTTGCTATTTTCCATGAAACGGAAATCCTTGTATATTTATATATATTATAATATGGCTGGTGTATCCTTTTTAAAAAAAAATACAGATGAACAGGATATATTATTTATTTTTCATATTTTTTTTTACAATATCATCATAATTAAGAACAACAACAAGTATTTTGTAAATGGTACATTTAATGACAAATGTTGAGCGAAGAAATGTCAATTTGTAAAATATAATTGTATATTACAGTTTTTTTTTTTTATTTCATTATTTTATTTTTTACTCTTCGTACCATATTGACATTTACACTCAATGAACTTGTGTTTGCTCATTTTAATCCGCTTTGATTTAAGTATTATTACTGTAGTTTTTATTGTTGTTATGACGGTTTTATTTTTTTTTTTGTGTACCCTACAAAAAGGTTGTGGCATTGAGGTACTATAACTTGGTTATAATTTGATGAAAATCTTAAAAAAAAAAATGTTTCAACTCAAATTGATACAAAATGATCTTAATATGATCTTGATGGAAAATATTGCATAATTTAAATTTGGACATTATTTTAATGGCGCCCAACGAAAGGATCAAACAGTTTTCAAGATCCTGGTCCTGGGTGTGTTTTTAATTGCTTCTCTGATTTTCTTTAATTCTTTTGGTCTTAGAGAAAACAGATTCTTGCTGAATACAAAATATTCAAGATAAATATGAAGTAGCGCATCTCTTTGGTGACATTTCAATATTATTTATTAAACTTAAATTTAATTTTTATTGTTAATAATGATGATGGTTTTTATTTTTTTTTGTTGTTGTCGTCGTTTTTAATACTGATTACATTAATCTGAAGTGGCTGATATGAATGACAAGTCAATTTTCAAAAAGACAACCAAACACATACACATACACACACGTAGATGGACACAACAATTATTATGAAGGGATAATATAAATAAATAATAATAGTTGCCACTTAAAACCCTTAACTTAAAAAAAAAAACATCTAAAGGCAACTACAGTTTAATTCTAAATCTGTATACAAAGAATTGAAGCTCCTAGCAAAGCAGGAAATATATAAATTTTCCATGCCGAAAAGGATTCCCAATATACCATATAGCAATCAAACTGCAATACAACTTGATAATAAGCTTATATTAATAGTGTGTTTTAAGCTTTTCTTAATTTTGCTTATTATAATATTTATAAAATGTGAATTCACAAGCAGTATTTAACAATGCTAGAGAAAAGATTATTATACATAACTTTTTCTCAAGTATGCTTATGAACAACATACAACAATAACGCATTATGACGATTGAAATAGAAATATTTTTCAATACATTCTAGTCTTGTTGCCTTTGTTCTACGCTTATAATGCATACAACAAGTGCCATTACTTTTTCTTTAAATTTGTCAAACGTGTTTTGTGTGTAAATTTAGTTGTAAATTTTATATAGTTAACGTTCAATTGCATATTAAATTTAATTATTTTTATTTATGGTTAAAATTAATTATTATTATTTATTTTTAAAATTAAAATAAAAAAAAAAATTAAATTAAAGAAAATAATTATGATTTCTCTTTTTCAACTATTAATAATATATTATTTTTGTAAGCTTATTCTACAATTGCAAGAATAAGCTTATAGTAATCATACACACATAATATTTTCACGAGGGTTTCGTTTTGATTTTTCTGCAATTGTTACGATAGCCTTTTTCAATATATTCTCAAGTCTTTTTCAAGCTAAAGGCTTGTATTTGTAAGCTTATAATAATATTTTTCTCAAGTCATTTGGTATGTTGGGTTAATTGAAATTTTTATTATATCTACACAGTCACACATCAACATCACACCATATGTTGAAACTAATTGATTGAAGTGAATGACATTTTAAGACAGTTTAGTAAACAAATTTTCTATTAAATGTAATATTTTTGATTTTATATGTTACCAGCTGAAACTAAACTACAAAGAAAGTATGCAAATATTTTTGCAAATATAAATCCGTTAAATTTTACATTAACTACGGTACATTTTTGTCATATAAATTGTTTTTTTTTTTTTTTTTGTTTGCCTGAAAATGTTTATATATTTTTTGTAAATAAAATGTTATACTTATTTGACAAATGTCATCATTGTATTAATGTTATTTTACATCAACCAGATGATGTTGATGTTGGTGATAACTGTTTGATGAGTAATTTGAAAGGATTTTTTGATTTTTATATTATTTAGTTTACAAATCATCAGGTGTTATTTTTTTCTTTTTGAAAGAAAATTAAAATTTCAATATATTTATATTATTAAAATACAAATGTAAATGACAGTGATGATATTGACATAAGTTTACTACAAGTGACAATGAAATTTAATAACAATTGATTGGTTTTTTAATAAAAAAAAAATTACAAATTTTTGTATAGATAAATTGGGAAAAAAATCCATTTGTGTCCCCTTCTCTACTTTTTAAATTAATCAAGCTGGTCTAAAATCAAAGTAAGATACATCTTAAATTTTTTGCTATTTCATATAAAAAATCTGAAAATTTTAATTGAAGCCTATAAATAATGTCAAATATAATGCTACGCCATTAAAATTGTCTAATGAGTCTCTTTCCATAGAACATTTTAGTGCTTTTGCAATTTCTAAATTTTTTTTAAATTTTAACGATTTTTCGTCAATTCTAGCAATTTTTCAATTTTAAAATTTTTTCATTCTTTCCAGCAATTTATTTTTCTTAATTTTGAAAATTTTTTTGTAATTTTCACATTTTTCCAAATTTAAAATTTTTTTCAATTACAGCGATTTTTGTTTTCAATTTTGGCAATATTTTTCAATTTATTTTCTAATGTTTGAATTTTTTAAATTAAAGTGATTATTTCAATTTTTCAATTAAATTTAAACGATTTTTCTCAGTTTTGACATTTTTTTTTCTAATTTTCTAATTTTTTAATTTTTTATATTTTGTATTTTTTTTAAGTCAAGCGATCTTTGTTTTCAATTTTGACTATTTTTTAAATTTATTTTTTCATTTGTTTTTAAGTAAATCCATTTTTCGATTAAAGCGATTTTTGTCAATTTTGACAATTTTTTTTTTTGTAATTTCCACATTTTTCAAAATTAGCATTTTTTCAAGTTAGGCGATTTTTGTTTTTAATTTTGAAAATTTTTTTTCTATTTAGTTTCCTATTTTTGCATTTTTTCAATTAAAGCGATTTTTCTAAATTTTTTCAATTTTTATGATTTGTTTTCTCTAATTTGCGTCTTTTTAATTAAAGCGATTTTTTTAATTAAGTTCAAGCGATTTTTTTTTTTTTTTGTAATTTTCCCGCTTTTTTAAATTTTGCATTTTTTTAATTTAAGCAATTTTTATTTACAATTTTAACAATTTTAAATTCAATTTGTTTTCTAATTTTTGCATTTTTTTAATTACGTTTTTTTTCAATTTAAACGATTTTCCAATTTTTTAATTTAATTCAAGCGATTCTTCTTAATATTGACAATTTTTTTTTTGCAAATTTAGCTTTTTTCAATTTAAGCGATTTTTCTTTTTAATATTGAAGATTTTTTCATATATTTTCTAATTTTGCATTTTTTCAATTCAAGCGTTTTTTCAGTTTAAGCGATTTTTATAATCTTTTTTAATGTTGACGATTTTTTTTCTCTAATTTGCTAATTTTTTCAAATTTTGAAATTTTTCAATTCTTTCATTTTTATCGGTTTTTTTTAATTTTGACAATTCCTTTTTTCATTTCAAGCGATTTTTATTTTTTAAAATTTTGAATTTTTTGAATTTTTTTTTCTTTAAAATTGAATTTTTTTTTCATATATAAGCATTTTTTGGAAATAAATTTAAGCATTTATTTAATTTAAGAACTTTATTTTCTACATTTTCGGTTTTTTTTCTTTCAATCTTGACGATTTTTTTTAACTAAAGCGATTTTTTTATTTTTATATTTTTTAATAAGTTTTTTATTATAAGCCATTTTTAAAATAAATGTTAGCGTTGTTTTATTCCAGCGATTTAGTTTCATTTTATGTAATTTTTTTAAATTTAAGCGTTTTTTTCAATTCTATTAAATTTTTTCCATTTTTTTGTTCAGTTTAAAAGATACATATTTTTCTAAAATATAAGCGATTTTTTAAATTAATATTGGCGTTTTTTTCATTTCAGAAATTTATTTTCTAAATTTTTCAGTTTATTCAATTTTAATGTTTTTAAGAATTTAAGCGGATTTTGTATTTTTTTAAAGTTTGAAGACTTTTCTTATTTTAAGCGATTTTTAAAATTAATCTTAGCGTTTTTTTTTTACTTCAACGATTTATTTCCAATTTTTAAATATTTTTCTTTTTTATAGTTTTTTTAATTGAGGATTTTTTTTCTTATTTTTACCAATATAATTTAAGAGTTTTTTTAAATTTTTTGAATTTTAGCGAGTATTTTCTATATTGAAGAATTATTTTAAAAATTATTATAATTGAAAAATATCGCTAAAGTTAGTAAAAAAAATAATCGCTAGTATGTGAAACCCCAATGAAATTTAAAAACTTACTAAAAACTACTGCATAGTTAAAAAAAAAATCGCCAAGATTTAATGGCTGCCCAAAACTTAAAATAAAGAAAATTACCAGAAATGAAACAAAAAATGCTGGAATTGAACAAATCGCTGAAATTAGGAAAAATAGCTAGAATTGGAAATAAAACACTATAATTGAAAGAATATTAATAAAATTAGAAAAAAAGTGAAAAAAATCCAAAATTGATAAAAACATAAATCGAAACAATAAAAATAATGACTAGAAATAATTAAAAAAAAAATACAATTAAACATATAATTACAAAGTATATCTTAATTCCCTAAACGAGCACTAGCTACGAAAGCTTTCGGCTTGTAGGGGAAACAGACCAGAGCCTCTGGTGGGAATCGAACACACGACCCCCGCACTGATAAGCTAGCACGCTACCAACTAGCCTACCGGGACACTACGATTTTTCCAATTTTACCTAAAGAAATTATCCAGTTCCCTATAATTTTTTTTAAGGATAACATCAGTTGCAAGGACTTATGGGTTATTTAAAAATTTTTGTGTAGTTAAACATTTTATTTATGTGTAATTTTATATTTTCCATGTGGCAACACTGTACTTTTATCTTTTTCGAAATAAAAAAAGAAAAACTACATTGTTTTCTCGATTTTTAAAAATTACTTTCTGTTGAAAAGAATGAAAATAAAAATCAGGTCATTAGTAAAATTGCGTGTGTAACGGCTATAAACAATTTATCGGATGTGTCACAATTTATGGCATACTTAAAATGCTCTAACACATTTTTTGTCTTAAAAAGAAAATCAACATTTAAAACACACCTTATAAGATGGCGAAAATAACAACAACAACAAAATGCAGAAATTAACTAAAGAAAATGAAAAGTTTATTTTAACGACAATAAGAAAAAAACAAACAACAACATAAAAAAATAAATAAATAAACCTTAACCACATATAAATGACCTAAATACATAAAGAAAGAAAAATTAAATGTCTTAAAAGTAGCATTTGCAATGCATTTCCGTTTCCAACAACAGTAAAAATAACAGCAACAACAACAACTACGACAGCATTAAGTAATGTCACCTTTAAGCAAAAAAGAAAACAAGGGCATGATATAAGTTAAACAAATGTCGACAGTTTTAAAGTGTGTAAAGATAAATACGAAAGTTATCGAAAGTTAAATTCGATAACTTTGACGCTAAGTGTGAAGTTAAATACGAAAAAAAAAAAAATGCGGAAAACATTAAAATTAACGCTAATTGAAAAATAAAATTTAAAAAACACCGGGAAAGGACAAAAGTGACGCTAAGTGTGAAGTTAAAATCGAAAAAAATTAAAAATTAAAAAATACGGAAAAAACGAAATCGTTACGCTAAAATTAAGGTTTTTGGCCACTGTGGCCAAACTGGACGAGGTACACATATGAGTGATACCCAAAATTAAAGGTCTGACTGTGCCCTATTTAAATATAAAAGCGGTTTTTCTGAATTGATTTTCAGAAAATTTTTAAAATTTTTTTAATTTCACTCTTATTACTGATTGTTGGGTCCGAAATTCCTCTGAAGGATTTTGGCCAATGTGGCCAAACTGGACAAGGTACACATATGAGTGATACCTCAAATTAAAGATCTGACCGTGCCGTATTTAAATATAGAAGCGCTTTTCTTGAATTGATTTTCAGAAAATTTTTAAAATTTTTTTAATTTCACTCTTATTACTGATTGTTGGGTACGAAATACCTCTGAAGGATTTTGGCGACTGTGGCCAAACTAGACGAGGTACACATATGATTGATACCTCAAATTAAAGGTCTGACCGTGCCCTATTTAAATGTAAAAGCGCTTTTCCTGAATTGATTTTCAGACAATTTTTAAATTTTTTTTAATTTCACTCTTATTACTGATTGTTGGGTACGAAATACCTCTAAAGGATTTTGGCCACTGTGGCCAAAGTGGACGAGGTACACATATGAGTGATATCCCAAATTAAAGGTCTGACCCTGCCCTATTTAAGTGTAAAAGCGGTTTTTCTGAATTGATTTTCAGAAAATTTTTAAATTTTTTTTAATTTCACTCTTATTACTGATTGTTGGGTTAGAAATTCCTCTGAAGGATTTTGGCCACTGTGGCCAAACTGGACTAGGTACACATATGAGTGATACGTCAAATTAAAGGTCTGACCGTGACCTATTTAAATCTAAAAGCGGTTTTTCTAAATTAATTTTCAGAAAATTTTTAAAATTTTTTTAATTTCACTCTTATTACTGATTGTTGGGTACGAAATTCCTCTGAAGGATTTTGGCTAATGTGTCCAAACTGGACGAGGTACACATATGAGTGATACCTTAAATTAAAGGTCTGATCGTGCTCTATTTAAATGTAAAAGCGGTTTTTCTGAATTGATTTTCAGAAAAATTTTAAAATTTTTTAATTTCACTCTTATTACTGATTGTTGGGTACGAAATTCCTCTGAATGATTTTGGCCACTGTGGCCAAACTGGAGGAGCTACACATATGAGTGATACCTCAAATTAAAGGTCTGACCGTGCCGTATTTAAATATAAAAGCGCTTTTCCTGAATTGATTTTCAGAAAATTTTTAAAATTTTTTTAATTTCACTTTTATTACTGATTGTTAGGTACGAAATACCTCTGAAGGATTTTGGCCACTGTGGCCAAACTGGAGGAGGTACACATATGAGTGATACCTCAAATTAAAGGTCTGACCATGCCCTATTTAAATATAAAAGCAATTTTTCTGAATTGATTTTCAGAAAATTTTTAAAATTTTTTTAATTTCACCTTATTACTGATTGTTGGGTACGAAATTCCTCTGAAGGATTTTGGCTAATGTGGCCAAACTGGAAAAGGTACACATATGAGTGATACCTCAAATTAAAGGTCTGACCGTGCCCTATTTAAATGTAAAAGCGGTTTTCCTGAATTGGTTTTCAGAAAATGTTTATAATTTTTTTAATTTCACTCTTATTACTCATTGATGGATACGAAATTCCTCTTAAGGATTATGGCCACTGTGGCCAAACTGGACTAGGTACACATATGAGTGATACCACAAATTAAAGGTCTGACCGTGCCCTATTGAAATGTAAAAGTGGTTTTTCTGAATTGATTTTCAGAAAATTTTTAAAATTTTTTTAATTTCACTTTTATTACTGATTGATGGATACGAAATTCCTCTTAAGGATTTTGGCCATTGTGGCCAAACTGGACTAAGTACACATATGAGTGATACGTCAAACCATGCCCATTTCAGAAAATTTTTAAAATTTTTTTAATTTCACTCTTATTACTGATTGTTGGGTACGAAATTCCTCTGAAGGATTTTGGCTAATGTGTCCAAACTGGACGAGGTACACATATGAGTGATACCTTAAATTAAAGGTCTGATCGTGCTCTATTTAAATGTAAAAGCGGTTTTTCTGAATTGATTTTCAGAAAAATTTTAAAATTTTTTTAATTTCACTCTTATTACTGATTGTTGGGTACGAAATTCCTCTGAAGGATTTTGGCCACTGTGGCCAAACTGGAGGAGGTACACATATGAGTGATACCTCAAGTTAAAGGTCTGACCGTGCCGTATTTAAATATAAAAGCGCTTTTCCTGAATTGATTTTCAGAAAATTTTTAAAATTTTTTTAATTTCACTTTTATTACTGATTGATGGATACGAAATTCTTCTTAAGGATTTTGGCCACTGTTGCCAAACTGGACTAGGTACACATATGAGTGATACCTCAAATTAAAGGTCTGACCATGCCGTATTTAAATATAAAAGCGCTTTTCCTGAATTGATTTTCAGAAAATTTTTAAAATTTTTTTAATTTCACTCTTATTACTAATTGTTGGGTACGAAATACCTCTGAGGGATTTTGGCCACTGTGGCCAAACTGGACGAGGTACACATATGAGTGATACCTCAAATTAAAGGTCTGACCGTGCCCTATTCAAATGTAAAAGCGCTTTTCCTGAATTGATTTTCAGAAAATTTTTAAATTTCTTTTAATTTCTCTCTTATTACTGATTGATGGATACGAAATTCCTCTTAAGGATTTTGGCCACTGTGGCCAAACTGGACAAGGTACACATATGAGTGATACCTCAAATTAAAGGTCTGACCGTGCTCTATTTAAATGTGAAAGCACTTTTCCTGAATTTAATTTCAGAAAATTTTTAAAATTTTTTTAATTTCACTCTTATTACTGATTGATGGGTACGAAATACCTGTGAAGGATTTTGGCCACTGTGGCCAAACTGGACAAGGTACACATATGAGTGACACCTCAAATTAAAGGTCTGACCATGTCCTATTTAAATGTAAAAGCGCTTTTCCTGAATTGATTTTCAGAACATTTTTAAATTTTTTTTAATTTCTCTCTTATTACTGATTGTTGGGTACGAAATACCTCTGAAGGATTTTGGCCACTGTGGCCAAACTGGACGAGGTACACATATGAGTGATACCCCAAATTAAAGGTCTGACCGTACTCTATTTAAATATAAAAGCAATTTTTCTGAATTGATTTTCAGAAAATTTTTAAAATTTTTTTAATTTCACTCTTATTACTGATTGTTGGGTACGAAATACCTCTGAAGGATTTTGGCCACTGTGGCCAAACTGGACGAGGTACACATATGAGTGATACCCCAAATTAAAGGTCTGACCGTACTCTATTTAAATATAAAAGCAATTTTTCTGAATTGATTTTCAGAAAATTTTTAAAATTTTTTTAATTTCACTCTTATTACTGATTGTTGGGTACGAAATACCTCTGAAGGATTTTGGCCACTGTGGCTAAACTGGACGAGGTACACATATCAGTGATATCCCAAATTAAAGGTCTGACCCTGCCTTATTTAAATGTAAAAGCGGTTTTCCTGAATTGATTTTCAGAAAATGTTTATAATTTTTTTAATTTCACTCTTATTACTCATTGATGGATACGAAATTCCTCTTAAGGATTATGACCACTGTGGCCAAACTGGACTAGGTACACATATGAGTGATACCTCAAATTAAAGGTCTGACCGTGCCCTATTTAAATGTAAAAGCGCTTTTCCTGAATTGATTTAAAAAAATTTTTAAATTTTTTTTAATTTCTCTCTTATTACTGATTGTTGGGTTCGAAATTCCTCTGAAGGATTTTGGCCAATGTGGCCAAACTGGACAAGGTACACATATGAGTGATACCTCAAATTAAAGGTCTGACCGTGCCGTATTTAAATATAAAAGTGCTTTTCCTGAATTGATTTTCAGAAAATTTTTAAATTTTTGTTAATTTCTCTCTTATTACTGATTGTTAGGTACGAAATACCTCTGAAGGATTTTGGCCACTGTGGCCAAACAGGAGGAGGTACACATATAAGTGATACCTCAAATTAAAGGTCTGACCATGCCGTATTTAAATATAAAAGCGCTTTTCCTGAATTGATTTTCAGAAAATTTTTAAAATTTTTTTAATTTCACTGTTATTACTGATTGTTGGGTACGAAATACCTCTGAAGGATTTTGGCCACTGTGGCCAAACTGGAGGAGGTACACATATGAGTGATACCTCAAATTAAAGGTCTGACCATGCTCTATTCAAATGTGAAAGCACTTTTCCTGAATTGATTTTCAGAAAATTTTTAAAATTTTTTTAATTTCACTCTTATTACTGATTGTTGGGTACGAAATACTTCTGAAGGATTTTGGCCACTGTGGCCAAACTGGACGAGGTACACATATGAGTGATATCCCAAATTAAAGGTCTGACCCTGGCCTATTTAAGTGTAAAAGCGGTTTTTCTGAATTGATTTTCAGAAAACTTTTAACATTTTTTTAATTTCACTCTTATTACTAATTGTTGGGTTAGAAATTCCTCTGAAGGATTTTGGCCACTGTGGCCAAATTGGACTAGGTACACATATGAGTGATACGTCAAATTAAAGGTCTGACCGTGCCCTATTTAAATGTAAAAGCGGTTTTTCTTAACTGATTTTCAGAAAATTTTTAAAGTTTTTTTAATGTCACTCTTATTACTGATTGTTGGCTACGAAATTCCTCTGAAGGATTTCGGCCAATGTGGCCAAACTGGACGAGGTACACATATGAGTGATACCTCAAACTAAAGGTCTGACCGTGCCCTATTTTAATGTAAAAGCGCTTTTTCTGAATGGATTTTCAGAAAATTTTTAACATTTTTTTAATTTCACTTTTATTACTGATTGTTGGGTTAGAAATTCCTCTGATGGATTTTGGCCACTGTGGCCAAAATGGACGAGGTACTCATATAAGTGAAACCTAAAATTAAAGGTCTGACCGTGTACTATTTAAATATTTAATTTCACTTTTATTATTGATTGTTGGGTTCGAAATTCCTCTGAATTGTTTTTCAGAAAACTGAAAAATTTTTAATTACACATATTATTGAATGTTGAGAATGAGATTTCTCTGGGGTATATCTAAATATCAAAGCGGTTTTTTGAATTGTGTGAGTTATTATCTGACTCAAGTAATATTTATAAGAAATAAAAGGCTTTAATACTGTTCTAATATGTTTTTAAAACATATTATACTTTTTAAGAAAAATTTATAATGTTTTGCTTGATAAAAAAATAAAAAGTCTTATGTAAAGGGAGTTTTGTTCCATCTAGGAGAACATTTTATGAAGAATAAAATGCGTTTTACTTTTTTAATTTTTATTAAAGATTATATTGGAATTGAAAAAACACTTACAATTAGGCTAAAGGTTTTAAGTTTATCATTTTAAAACAACATACTTAGAAATTCGTTCTGAAATTATTTCCTTGACTACTTAGGTTTTTTCCATTCCTTTTTAAGTTATAATTAAATAATCAAAAATTTTGATAAAAACCCTTAAGAGGTAAAGAAAAATTAATAAAATATAGTGTCGCAAAGGCATATTGTCTGTACTCTTCAACACTACTCCCTCTTTCCTCCCTCTCATAACATATTTTCCTAATTCTAACACAATGCACTGCATTAGTAGGGAACATCCCCTGAGTGTTAGTCTAACGTAAAAAAAAAAAATACAAATTATATTTGTATTGCAAAAAAAATTAAACAAAAACGAAAACCTTTTAGAATCCTAAAAAAGTGGGAAAATCAGATAAAACTGGCAGTATGGTAACACTACTTGACGAATAGACGTATGAATGAAGTATGAATGCGTGTGTGCACATTTATTGTTTTTTATTGAAATTGTTTTTTTACTATGTTGCTTTTTGATGAGAAAAAAAATTACATTTTATTGTCATTGGGTTGGTGACAAATAAGAATTGCTGGTATGCGGTGGAAATGTATGCATATACAGTCATGTGCGAAAAAATAGGGACACTTCCGTGCAACAAATTTAAAGTAAAAACACATATACATCTTGCAAAAAAAAACTTAATATATTATTTTTATATTATAATACAACAACAACAACTCTCTAATTTAAGGAACAACTAAAACTTGTTGTTGCAATTGAAAAAAAAAAAAAAACAACATTAAAAATTATTATAATATCCTTTAAGTATTATTATTTCCTATTGAAATACTTATAATATTTCAAACCATTTTCTTACTGTCCCTTTTTTTATTCACATTCGTTTATATGAAATTATAATACTTTTTAATGTTGTTTTTTCAATTGCAACAACAAAGTTTGAATTGTTGCATAAAATGAAGAATTATAGTTGTACTTAAATCTTAAAATAATATTGTTAGTTTCTTCCCAATATGTATGTGTGTTTTTTTTATTTTAAATTTGTTGCATGTAAGTCTCCCTATTTTTTCGCACATTACAGTACATATGCATGTACCATATTACTTAAGATACTGCATATGTATGCACATACTTATGTATGGTGGTACGTAAAGGGTGTTTTTCTATTTTAAAAGGACAGAAAATTTGCAAAAGTAAAAAAAATATTAATTACTAGAGTATTCAAAAACCGAAACCGAAAACCGATCAAGCGGTTTCTTTATTTTTAAAAACCGATCGGCTTCGAATATTTTGTAAATTCGAAGAAAACCGAAAACCGGTCTTTTTTGTTCGGTTAACTGGTTTTTTTAATTACATCACCAACTGGGTTACTTGGTCTCTTTTATTTTTTCCGAACACTTTTATAATCGTTTGTTTGGTTATGAAGATTAAGATGTAAGCCTGATAGATCCCGATGAAGACTTAACTTTGGATATTCCAAATTCAAATAGTTAAATTTCTGATCTAAATAACGCAATAAACAGTATTCAAAATCCTAAAAAAGAGACTGTGCAAAATCATTCATTATTATATGATGATTTCATATATCTTGACTATTTGTCCAACATCTACTATTAGTGAAAGAGTATTTTCCACTTCCAGCTTTATCAAAAGCAAACAAAAAAATCGTCTTAAAACGAAACATTTAAATTGCATATTATTTCCAAAATATTATTTTAGAAGTGAAAAATGGATTTTCTTTTTACATATTTAAAATGTAATATTAAAAAAACTTTTTAATGCCAAAGGTTTTAAACGTTCAAATTACTAACGTTCCTAACCGGTTATCGGTTTCGGTTTTTGAATACTCTACTTTATATATTAAATTCCTTTTTTTTTGTTTGTAATGAAAACAATTAACAAATTATATAAGCTTTTTATTCAAAATAAAAAAAACCGAAGAAACCGGTCGACCGATTTTTTTTTTGCAAAAACCGAAACCGGTTTTTTTAAAATTCAATTTTTCGAAGAAAACCGAAACCGGTTTTTTCAAAAGACCGGTTTTTTTAATACTCTATTGATTACTTTCCATATTTTTGGGTAATGTGTGGTTTTGAAAAATATTTTATGTACTACTTTACATTTATAAATAATGTAATACGAAATCATCCGTAACTTATTACTTAATGCTTGCAAAAGATAACGAGCTATCACTACAAGGTAACACATGAGTATATCGTACCGATTACCAAGGTTTTGCTGGGTAATCTTTAAAAAGTAAATAGCAGGCATTAATATATCGCCCCAAATAAATATTCCATATACTTTTGCAAATTTACTGTGTTTTTTTCAAAAGGGTTAAAAAATCACCCTTTACCCACCAGCATACATATACATGCCAATCCTAAGATTTTTGGTGGTTTTTTTTTAATCTTATTATTGTAGGTTTATGCAGTACAGTCAAAGCCAGGCATAACGCCTTGTTTGCATTAACAACCTTATATAAAGAATATTTTTTAAAATGTATACTCAATATAACGAAAAATTTTAAAATACAATATCGAAAATAGTTAAAAAATAATAAAAAATCTAAATAAGAAAATAATTTGAGGATTTTTTTGTTAATGAACCCTTTAATTTAAGCGTGAACCATAATTGCGGTAATTTTTAAAATTTTTAGTAATCTCAAAAATTTTAAAACTGCTTAAGATGACGTAAAATTTATACGCAAATATGTTGCGATATAACGAATATTTCTGTATAACGAATGGGCCTGACCATATATAATTCGTCATGCCAGGCTTTGACTGTATGTTAATTGTTGCTTTCTTTGAAAAATACATACGTATATGCAAACATTTCGACCGCATACCACCAATCCACGTGTTAAACCTACATTCTTATTTGTCACTAACCCAATGAAAATAAAATGTAATTTTTTTTCTCATCAAAAAGCAACAACTTTTCGGCGGCAGCCAAGATTTCCAATTTCAATAAAAACAATAAATGTGCACACACGCATTCATACTTCATTCATACGTCTATTCGCCAAGTACAGTGTTACCATACTGCCAGTTTTATCTGTTTTATCTGTTTTTTCCAAGTTTTTTAGGATTCTAAAAGGTTTTCGTTTTTGTTTAATTTTTTTTGCAATACAAATATAATTTGTATTGGAGCCTATTGAACACTGATATGTAATTTTATTACAAATTACAACTTGTGATTCCAGAATAAAGCCTTTGCGACACTTTATTTTATTACTTTTTCTTTACCTCTTAAGGGTTTTTACCAAAATTTTTGATTATTTACTTATAACTTAAAAAGGAATGGAAAAAACTTAAATAGGCAAGAAAATAATTACAGAACGAAATTCCAAGTATGTTGTTTTAAAATGGTGAACTTAAAGCCTGATTGTAAGTTTTTTTTTCAATTCCAATACAATTTTTTCAATAGCATTGTTTTTCGTAGTTGAATAGGGCACGGTCAGACCTTTAATTTGAGGTATCACTCATACGTGTACCTCGTCTAGTTTGGCCACAGTGGCCAAAATCCTTCAGAGGAATTTCGTACCCAACAATCAGTAATAAGAGTGAAATTAAAAAAATTTTAAAAATTCTCTGAAAATCAATTCAGGAAAAGCGCTTTTATATTGAAATACGGCACGGTCAGACCTTTAATTTGAGGTATCACTCATATGTGTACCTTGTCCAGTTTGGCCACAGTGGCTAAAATCCTTAAGAGGAATTTCGTATCCATCAATCAGTAATAAGAGAGAAATTAAAAAAAATTTAAAAATTGTCTGAAAATCAATTCAGGAAAAGCGCTTTTACATTTAAATAGGGCACGGTCAGACCTTTAATTTGAAGTATCACTCATATGTGTACCTCGTCCAGTTTGGCCACATTGGCCAAAATCCTTCAGAGGAATTTCGAACCCAACAATCAGTAATAAGAGTGAAATTAAAAAAATTTTAAAAATTTTCTGAAAATCAATTCAGGAAAAATGCTTTTACACTTAAATAGGGCAGGGTCAGACCTTTAATTTGGGATATCACTCATATGTGTACCTCGTCCACTTTGGCCACAGTGGCCAAAATCCTTCAGAGGTATTTCGTACCCAACAATCAGTAATAAGAGTGAAATTAAAAAAAATTTAAAAATTTTCTGAAAATCAATTCAGAAAAACCGCTTTTACACTTAAATAGGGCAGGGTCAGACCTTTAATTTGGGATATCACTCATATGTGTACCTCGTCCACTTTGGCCACAGTGGCCAAAATCCTTCAGAGGTATTTCGTACCCAACAATCAGTAATAAGAGTGAAATTAAAAAAAATTTAAAAATTTTCTAAAAATCAATTCAGAAAAACCGCTTTTACACTTAAATAGGGCAGGGTCAGACCTTTAATTTGGGATATCACTCATATGTGTACCTCGTCCACTTTGGCCACAGTGGCCAAAATCCTTCAGAGGTATTTCGTACCCAACAATCAGTAATAAGAGTGAAATTAAAAAAAATTTAAAAATTGTCTGAAAATCAATTCAGGAAAAGCGCTTTTATATTTAAATACGGCACGGTCAGACCTTTAATTTGAGGTATCACTCATATGTGTACCTCCTCCAGTTTGGCCACAGTGGCCAAAATCCTTCAGAGGAATTTCGTACCCAACAATCAGTAATAAGAGTGAAATTAAAAAAATTTTAAAAATTTTCTGAAAATCAATTTAGAAAAACCGCTTCTAGATTTAAATAGGGCACGGTCAGACCTTTAATTTGACGTATCACTCATATGTGTACCTAGTCCAGTTTGGCCACAGCGGCCAAAATCCTTCAGAGGAATTTCTAACCCAACAATCAGTAATAAGAGTGAAATTAAAAAAAATTTAAAAATTTTCTGAAAATCAATTCAGAAAAACCGCTTTTACACTTAAATAGGGCAGGGTCAGACCTTTAATTTGAGGTATCACTCATATGTGTACCTCGTCTAGTTTGGCCACAGTCGCCAAAATCCTTCAGAGGTATTTCGTACCCAACAATCAGTAATAAGAGTGAAATTAAAAAAATTTTAAAAATTTTCTGAAAATCAATTCAGGAAAAGTGCTTTCACACTTGAATAGGGCATGGTCAGACCTTTAATTTGACGTATCACTCATATGTGTACCTAGTCCAGTTTGGCCACAGTGGCCAAAATCCTTAAGAGGAATTTCGTATCCATCAATCAGTAATAAGAGTGAAATTAAAAAAATTTTAAAAATTTTCTGAAAATCAATTCAGGAAGAGCGTTTTTATATTGAAATACGGCACAGTCAGACCTTTAATTTGAGGTATCACTCATATGTGTACCTCGTCCAGTTTGGCCACATTAGCCAAAATCCTTCAGAGGAATTTCGTACCCAACAATCAGTAATAAGAGTGAAATTAAAAAAATTTTAAAAATTTTCTGAAAATCAATTCAGAAAAATTGCTTTTATATTTAAATAGGGCACGCTCAGACCTTTAATTTGAGGTATCACTCATATGTGTACCTCCTCCAGTTTGGCCACAGTGGCCAAAATCCTTCAGAGGTATTTCGTACCCAACAATCAGTAATAAGAGAGAAATTAAAAAAAATTTAAAAATTTTCTGAAAATCAATTCAGAAAAACCGCTTTTACATTTAATTAGAGCACGATCAGACCTTTAATTTAAGGTATCACTCATATGTGTACCTCGTCCAGTTTGGACACATTAGCCAAAATCCTTCAGAGGAATTTCGTACCCAACAATCAGTAATAAGAGTGAAATTAAAAAAATTTTAAAAATTTTCTGAAAATCAATTTAGAAAAACCGCTTTTACATTTAAATAGGGCACGGTCAGACCTTTAATTTGACGTATCACTCATATGTGTACCTAGTCCAGTTTGGCCACAGTGGCCAAAATCCTTCAGAGGAATTTCTAACCCAACAATCAGTAATAAGAGTGAAATTAAAAAAAATTTAAAAATTTTCTGAAAATCAATTCAGAAAAACCGCTTTTACACTTAAATAGGGCAGGGTCAGACCTTTTATTTGGGATATCACTCATATGTGTATCTCGTCCACTTTGGCCACAGTGGCCAAAATCCTTCAGAGGTATTTCGTACCCAACAATCAGTAATAAGAGTGAAATTAAAAAAATTTTAAAAATTTTCTGAAAATCAATTCAGGAAAAGTGCTTTCACATTTAAATAGAGCACGGTCAGACCTTTAATTTGAGGTATCACTCATATATGTACCTTGTCCAGTTTGGCCACAGTGGCCAAAATCCTTAAGAAGAATTTCATATCCATCAACCAGTAATAAGAGAGAAATTAAAAAAAATTTAAAAATTGTCTGAAAATCAATTCAGAAAAAGCGCTTTTACATTTAAATAGGGCACGGTCAGACCTTTAATTTGAGGTATCACTCATATGTGTACCTCGTCCAGTTTGGCCACAGTCGCCAAAATCCTTCAGAGGTATTTCGTACCCAACAATCAGTAATAAGAGTGAAATTTAAAAAATTTTAAAAATTTTCTGAAAATCAATTCAGGAAAAGCGCTTCTATATTTAAATACGGCACGGTCAGACCTTTAATTTGAGGTATCACTCATATGTGTACCTTGTCCAGTTTGGCCACATTGGCCAAAATCCTTCAGAGGAATTTCGAACCCAACAATCAGTAATAAGAGAAATTAAAAAAAATTTAAAAATTTTTTTAAATCAATTCAGTAAAAGCACTTTTATATATAAATACGGCATGGTCAGACCATTAATTTGAGGTATCACTCATATGTGTACCTTGTCCAGTTTGGCCACAGTGGCCAAAATCCTTCAGAGGTATTTCGTACCCAACAATCAGTAATAAGAGTGAAATTAAAAAAATTTTAAAAATTTTCTGAAAATCAATTCAGAACAATTGCTTTTGTATTTAAATAGGGCACGGTCAGACCTTTAATTTGTGGTATCACTCATATGTGGCCAAAATCCTTCAGAGGAATTTCTAACCCAACAATCAGTAATAAGAGTGAAATTAAAAAAAATTAAAAAATTTTCTGAAAATCAATTCAGAAAAACCGCTTTTACACTTAAATAGGGCAGGGTCAGACCTTTAATTTGGGATATCACTCATATGTGTATCTCGTCCACTTTGGCCACAGTGGCCAAAATCCTTCAGAGGTATTTCGTACCCAAAAATCAGTAATAAGAGTGAAATTAAAAAAATTTTAAAAATTTTCTGAAAATCAATTCAGGAAAAGTGCTTTCACATTTAAATAGAGCACGGTCAGACCTTTAATTTGAGGTATCACTCATATATGTACCTTGTCCAGTTTGGCCACAGTCGCCAAAATCCTTAAGAGGAATTTCATATCCATCAACCAGTAATAAGAGAGAAATTAAAAAAAATTTAAAAATTGTCTGAAAATCAATTCAGGAAAAGCGCTTTTATATTTAAATACGGCATGGTCAGACCTTTAATTTGAGGTATCACTCATATGTGTACCTAGTCCAGTTTGGCAACAGTGGCCAAAATCCTTAAGAAGAATTTCGTATCCATCAATCAGTAATAAAAGTGAAATTAAAAAAATTTTAAAAATTTTCTGAAAATCAATTCAGGAAAAGCGCTTTTATATTTAAATACGGCACGGTCAGACCTTTAACTTGAGGTATCACTCATATGTGTACCTCCTCCAGTTTGGCCACAGTGGCCAAAATCCTTCAGAGGAATTTCGTACCCAACAATCAGTAATAAGAGTGAAATTAAAAAAATTTTAAAATTTTTCTGAAAATCAATTCAGAAAAACCGCTTTTACATTTAAATAGAGCACGATCAGACCTTTAATTTAAGGTATCACTCATATGTGTACCTCGTCCAGTTTGGACACATTAGCCAAAATCCTTCAGAGGAATTTCGTACCCAACAATCAGTAATAAGAGTGAAATTAAAAAAATTTTAAAAATTTTCTGAAAATCAATTCAGGAAAAGTGCTTTCACATTTAAATAGAGCACGGTCAGACCTTTAATTTGTGGTATCACTCATATGTGGCCAAAATCCTTCAGAGGAATTTCTAACCCAACAATCAGTAATAAGAGTGAAATTAAAAAAAATTAAAAAATTTTCTGAAAATCAATTCAGAAAAACCGCTTTTACACTTAAATAGGGCACGGTCAGACCTTTAATTTGAGGTATCACTCATATGTGTACCTCGTCCAGTTTGGCCACAGTCGCCAAAATCCTTCAGAGGTATTTCGTACCCAACAATCAGTAATAAGAGTGAAATTTAAAAAATTTTAAAAATTTTCTGAAAATCAATTCAGGAAAAGCGCTTCTATATTTAAATACGGCACGGTCAGACCTTTAATTTGAGGTATCACTCATATGTGTACCTTGTCCAGTTTGGCCACATTGGCCAAAATCCTTCAGAGGAATTTCGAACCCAACAATCAGTAATAAGAGAAATTAAAAAAAATTTAAAAATTTTTTTAAATCAATTTAGGAAAAGCGCTTTTACATTTAAATGGGGCACGGTCAGACCTTTAATTTGACGTATCACTCATATGTGTACCTAGTCCAGTTTGGCCACAGTGGCCAAAATCCTTCACAGGTATTTCGTACCTAACAATCAGTAATAAGAGAGAAATTAAAAAAAATTTTAAAATTTTCTGAAAATCAATTCAGGAAAAGGGCTTTTATATTTAAATACGGCACGGTCAGACCTTTAATTTGAGGTATCACTCATATGTGTACCTTGTCCAGTTTGGCCACAGTGGCCAAAATCCTTCAGAGGTATTTCGTACCCAACAATCAGTAATAAGAGTAAAATTAAAAAAATTTTAAAAATTTTCTGAAAATCAATTCAGAAAAATTGCTTTTATATTTAAATAGAGTACGGTCAGACCTTTAATTTGGGGTATCACTCATATGTGTACCTCGTCCAGTTTGGCCACAGTGGCCAAAATCCTTCAGAGGTATTTCGTACCCAACAATCAGTAATAAGAGTGAAATTAAAAAAATTTTAAAAATTTTCTGAAAATCAATTCAGAAAAATTGCTTTTATATTTAAATAGAGTACGGTCAGACCTTTAATTTGGGGTATCACTCATATGTGTACCTTGTCCAGTTTGGCCACAGTGGCCAAAATCCTTCACAGGTATTTCGTACCTAACAATCAGTAATAAGAGAGAAATTAAAAAAAATTTTAAAATTTTCTGAAAATCAATTCAGGAAAAGGGCTTTTATATTTAAATACGGCACGGTCAGACCTTTAATTTGAGGTATCACTCATATGTGTACCTTGTCCAGTTTGGCCACAGTGGCCAAAATCCTTCAGAGGTATTTCGTACCCAACAATCAGTAATAAGAGTAAAATTAAAAAAATTTTAAAAATTTTCTCAAAATCAATTCAGAAAAATTGCTTTTATATTTAAATACGGCATGGTCAGACCTTTAATTTGAGGTATCACTTATATGTGTACCTCCTCCTGTTTGGCCACAGTGGCCAAAATCCTTCAGAGGTATTTCGTACCTAACAATCAGTAATAAGAGAGAAATTAAAAAAAATTTAAAAATTTTCTGAAAATCAATTCAGGAAAAATGCTTTCACATTTGAATAGAGCACGGTCAGATCTTTAATTTGAGGTATCACTCATATGTGTACCTTGTCCAGTTTGGCCACATTGGCCAAAATCCTTCAGAGGAATTTCGAACCCAACAATCAGTAATAAGAGAAATTAAAAAAAATTTAAAAATTTTTTTAAATCAATTTAGGAAAAGCGCTTTTACATTTAAATAGGGCATGGTCAGACCTTTAATTTAAGGTGTCACTTATATGTGTACCTCCTCCAGTTTGGCCACAGTGGCCAAAATCCTTCAGAGGTATTTCGTACCCAACAATCAGTAATAAGAGTGAAATTAAAAAAATTTTAAAAATTTTCTGAAAATAAATTCAGGAAAAGTGCTTTCACATTTAAATAGAGCACGGTCAGACCTTTAATTTGAGGTATCACTCATATGTGTACCTTGTCCAGTTTGGCCACAGTGGCCAAAATCCTTAAGAGGAATTTCGTATCCATCAATCAGTAATAAGAGAGAAATTAAAAAAAATTTAAAAATTTTCTGAAAATCAATTCAGAAAAAACGCTTTTACGTTTGAATAGGGCACGGTCAGACCTTTAATTTGAGGTATCACTCATATGTGTACCTTGTCCAGTTTGGCCACAGTGGCCAAAGACCTTCAGAGGTATTTCGTACCCAACAATCAGTAATAAGAGTGAAATTAATAAAATTTTAAAAATTTTCTGAAAATCAATTCAGGAAAAGCGCTTTTACATTTAAATAGGGCACGGTCAGACCTTTAATTTGAGGTATCACTCATATGTGTACCTTGTCCAGTTTGGCCACATTGGCCAAAATCCTTCAGAGGAATTTCGAACCCAACAATCAGTAATAAGAGTGAAATTAAAAAAATGTTAAAAATTTTCTGAAAATCAATTCAGAAAAACTGCTTTTATATTTAAATAGGGCACGGTCAGACCTTTAATTTGGGGTATCACTCATATGTGTACCTCGTCCAGTTTGGCCACAGTGGCCAAAATCCTTCAGAGGAATTTCTAACCCAACAATCAGTAATAAGAGTGAAATTAAAAAAATTTTAAAAATTTTCTGAAAATCAATTCAGGAAAAGCGCTTTTACATTTAAATAGGGCACGTTCAGGCCTTTAATTTAATTTATCACTCATATGTGTACCTCGTTCAGTTTGGCCACAGTGGCCAAAAACCTTAATTTTAGCGTAACGGTTTCGTTTTTTCCGTATTTTTTAATTTTTAATTTTTTTCGATTTTAACTTCACACTTAGCGTCACTTTTGTCCTTTCCCGGTGTTTTTTAAATTTTATTTTTCAATTAGCGTTAATTTTAATGTTGTCCGCATTTTTTTTTTTCGTATTTAACTTCACACTTAGCGTCAAAGTTATCGAATTTAACTTTCGATAACTTTCGTATTTATCTTCACACACTTTTTATTTTTCCATTTGAAATCAAATTAAACACTTTAACGCTTAAAATATAATTTCATGCTTGTATGAAGGTATAACAATTTCGCCTCTAATCAACTTAATTTGATTTGTTTATATATTTTTTTTTTGTGTGTAACTTTTTATTGTTAAAAAAAGTGTTATAGCAAAGACAGTGACAAATAAACGAGGTCACCCCACATATACTTTTTTGCCCATTAAAAATAAAACAAATAAAAAAAGACACACCTCTTTGTATTGTTAAGAATAAAATCCTTTAAATCACTTCAGGATTTATTAGCAAATTTGTTTTTTATTTTACATGTTTTAAGTTAGTTGCAACAAAATAAATAAAGTGATTAGTTGCGCCATGTGAAATTAAGTATTACATATTATTTAAATCGTATTTCCTAAGTTTTTTTTTTACAAAAATTTACATCAACCACTTTAATACATACATGGGTATTGTAAGTTTTACTGTAGTACAAATATTGCCAAAAAAATTAGGTTAAAATCGGCAAAATGGAGAAAACGCTTATAATAAAATTTCTATAATTGCAGGAAATGAGAAATTAGATCTGAACAAATTTGGTCAGCTATGATTAAATCCTTTTTACACGGGCAATGGTGAACATTGGGAAAATTGCATTTATAAAGCCGATAAATATCGAGGCACCAAGAACTTTTGAGATAACGATGAATATCGAAACGTCGATACAATCAGTAAAATTGGTATAAAGTGTACAGAATAAACACTGTGGGAACGGAAAAATAACTAAAATAAATATCAACCTAGACGATGTATATCAAAAAAATCGATAAGTATAAAATATATAAAAATCATTAAAAATATGAAATATCAATAAATAAAAAAATGATACATAGAAAAAATCGTTAAATAGAAAAAAATCGATAAATGGAAAAAATCGATAAACAGAAAAAATTGATATATATATATATATATAGGAAATCGATTAATACAAAAACTCGATAAATACAAAAATTGATAAATGAAAGAAATCGAAGTTTGAAGAATCTAGAAGTTTGTTATTTAGATAGTAGCTTTTATTAACCACATAAGGCCCTAATGGCTCGGTTATGTAAATGAAGATTTAATAAAAAAAAATATAAAAAATCTATAATTATAAAAAATCGATAAATATAAAAAAATGTTTAGTTATAAAAAATTGATAAATATAAAAAATCCATTAATATAAAAACTCGATAAATATAAAAACTGATAAATGGAAGAAATAGATAAATGGAAAAAATTGATATATTAAAAATCGATAATTATAAAAAATCGATAAATATAAAAAATCATTAAATATAAAAAATCGATAATTATAAAAAATCAATATATAAAAAACCGATTATTATAAAAAATTGTTATATATAAAACATCGATAAATATAAAAAATAGATAGATAGAAAAATTGATAAATGGAAAAAATCAATAAATGAAAAATATCGATGAATAGAAACAATCGATAAATAGGAAAAATATATAAATGGAAAAAAATTGATAAATGGAAAAAAATCGATAAATAGAAAAAATATATAAGTAGAAAAATATGATAAATGGAAAAAATCGATAAATGGAGAAAAATCGATAAATGAGGAAAAATCGATAAATGGGGAAAAATCGATAAATAGAACAAATCGATAAATAGAAAAAATATATAAGTAGAAAAAAATGATAAATGGAGAAAAATCGATAAATGAGGAAAAATCGATAAATAAAAAAAATCGATTAGTATAAAAACTTGCTAAATATAAAAAAATCGATAAATATAAAAAATGTATAAATAGAATAAATTTATAAATGGAAAAAATGATAAATGCAACAAATCGATAAATATCGAAAAAAAAATCGGTAAATATTCAAAGAAATCTATAAAAATTCAAAGAAATCTATAAATATAAAAAAATCAATAAATATAAATACAAAAAAATCGACAAATCTCGAAAAAATCCATAAAAAAAAAAACTATAAATATAATATATCGATAAATAGCAAAAAAGGATAATAAAAAATATAGACAAATATAACAAATCGATAAATATCACAAAATCTATTAATATAAAAAATCGATATATATTAAAAAATCAATAAATATCGAAAAAATTATAAATAAAAAATCGACAAATATAAAAAATCGATAAATATCAGTAAATCTATAAATATAAAAAATCGATAAATATCGAAAAAATTATAAACAAAAAATCGACAAATCGATAAATATCACAAAATCTATAAATATAAAAAATCGATACATATCGAAGAAAATATAAATAGAAAAATCGATAAACATAAAAAATAGATAAAAATAAAAATTCGATATCAAAAAATCTATATATACACAAAATCGATAAATATCAAAAGAAAAAATCGATAAATATGGAAAAATTTATAAATAGAAAAATCGATATATATATATAAAAAATTGAGATATATAAAAAATCAATAATTATCAAAATAAATAAATATGGCAAAAATTTATAGCAATAAAAAAAACAATAAATATAGAAATATTGTTACATATCGATAAAAATCGAAAAATATTGATGAAAATTATTGTAGCGGAAAATATATTAAAATATCGATCAAATCGATAAATATATAAAACAAGTTTACAAAAATCGACAAAATTTCGATTTAATCGTTATTATAGAAATGATTTATAAACCCAATTAATTAATATAAGTATATCGATACAAATTTAAAAATATCAATGAAATAAATATTAATAAATGTTACTATCGAGTTATCATATTTTGGAATAAATACCGCTTAAATAACGAATTTCAATGCTAACATCTCCCACCAGTATTGCTCCATTAAATGTCAAGTGCACGAAAGATGTTTTCTGAAAAATTTTAATGCATGCCACTGCTGGTTTAAAGTTTATAAGTTTTCTTAAAATTTTGAAAAAGTTTTTTTTTTTTTTTTTAATAACTTTTACATATTTTTCTATGCATTGCTTAGGTAAAACTTAATACAACACAACTGCAAGATGTTGGCATTAAAAATCTGTAATACACAATTTAACTTCAAAGCTACTTAAATGCATTAAATTTTAATTCATTTTCCCAAAATATCCTTGGCCTCAATTATTTTAATACCAGTTAACTTTTACCTGTTTTAATTTTCTTTTCTTTGTAATTTTCATATTCATTAAATTTATAATTTCTTTAAGCAAAATCCTTTTTCATTGGGCGAATAATGTTGCCTTTCGCACAAACCAAAATACAAAAAAAAAATTAGAAGTTAAATTAAAACGACAAAATTAAATGGAAATTGTCATGTTATAATTCAATATAGTTACGTTTAATTTAAGTTGTTAAAACATACATTTCTTATTTATGATGGTTGTAGTTTGTGTGTGTAATCTTAATGTTCATTTTCTTGATTTAGTTGGTTTTTATTTTCTTCCTTATGGTTTCCTTTGTTTCTGATTTTTTTTATATTTTTTTTTTTTGGTGACATTCCCTATGGCAATCTTGTCCATTACATTGAAATCAATTAAGATGTTGGCAAATAAAAACAAAGAATACAAAAATTAAAAGAAAGTAAAGTAAAGTAAAGTAAGAAAGCCAAGTCTTAACAAAAGACACGTAGTACATGTATAACAACATGGTTTTTGGCATAAATCCGAAAACACATACATATACATATACGCAGTGACATAGACTTACATATTCATTAAAACATAACACGTACAACAGTGGGTAAGAATATGTATTTCGTTAAGATCATTAGAAAGGAGCATCGCAAGAAAAAGTCTTACAGAGTTCTCTACAAATAAACGCAAAGAAAAATCAAAACTTTTAAATAATAAAATTGAAGCGAGCTTGCTTGAATCTTTTTCAAGATTACGATTAGTTTTTTTTAAAAATTAAGTTTTAGAAATTCTACAATTATTTCATGCAATTTATTTATTTCAAAAATAAATTTCATTATTAAAAAATAAATCAATTTATCCCACTGTAATTTACATTAAGCAACAAAATCATTTAATGATAAACACGGTCAAAGTAAATCTTAAAAAATAATTCCATTAGTTAAATAAATAAACAAAAGTAATTGACTAATGACTACGATGAAGACGACAACTGATGGAGTACTATAAAACCGCACAAACATACACATACTTAACTAAACTAAACACACCCGCACATATAGAAAATAAATATTGTGGTTTTATTATCAAGAGAAAGAGAGAGAGAGAACGGTTTCCCCCCATTGGGTGATATTGGTGAAAGATGACACACACACACCTACATATGCTGCGATAACTGCAAAGAATAAAATATAAACGTAAAACGTCAAGGTGAAAAAGTGTCAGGCACAGATTTTTCCATACAAACACGTACCTACACTAAACTAGCAGCAACAACAACAAGATTTTGTAATAACATCAAGTACCCATACTAATACACTATTTATACATTAGGATGGATCGGAAAATATAAGTTTTGGATAGTGAGCAAACACGGCAGCCATCTTGCGGAAAGCTTTCTCATACCCAAGTGATCGTTCAAAATTGAAACCACTGAACCATGTGAGATGCTTATGTCTTCCACAATCTCCGATCGGCCAACACCATATCGTGATTTTTTTGCAATTGTTTTGGGTGTAGAGACCTCAACTGGGCATCCAAAACGTTCGACATCGTCCGTGCTTGTAAGGCCACAACGAAAGTCACTAAACCACTTTTTTACCATTAAAATCGATGGTGCAGAGTCAGCATAGTATTTATCAAGCTTTTCCTTGGTTTTTTTTTTCACAAAAAATAATGTTTAATGAGCACTCGAAATCCACTTTTTTCCATTTAAAAAAAAATCCACGAGGTTGTATGTTTGTTGTATGTGATAGGAGCAGTGTTTCATTTTATTTAAGTACGAGGGAAGTTCAAAAAGTCAAGGACTTCCCTTGGAATATGTGCTAATTCGGCAATAAGCTACTTTTGAGCATTTCTCCAGTGCTGAAAATGGAGGACTTTGGGTAGAAGCATAAAATTTAACATATCTGTGTCTTGAAATAAAGTATAATTCACAGATAAGGCATGTTTAACTTTTTGTCGACAGCACGATAAAAAAATGGGAGTTTCTAAAGAAAAAAGTCTCCCCCTTAAAAGCTTGCCCAAACCGGCTTGGCTAGAAATCTGAAATTTATAAAAAATGTGCTGTCCTTGGGGTATGTGCTTATTTACTAAAGATACACTCTATGAAATTTGAAATAAAAAATTGTTAAACATGTGATTAGAAAGGCAAAAAGTACTCCCAAACCGGTGAAGCTAGAAATTTGAAAATTGGCATTAAGGTTCTTACTCTGGCGTATGTATCCACCAGTAAAGGATTTTAAAAAGTTTTAAAAAACGAAAATAGTCTCCTCTATAATGTCCTGCCTGAACCTCTTCGCCTAGATAAAAGAAATTTAACAAATATATTTCCTACTGTAAAAGTTAAATCAACAAAGAGATACTTTTTTGAAGTTTCCAATCAAAATGTTAAAAATTGTGGTTAAAGTGGAGAAAAGTGCGTGCTCGACCAAACCAATCAGGAAAACTACAAATTGTTGGCCCGCTCAAAAACGTTCAGCTACAAGTTTTCCCTTTTAAATATGTCCTTTCTAGCACAGGAGGTTTTTTAAATATAAAATGAAATTGTGATAAAAAATTGTATTAGAACTAAACATTGAAACATACAATACAAAATGGATACAACAAATTTATTTGAAGAGCGAAAAAATTTAATAAAACTAAACCCAAACGTCTTCTTAATATATTCCGATATTTAAATTTACCAGTTACAAAATATCAGATTTTAAGCTAGTTTAATATAATTCATTATTCCTTTGCAGAGTTCATTTCTAAATTCAGTATATGTAATTAACTTGAATCGTAATTAATTTTCATTATTTTTAATCTATTACAAAATGTCAAAACAAAATTTTTATTTCATTCAATTTGTAAAAGATTATTTATATTATTTTTTTTTAATCCGTGCTGCCAGACTAAGATAGTTTTAATATCAACAGATTGTAATACTATTTAAAAGCACACACCACAAATTTAAGATCCAGATATTCTTTTAATCTGTTACAAAATGAAAAAGCTTTGCTTACGACTCTACAGGTTGGTTGAAAAGTTCCTGCGCTCGAAATGAAAGAATGCTGTTTTTGTTACGAAATATATTTTTTTATCCAATATAATCTCCTAGAAGCTCAATGCGCTTGTTCCAATGATCTTCCAATAATTTTATCCCATCCT
This sequence comes from Eustalomyia histrio, assembly GCA_949748255.1. NCBI lineage: Eukaryota > Metazoa > Arthropoda > Insecta > Diptera > Anthomyiidae > Eustalomyia > Eustalomyia histrio. The sequence goes on along the minus strand of OX456524.1, from coordinate 153,951,811 downwards.
TATAATGGTTTTCCGTAAGCTCTGCAAAATAACCGTCTACGGCTGCTATGGCCTCTTCATTCGACGAAAAAAGCTTTCCACGAAGGAATTGTTTGAGATTTCTGAAGAGATAGTAGTCACTGGGAGCTAAATCTGGTGAATACGGTGGATGTTCAAGCAATTCGTTATTTAATTCTTTGAATTTCGCCATCGTCAAAACACTTTTGTGAGCAGGTGCATTGTCTTCATGAAAAATGATTTTTTTTCTTCTTTAAACCAGGTCTTTTCTCACGAATTTTTTCATCCAACTGATCCAAAAGGCTGCAGTAATATTCAGAGTTGATTGTTTTACCTTTCTGAAGATAATCAATCAACAAAATTCCTTTTGCATCCCAAAAAACTGATGCCATAACCTTCTTTGCTGATCGTTGTGACTTCACCTGCTTTGGAGCTGAACAACCAGCTTCAGTCCACTGTAAACGTTCTTGTTTCAATTTAGGATCATGGTGGTAGATCCAAGTCTCATCCATAGTTAAAAAACGACGCAAGAAGTCGGTTTTATTTGGCTTAAAACGCTCCAAATTACGCTGAGAAATTTGTTTTCGATCGAGTTTTTGTTGAATTGTTAGTGTGTGCGGCACTAACTTTTCAAACAGTTTTTTCATACGTAATTCTTCATGTAAAATATGGAGTACTCGTTCGTTCACCAGCCAAAAATTCATCGATGCGTTTTGAAGGTGAGGACTCCTTATACACTTCTAACAATTGAAGGGTTTAAAACCCTTCAAAACAAAGAATCTAATGACTGCACGATATTAAATTTTTTCCATATAAAAAATAATTAATGACACGTCAACTTCAAATGGCTTGTAAACAAAGAAAGAATTGACAGAATGACTTGCAACTTTGCATGTGTTCTCAGGACAGTTACACCAACTTGAGAAAAAAAGTTTGGAGCTATTAATGCCATCTCTTGGTGAGCGCAGGAACTTTTCAACCAACCTGTAATCTGTGCTGCCAGACTAAGATAGTTTTAATGTCAACAGATTGTAATACTATTAAAAGGCACACACCACAAATTTAAGATCCAGATATTCTTTTAATCTGTTACAAAATGAAAAAAGCTCTGCTTAGGACTCTATTTACTTATATACATATTCGATCACAATTTCTGAGTTAATCCAAAGTTAATCAAAGGAAATTTAGCGTTTAAGCTGAAGCATTACTGTATCTAAATTATCAATCCACCCTAATCTTAAATATGATCTTACCTTTCTATTCCTTTTTGCAAATTTAAGTACAAGTTTGAGCGGGGTATATTTAATATAAAACAACAGATTTTGAAAGGACGTTGGTATTGTGACAAGACAGAGGGGTTGGTTAAATGTTTTACCATATATGACACTTACATGTGACACACCTTTTTTGTTTTTCTTACTAAAGCGTAAAGATGAAATCGTGACCCGTTAAGAAGTATGGACATATTTTATTGAAATAAAACAAAACAAAAAAAAAAAAGAAATACGTTAAGTTTACATAGCTAAAGTTAACATACCTTAAGTTGGTCCTTAAGTGTATGGGTCTGTATATAAATGTTTATCCTTATGAACATTAAGGTGTCCATTAAATAGCAAATGATTTGGTATCATTTGATATCGGAAATATGAATTTGAAAATATTTTATTTTTTTGAAAAACGTAAATCTGGGACGAATCGCGTAAAAAACATCAGCCGATTTGAATGCATTTTATTGTTAATGCGTTTTAATTAATTCATAATTTTAAAGGAAAAAGCTATATGAGAATTAAAAGACTTGGAGTTAACGTAAAATTTAATTAGCTGTGTTTAATAATCCCCAGTTTTGGTAATTAAAAAAATAAATCGGGAACTTTAGGCGCTATTCGGCAGGGCTGTTAATCCAAAATTCGTCAGTACATTTAAATAATATTGAGGGTGTATAGGGGACACCTTAATGTACATGTATTTATTTTTGAAATACACAGGTTTTACTTGATGTCATCTAAGGATTTTAACATGGTTAATATTACATGAGCCTTAAGACATTTGATATTTACATCTAAGCCTTAATTGACACGATAAATACGTTTGTGTTAATACCTCGTTAAGAGATGTGTACGAATAAAAAATGCGATAATTCGGAAAATATTTTAAAAATATTAAAAAAATTAACATAATTGTATTTTGCTAGCGCTGACAATTAGACCACGAACCACTACAGATCAGTTTCCAAAATTAACCTTGTGATGTTTACGATTAGGATTAAATAAATGGGTTTTAGTCTACGAAGGTTAACGGGCGACTTTAGATAGTAAACTGATGTGTAAACTTTGGTCATATTTTTTTGTAAAAATGTGAATACCACTTAAAAACGCAACCCTTCCTTGAAGCATTAAAGTTTTTGCATTAATCACAAAATGTGTAAAATTAAACTAGGCTTATATTTTCGGTATAAATGTGTCTGAGCGCCATGGACTTGCCTCTGTGCTTGTTCAATCCACCCCAACTCAAAACTCAACCCTACCTTCAAGAATAAATATTTTAAGATTAATCAAAAAATGTGTAAAAGAAAACTTGGGTAATATTTTCGGTATAAAATTTAAATAAAAAAATGTATTTTAGTCTGAGAGCCTTGAACTTGCCTCTGTGGTTGTCCAACGCACCCAAAAACAATTCAAAAACTCAACCCTGCCTTGAAGAAATAATATTTTTGCATTAAACAAAAAATGTGTAAAATAAAACGGCTTATATTTTTTTTTTTAGAAATTTGTAATACAATGTTTTTCAGTCTGAGCACCATGCACTTGCCTTTGTGCTTATCCAACCCACCCATTCCAGCTCAAAAACTCAACTCTGCCTTGAAGCATAAATATTTTTGCATTAATCAAAAAATTGTGTAAAATTAATCATAACTAATATTTTCTCTATAAATACATCATATAATAAAAAAAATGTATTAAATCAAGGGTTAGATGTATTTTTATATTAAAGAGATCATTGCACGCATATTGACCCATTTTGAATAAAGTTTATTTTACCTTTAACGTTACAAAAAGTGTTAATTTAGGTATTTTCTTGTTTTTTTTTTTTTTTCATGGTAAACATCAAATAAATCTGTATAAACTTTACTTAAGATTTAGGTATATTGAAATAACCTCTAACCCAATTTTCTTACACTTTTTTGCAATTATACAAACAGAGCCAATCAAATATTATGTGAAATCAAAGGTACCCCCCCCCCCCTCCTCATCACTACAAATACTATGCGTCAAAAATCATCTAAATTGCGATGACTAGTTGTGGTTAATGGAATCTTTAATATACATAAATGAAATTTTAGGCGGCTACATGTTATATCTTATTTAATATGGGTTTAGATATGTTTAGATTTGATTAAATATTTAAGTGGTTTTCTGAGTGGAAATTTTCTTAAAAGCTTATATTTAAATGAAAAGTAAAGTTTCACTTTAAGTTTGACATTTTCTATTAATAGACAGTTTGCTCTAATAGTATTGTGATTTGTAAATAACTGTTATCGTGATTTTTGATATTTTTTCCCTAAATATTAAGTCTGTAATTGAAATATTTAAATTTTCGCCTTAAAATAAGACTTATTGAAATAAACAAGTTTTTAGGTAAAATTTAGCAAATCTACAAATAATATTTGATAAAATAAATAAAATTCTGAATTACTGATTTTTTAGTACGAATTTGTTGATTTTAAAAACTTATACACTATAATTAATTTTTGTTGAAATTTACCCTACTTATAATAATAAACTTTACTGCTACTTTAAATTGGGTGAATTTACTAGATATGTGGAAACGAAAAAAATACACACATTACGTGTAAATTGGCATACAAGTAGTGTGTAAGTTTACATTGAAATTGTGTAAAAATTAAATGACATTTTAATATTTAATTTGTAAATATATACAAATTAATATTTGTTGAAATTTACCCAACGTTCTGCTCTATTAAATTGGGTGAATTTATACTGTGTGTTGAAACGGAAAAAAATACACACACAATACGCGAAAGTTGTTGAACACAGAATGTGTAAATTTACATGGAAAGTGCGTATAAATTATTTGGAATTCTAACATTTATTTAATTCTAATTTTAGAGTATATATACGCCTAAAAATACATTTTTTTAATCCTTTGAAGTCCTTAAAAAATACGCAACGTTTTAACAAACTTACAACAAAAATTTTTCCATAATTTTTTCCGTTATTGATTTCATTATTAAATTCTTAAAATTATGTTGCTCATTTAAAAAAATTTATATATTTATTCCATTTGTACCTTTAAGTGTTATCACCTTTAGGCCATGTCTGACACCTTCCTTTCATGAATATATTTTTGTAATTTTAGTTGTTATTATTTTTACAAAAATATCATTTCCAGACAGAATCTTCTCTTAGTTTTATTTTTTTTTATATGTACATTATATTTTGTAGCATGTACATAACATAAACTTTACATAAAAAGCTTTTTTTCCATATTATAAAAAAAAGTTATATTAAAATACTTTAATTAAATTTAAAAATTTTAAGGCGATAAAAAAAAAAAGAAAAGAATAACAAGCTGTGTAAAAAATTCTTTTTAAAAATATTAATATTATTGCAACCAAAATGCGGCTTAGAAAAATACCAGCAGAGAATTACAAAACAATTTAATAATTTACTAAATTGTATAATGGAGAAAAATTTAGGAACATTTTAATTCATTTTGAAATTCACTATAGAATCCCCCCTCAACGCTTACACCACCATTTAGGTGAAAATTCAAATCCAAATTTGATTTAATATATTTTAGTGTCATCTTCTATAAGGGTATACAAATTTTTGGTATTTTTTATGACACTGGTACTTTTTATGATATTGGTACTTTTTATGATACTGGTACTTTTTATGATACTGTTTTTGGTAAATTAATATTTTTTGAGGCAAAAATGGATCAAAAATTTTAGTGTCGAAAAAATCCGTTAGCTATGGAATTTACTATGACCGGTGTACACAGGACCGGTCTGAATGGACATATGCTGTGAGGTGTCTTATAAAATAACCTCCAAAACTAGAAAAATTCCTTTTATGAAAAAATCGCTTAAATTGAAATAAGAAATCTGCAAATATGAGAAAAATTTGCTAAAAATAAAAAAAAAAATCGCTGAAAAGAAAAACCTAAAATCTTCAACAATCGCCAAAAAGAGGAAAACCATTGAAATTTTACAAAAAATTTGGCAAGTCAATAAAATCGCAAATATGGAAATTTTAAAAAATTTAAATTAGCGAAATTCGCCAAAATGGAAAAATCGCTTTGAGTGGAAAACACTAAAATTGCCAAAAAAAAGATCGAAAAAACAAAAATTGCTAAGATTTGAAAATTTCTTAAATTGGAGAAAAAAAATCTCCCAAGAGGAAAAATTGTCAAAGATTGCTTAAATTTAAAAAATCGCTAAAGATGTGAAAAAAAAATTTAAAATTTAGAGACAAAAATTTTTAAAATGTGGAAAAATCGCTAATATTAAAAAAAGCAACATGTGACTAAAGTCAATATAAAAAAAAATCGCCAAAATAATTGCCAAAATAATCAATATCGGCGATTTTAATTTAAATCGCTACAATTGGGAAATTATCAAAAAAATTAGGGAAAATCGCAAAAAGGAAAAATTGTCAAAAATTGGTTAAATTTAAAAAATCGCTAAAGATCTGAAAAAAATAAAAAAAAAACTAAAAATTTGCAGACTAAAATGTTCAAAATTTGTAAAAATTTCCAAAATTCAAGAAAATAATGGCAAAAAAAATCGTCAAAATATAAAAAAAAAAGCAAAATCGTAGATTTTAAGAAAAATTGCTTAAAAAGGAACTTATTGCAAAATTGGTGTAAAAATCGCTAAAATGAAGAAAAATGGCTTCTGATTAAGGAATCCCTGCAACGAACTACTCCTATTTTGTAGTAATTTTTGCAAAGGGCTTTCATTGAACACCATTTAAAACTATCTAACTAATTTGTAATAGTTTAGCCTGCAAAAGTACAACAATAAACCTGTAAAAAAAAAATTAAAGTCCATTCATTGTACAGATAGTGAGAGCGAAATGACCAAAGGCTTTATTGGCATAATTTACAAAATAAATTTAACAACAGACATTTGGCCCGTTTACCAAATAGGTATTGTATATCAATTTTTGTGCTATATAGTTGTTATTGCAAAACCAAATGTTAAATAGTGAAATAAAACCCAACAGAAATGTGAATTGTTAAAATTGTACTGCAAAACATGGTAAATCTGTAGGTAAAAATAACCCAGTAAATAAAACATCACAAATTTCATATTTGGTTAATGGACATTTAACAAATTAACTCTTCTCTGTTACGGCTAATAAACCAAAATACTGTAAATTAAATTCTTGTTCCAACAGCTTTGACATAAGGTATTCCCATTATTGTTTTATCTGCTATACATTGAAAAAAAATCATAAAAAATCTAGTATTTGAAAAACAATATTATTGAAATTTTTTGTAAAATTAAAATGGTATATGATTATATATGTGAATATATAATCACCTTAGATGCATGTATAGTTTAATATAAGACCATACCTTATGTCATATATTACCATATATCTTTGGATAAGAAATTTAAGGGTCATATATACTCATATATAATTCACATATGCTTATATATGATCATATAGGACCATATTATGGCTATTTATAGCTGTTAAATTTCGTATCCAAAGATATATGGTTATAAAGGGTGTCCCAAGAAGAACGCAATTTTTAAATCTGGCAACATTCGAAGTGTCATTGTTTGACATTTGAACAATTGTTATTGTTTGCTAGTAGAAGGTACGAGGTTAGTAAAAATGGAGCGCTACACGAATGAACAACGCATTCTCATTGTGAAATTGTTTTACCAAAATGGTGAAAGTTTTGCGGCTACAGTTCGCAAATTGCGATCAATTTGCGGTCACAATAATGCTCCAAAAGAGTCAACTGTAAAGAGATTAATGGATAAATTTGCCGAAACTGGGTCTGTTAGTGATGTAAAGACAACAACGCGCCATCGACCAGGTCGATCGACCGAAAATGTCGCAGCTGTACGTGATGATGTCGCTCAGACTCCATCCACCTCAATTCGACACCGAGCTCAGCAACTTGGTGTCTCCAAATCCACTTTGCAGCGAATTTCGACGAAAGATTTGCATCTTCATGCATACAAAGTTCAATTGACTCAGAAACTGAAGCCAGCTGACCATGGACAGCGAAGGGAGTTCGTTAATTGGGTATTGGAGAGACAACATGAAAATGCTGATTTTGCCGATAAAATCATCTTCAGTGACGAGGCCCATTTTCATCTTGATGGCTTCGTCAATAGGCAGAATTGTCGCATTTGGGGTGAGGAAAATCCTCGAGTGATTCACGAGAAGCAAATGCATCCTCAACGTGTCACTGTGTGGTGTGGTTTTTGGGCTGGAGGAATCATTGGACCTTTTTTTATGAAAATGAGGCAGGTCAAGCGCAAACAGTCAATGGTGTTCGGTATCGTGAAATAATAACCAGTTTTTTCTTGCCTAGAATTGAAGAAATGAATGTGGAGGGCATGTGGTTCCAACAAGACGGCGCCACATGTCATACAGCCAGAGAAACAATTCAATTGCTGCATCAGTCATTTCCCGGTCGTGTTATTTCGCGTTTTGGAGATCAGAATTGGCCGCCTAGATCGTGCGATTTAACACCATTAGATATTTTTCTTTGGGGTTTTTTGAAGTCGATGGTTTACGCGAATAAGCCGACGACGACTCAAGCCTTAAAAGAGGAAATTGGACGCTGCATTAATGAAATACCGCAGCATTCATGCAAAACGGTCATTGAAAATTTAATTAAAAGATCGCGTGCATGCCAGCAAAGCCGCGGCGGCCATCTGCACGATATATTGTTCCATACATAACCTCATTCTGTCTACTTTACGATATAATAAAGTTTCACGATTTTTTTTTAAATATCTGTGTTTTATTTAAAATTTAAAAATTGCGTTCTTCTTGGGACACCCATATGAGATCATGTTAGGTCATATATTTAACTGCATGATCATATACCATACCATATATGATCATATATGTTCATATATGCATATTTTGATTTTTACATGGTCTATTAAGATTATTTGCTGGGATTTATCGTTTTACTAAAGTGAGAGATAAATATGTACAAGTGCCGGTACTCTATAAACAATGTACAATTTTTAACCCCCAGGCATTTGACAAATATAACATTGGTTTCGTTATTTGTTTGTTTGTTTGAGTATTTAAATACCAACAAGTAGTTATATTGCATAAATAACAACGGGTAAAATATTCTTAGACAACATTTTACAAACATACAATTTTTGTTGACTTTGTAAAACAAAATGTGTTGGAAAATCTCATTTTTATTAAAAAAAAAAAAAAATTATGTAAAGTAAACACAGGCAGTTGAAAAAGTATTTGTTTTTAATACAACATTATTAATAGATGTCAATTTAATCCTTGCAAACAATCAGCAAAAATCATAGTAATAAGGAAAATATTTGTTTGGTACACTCTAATAAATTTCTGTTGAAATTTACCCAACTTATAATAGGAAACTGTACTTCTACTATAAATTGGGTAAATTTACTCTGTATGCGTAAACGAAAAAAAAGTACACACATTATGCGTATGTTGGTACACACCAGAGAACTGCATTTGCTGATTGCAAAACGTTCATACGCAATCAACACAAGAATAAATTGTGTTTGCGTTCAAACGCTGAATATACTCCAACACACATATTTGTTGATGATTTAAAATCAATCAAACGATGTGCAAATTGTTTTGTCACTGGTTTATAATCATCGGTCGTTGTTAAACCATTGTTTTATTCTGTTCATTCGAGCCAACAATAATTATTTTGATGTAGAATAAATCAGAAAAAACAACTTGTATGAGTGTAATCATAATTAAAACAAAATAGTTTCTTATCTATAAAAAGGGGGTGGTTTTGTAAAAAAAACATATTTCATAAACGTTATATGTATATTAGGGTGGGTCTAAAATATGTTTTTTTTATAATTTTCATTAGGAATACCAAAAATATTGTTCTTTGTGAATTTTTTTTTTTTTTTTAATTTAGGTCGACATCTCAGGTTCGCCCAATCCGGTTAAAGTTAAATATTGCCTAATTTTCCAATCAAAATAGATGAAAAAAACAAATAGACAATATTTAAATTTTTCCGGTTTAGGCAAGCCTGAGATATCGACCTAAATTTTTTTTCCAAAAAATATTTATATTTCACAAATAAGAATATTTTTATTACTAATAAAAATTCTAAAAAAGCGGATTTTAGACCCATCCTAATATACATATAACATTTATAAAATGTTTTTCTACAAAACCACCCCTTATAAAATGTGTTTCTATTTTGTTTTAATTATGAATACGCTGACTTTTTGTTAAGTGATTACATTTGCATAAAACATAAACGACAGATGATTCACACTGATTCCAATTACGCGTTCAGTAACATGATGCTGATTTTATTCTACAGTGAATTTTGTTGAATTATTTAAAGTGAACAAGAATTTTTGTGTATGATTAAATCAAGAAAAAAGTTGATTTTGCAGTTCTCTGGTACACACATAATGGGTAATTTTACATTGAAAGTGCGTAAAAATTAAATGAAATTTTAAAAGTATGTAATTCGAAAATTTACTAAAATTGTGCGTAAAAAGCCTATTTAAAGAGTAAATATACGCATTAAATGCATTTTCTATTTGCGTAATTATATAAAAAAATGCGTATATTTACCAATGCATGGTTTAAATTGAACTACAGAAAAATACTTTTTTTAAAAGAATAAATTAATGTTATGTATGTATTTTTTAATAATAATAATATAAATTATAAATATAATACATAATACATAATATATTTCGAATGGGTATGTATTGTCATGATGGTCATCTTGAATTTAAATTCACATTATTCAAAAATATTATATTTATAAATTTTTGAAAAATTAATTTTTGTTTTAAGCTTTTTTTTATTTTTTTAGTATTTTCTAATTTCCAAATGTCAAAATAATTATTACCATTCTAAGTAAGTATATTTACAAATTTTGTCCGTAAAATTTTAATTTAACAAAAGAATACTAATTTTAGTTACAAAGTGTTTAGTTTTAAGCACATTATGTCTAAAAATACTTCTTATGTGTATTCACCCTTATTCTAGTTGTCGTCATCGACACAAGACAATGTCGTCTTGGGAGTTTTTTTGAAATTGGCATTCCCGTTGTCGTTATCGAAAATAATTAATAACTGTCGACAAGTATTTCGTATTCTGTAAGAAAATGTGACGACGATATTGTCTTGAAACGACTCTGATTTTGTCGACACAATTTTTAGTAACGACTTGAGGAAAAGTAATGACTGAAAAAAAAAACGGAAAAATGGGAAGAAATATCAAATTTATTAAATGCACTTGGCCCACCGAGAATAATGTGAGATGGATGGCAGAAGGTAAAGAAAGCATGATCATATAAAGTGCATTATAAAAATATAACAACGTTTATTTATAGGTTTGGCGGGACTTAAAATGTAAAGTTCAAAAGAAAATGGTAGTCAACAAAGCCAAGTGTAATGCTACAGGTGGCGGAAGATTCAAGCAATTTATATTGAGCCCGCTGGAGGAAGCTGTGGCAAATCGTCTACAGTTTCAAAAACAGCTGAACCCTAAGTTTAAGTCGTTTCCAACACTGAGCTGGTACGACCTCTGGGCTAAAAATCTTAATGTAGCTGCCAACTTTATTGTTTTGGAAATAAATGTGGACTTGATTCCGATTTTCAAATTAGGTGCTATTGTTTCCAGCACATCTTTGAAGGCTGTTTTATTCAGCCGAAAGTAATTTTCAAACCTTTTAAAAAAATTAGAAGATTAACATTCTTTAAAGTAACAGACTTTGATTTTGCAACTCACTTGTTATCCGGCAGATTAAAGATATTGGATTTCTGTATGAGAAGTCTTCTTTCCAATACTAGATTTTCTTTATTTTCTTCATCACTGGTATCAGAATTTAAATTACACGAAAAAAAAACATTTTTTCTCAAAAATAATAAACAAAATAAATCTGCCGACTCAATTTTTAGAGATGTGGTTTTGTTTAAATCGATAAACTGTCAACGTCGTTACAACACAGATTTAGAATGCCAATTTTTTGTCGTAGTAATGTCAACGTCGAAGCAAAGTGATGTTGACTCAAAAACGACGACGACATTGATAACGACAACTAGAATAAGGGTGATTATTGTATATGAAAGTGTGTAGAAAAAATTTGTAGGCATATTTTGTTTATATTTACCAAATTTACTTTACCCATTTTATTGTAGTACATTTACAAACATTTTTTAGAGTGTATTTTTAAATCAAATTGTTCAGACATTTGAACAAAACTTTTTATACTAAAAGTTAAATATATTTTTCTAATGGCCATTTTTAAGTAATAACTTTTTGGAAATTATGTGAAAACTGTAGATAAAATTCAAATAATTTGTGCCGCCGCTGCAAAATTTTACAAAACAAATTCCTTAAAAAATAAAATCTCCTACGTTGGGCGCCAAAGTGTACGAACTAGATATGTTTGTATTAGTTGACCTTAACTCTGGAATCGTTAAGGAAAAATTTTTTGCTCTATGATTTAACAACGTATAGCTAGCTAATCATATCCCTGATGAGGATCCGAAAAATCTCTTTTGTTAGAGAATTTTTTTTTCACAATTTTCAATATTTCCCTTATACTCAGTTAAGTGTAAGGCACTATAATTTTTTCAATTATATTTTATCTTTCGACTAATATTCATAACATATGACAGCTTAAAAACTACTTGCCATACATTCTAGTTTCATAATATCCATAGGGATTTGTTCATCATTTCAAATATTATTGTTTTCTGTAGAAGTTTCTTTCTTTTTTTTTTGCAATATATGAATTAATCCACATACACACATTTGGACATGGACTTAAATGTCATTATGCTTTCTAATACATATTTATCATTTTATTAGAGGGTTGCATTTCTCTTCGATATACTACTGCTTCATTATTATGCTTATTAAAAATTAAATATAAACAATGTTTGTTAGTTAAGAATATTAGGGTCATACTTATATTTGCATACAATATTTCATAAAAATGAAAAAGAGATAAAAAAACCGAAAAAAGGGAAATAATAGCAAAAAAAAATCGCTGCAATTGACTACAAAAAGTGCCCAAATAGAAAAAAATTGTTAAAAGGCGAGTTAAAGAAAAAAAAATCTTTTGAATCCAGCAAAACCACACATTACCAAATAATGGGTAAAGTAATGTATAGCCATAGGGGCCGATGGATTACTTTACACCTTATTTCATTGATGAAGTTTACAGGCGATGAGCCTCAAAGTAATGTATATACCCATTACTTTAGAGGTGATAATGTATGTATATGGTTACGAGAATGGAAAAAGTAATGTGTCTTAAAATAAATTTTTAAAAAAGACAAATTTTTATTAAAAAAAATTATTACAAATATTTTATTTAAATTATTTGTAATTAAAAATAATGTGGTCATGATGGGAATCGAACCAGGGAACTCTGGTTGCCAGCCAAGAACTCTACCCACTGAGATATCGACGCATATAGTATTTGATTGTTTTAAACTTAAATGAATTGTTGCGCTTCGTTTTTTCGCTAGTGTTATCAAAACAAACATACATTACCCTTTCGCTTACAAAAAAAAAAACACAAAGTAATTTATCTAAAAATAGATTTTCAAAAATATTTCAATTATTACTTTACATTCATAAATCATATATTACGTAATCAATAATGAGTACATTATTAATTTATGCTTGCAAATAATGAAAAAGGTAACGAGCTATCATTACAAGGTAACGCATGAGAATATCGCACCCATTACCAAAGTTTTGACGGGAAGTGCAGTTGGTTAAAAAACCGAAAAATGAGAAAAGAATTTCCAAAAAAAAAAAAAAAATCGCTGCAATGGACTACAAAAAGTGCCTAAATAGAAAAAAAATTTAAAAAGCGCGTTTAAAAAAAAAACTTAAATTAAAAAAAAAAATTGCTTATTAGACAAAAAAAAAAAAATAAAAATCGCTAAACTTAAAAAAAAGTTTAAAATAGCTAATATCACAAACAAAAAATCGCCGCAAATGGTAAAAATCACAATGTTGAGAAAAATTAAAACAAAAGCTAATATAAAATAATATATATAGTAAAAATCGCTGAAATTAGAGAATATCTCTAAAATGAAAAAAAATCGCTAAAATTAGTAAAAAGTGGTCAGATCTTACAAAAATTTCAAAAACAGAAATATTTACTCAATAAAAAATCAATACAATTTTATAATAATTGTTAAAATAATAAAAAAAAAAATCAAGTTTTTTGTCAACTTGCAACCTTCATATAAATATTAACAAAAGTAAAGCAAAATTATTATTTTTAGCTAGGATGACAAACATATTTTCATGCGGCAAAAGATCTTAAACGAATCCGAAATAACAAAATATGTGTTTTTTTAGAGGTTTTTTGTTTAAGCTCCGCCTGTTCTGAAGGCTATCGGTTTTGCAAAACTTTGAAGAAATCTTTTGCTAAATCGAAATTTTTGTATTCTCAGCCTAGCTAAAAATTATAAATTTCCTTTAGCTTCTATGCGAAAGTTCAAATCCCGTTATAAGGAAACCGAAAAATTGCTGAAATTGATATAAAACCGACAAAACTAATTAGTTGTGAAAAATTTATTAAAAATTAAAAAAAAAAAATCGCTGGATTAAAAAGTTCAAGTAGGATATGTTGACTATAAGATATCCTACGCCACCGTTAGATTTGGGTTATATTCTCTGATGGAATTACAAATAACAAATATAGCGAAATATAAAAAATAAATATTTTTATTTTTAGTGAAACTGATAATTCAACCTCATTTAAAAGTCCTAAAGTTTGGCAACAATTAACATCCGCTAATACGAACTCATCTAAGATTAAACTATTCGAACGAACTGGGACTATCAGATCCCAGAAACAATTTTTTTTTTAATTTTTCAAACTTTAAAAAAAATTTTTTTTTTTTTTGGATTAATAAATTTCATACCGCTTAGATTGGCTTGAACGGGCTGGTCAAAGACCTCTTATAGACCAATTGGGTCCCTAGTGTTCCCAGATAATTTCACCCACATCTAAGCAAAAGAAGTCTTAGAATTCCGTTGCTAGAGATTTCCTCCAGATTCCAAGTAACCTTCCCTAGAGAGCGCTAGAGCCGCACAGTGTCACATAATATGCTCCTGCATCTGCCTATCCTCCGGTACCTCCCATTACCTACAATTATCACTCGACAATTAATTTGTAAAAACTTCTTTAGTTTTTTATGATATTAGGAAAAATTTAAAAAAAAAATTGCTATAATAAAATATAAAAAATATAAAAAACGTTTAAATTAGAAAAAGAAAATCATAAAAAAAATATTTTAAGCTTAAATTTAAGTTTTGTATGTATTATTTTCAATGAAAACATTTTTTTTTATTCCAAAAATTTATTGACACCCTAACAACCTGTATATTATTAATCGCGTAAAACTGCATTTAGTTGTTTTTGTATGGGTGGGTATGTATGTGTTTGTGTGTGTGTGTGTGACAAATATCTCTTGGGTATGTTTATCATAGTTTTATTGTTCTGGTGTCAATAGCATAATTGTTCTTATGACATGCATTCATTGTTATGGTTACTCTACTGATGAAATAACAACTTCCTTCTTACTTTGCTCCACAATGTCCTTATACTTCTTTGCCTGCTGTTGTCTTTCTTCCTTGGTCCTTTTGTTTATTATTTACAAAAACGTGTTTTTAATACTTTGGGGTATTATCGATAAATTCTATTTCTTTGTTAGTGTTAGTTAGAGAGTCTGTCTGTTGTTAAACAAAAATTGTAGTTTTAAGGTTAATTTAATTAAAATAGCAGCTTATTTTTGCAAAACTAAATAATAGAAAACTGTAAAAGTACAGGAAACAATTAAGAGAAAAACGAGTTAAGTTTAAATGATTATGATAAAGGATAAAGTTATTTTTTTTCCAAAGAATTTTCTATGCATATAATAGTTATAAAGGTTTAAGTTAGTTAAAAGCTATAAAGTTTTTCAATAGTTTTAAGAATAAATGAGGGGGGTAAATAAGTTGGTTGGAGTTTTTTTTCCACAGAATTTGGAATATAAAAAAATTGAAGGATTTAGAAATTTTACACAAAATTTTTATTTGCAATGATATTCAAACTAGTATATATTTTGGCATGAAAAATAAACAAAGCAGGGATTGTAAACAAAATTTGTTTATAGCTTTATTTACACTATAGATAGTGGACAAAGAAGTTGAACATAAAATGTTTAAATCTACACATTTTTTTTTGGCGTTGTTTAGTTTTCATACCAAATAATTACATGTTATATTGCAAATAAAAATTTCGTGTAAAATTTCTGAATCCTTCAATTAAAAGAAGGATAACATAAAAAAATTTAAACATAAAATGTTTAAATCTACACATTTAACTAATATCATTAAATTCTATTAAATTCATCAAAAAGGGTTAACAGTGCGTAGAGACAAATTTACAGGTAACTGGATTATCTACAAATTTGCTCTAACTAGGTATAGCAGGGAAATTAAATGGTCCACACGTGGGAATTACTGCCAGAAAATTTATAATCTTCTTGAGTTACTTCGACTGAAAAAGGCCTTATTCGAGGATCACTGAAATGGTAGGTAGGTTCGTTAAAACGTCCTGATGACTCTTACACAGAGACTTCGGAGAAGACTGGTGAACTTTTGCTAGATACTCACTTCCCAAGGTCCTTGCCCATGTTGGATTCCCAACCATTATTAGGGACAAATGGGGATTTGCGACTTATGGGCATAATATTTCAGGAGATCAATTAAAATTTGCTCAGCGCCTAAAAACCGCCAAAAAATGTACGACTTTTATCCGCGCTTTCTTTAAAAAAACAGGTGACAGGATCAAGGAGCTTTGAGTGGGCTACGTTATTTACAATAGGAGGTAGGCTAAAGTGGTTTAAAGGGCAGGACCTATAAGATTCTTTCGGGAAGAGATCATAAAAGATTGGCTATATCAACACTCACCCTCTATAAATCGCTTCAAAGTGATAGAATTTACCCATGCAAGCCGCTGACATTATTGTCCCAAATATATCAACGATTTATGAACCCAGATTACTTTTGGGCTACATTCCGAAAACTTGGAGGAAAGTCACAATGATTTTCATACCAAAGGCAGGACGGAATGAGAGCGGCGACTAGAGGCTCTCCACAATGTTGGCAGTAGATAAGCTGCTGAAGAAATTTGTTGATCCGATTCGCCAACGATCTGGTGCTTTCGGTTGTGAGCTGGGGTTGACAGCACCATTTCTGATCATAACCAATAGGCTCTTGATATCATTTCGGGTGGGAGCGTAGGAAAGGTTTAACCATTAATTCGACTAAGAAGAGCTGTATACCGATTGGTTCTCTCCGATCGTAATGACATACGGATATGTGATAGACGGAGGTAAAATGAAAGAACCCGTTGGAATACTCGATCCCCGTACCTTGTTTCAAAAGGGATAATGAGCAGCTTGCGTGGCTAGAGGGTTTTTTTTGTCAAGGTGAAGTATTTGGAATCGTTTAAGCCCAATTTTTTACTTGAAACGATCTTCAATTTACGTGTGTGCACTTGCAAGCTGCATAGAGGATGCTATGAGCCGCAGACCACTACGACCTTTTTGATCTATCTAATGGTAGCTTCGCTGACTAGAGGGTATTCAAGGATTCGATATAAACATATATAAAAGTTTTTTCTTATTTTATTTATAGATTACTTTAATATTGACAATCAAAGATTATTTTATAGCCACAAATTATCTTATGTTTATGAAAAACTTGTTAAATAAAAAAAATACACTAAGAATATGAAAATGTTGCTGTCATTCAAATTCATAAAAAAGTTAATAGATTAATAAAAATTATAAGACATTTAATGATGTTTATTAATTTGATTGAAAAGCCATAAATGATATCTTTTATGAATCATAATAAATATATTTTTTTTATGAATTATACACTATGGGCAAAAATTATAAAGAAAAAAAAAAAAAAACAAACAAAATTTCAGTTCGAAGGACCATTTTAAAAATCTAAGTTACCTAAGGAATTTGAAAAAAAAAATATTTTTAAAGAAAAGTACTCCAACATAAACACTCTCATTTTGATGAAATTTTGATATGTGATAGAAAAAATCTAAGATCAACCTGTGTCGGTTTTTCGGCTATGAATCATAATACATTTTTTTATGAATTATACACTATGGGCCAAAAAGTCTAAAGAAAAAAAAAACAAACAAAAAGTCAGTTCGAAGGACCATTTTAAAAATCTAAGTTACCTAAGGAATTCGAAAAAAGTCATTTTTAAAGAAAAGTACTCCAACATAAACACTACGATTTTGATGAAATTTGGATATGTGATAGAACAAAATCTAAGATCAACCTGTGTCGGATTTTCGGCTACTTTAAAATTTTAAGTAGGTCAAAAATGAGTATTTTTATAGCCAAAGGAATCTAAGCTAAAGGAATCATATCGTTTGAAAGGGATTTTTACTAGTACCTTTTTTTCGAACTTTTTTTCTATTTTGAATTTGCTGATACTAAGGTAGGGGGTACTTTCCTCAATATAAAATTAATGTTTTCATTTTAATTTCAGTAATTTTAGTGGATTTTTACTCATAGTGATTTAAACTTAAAATGGCAAATATTATCTAGTCAAATATAATAAACTCATAAAGTTCTAGTATAATATCTGGCATTTTAATTTTGATAAATTGTAAAAAACTTTTTTATATACCGCCGAGCCGTTTTTATATTTTGTAAAGAAATCATACAATTTGGCTAAAATACAAGAAATATATAACTACATATTTTTACAAATTAATTTTAAGCCAAAAAAAAAGGAACAAAAATATAAAGATAAGAATGTACAGAAAGAAAGTAAGTTTTTTGACAAATTATTTTAAGAACGTTAAAACCACACAAACCAAAAAAAAAAAATGATAAACGAAACAAGACGATACATGAGTACTGCAGTAGTAACTGACTGTAATATTAACATTTACACAACAGGATGTTGTTCTCCATGGTATCATCATTGAGTTGATTCTGTGTGGTAAATGAAGTCAAAAAGTTATACTTTTTATAAATTGTATAAAATTGTGAAAAAAAAAAATAATAAGAAGGATGAAATAAAATAAACCGCATTATCCAAAATGTATTCAATGTGGTGGATAACAGATATCTAAGTGAATGAATTACAGAAAATTCAATTTAAGAGGGTGAATGATTCTGGCCCCTTTAAAATGATTTGGGTTTTGAAATGATTGAAGTTTTGTCCAAATTCCAAATTGTAAGCCTTTAGACAACAGTTTTGGTAGAGTTTTTCGAATTTGTATTTATAAAAAAGGACTTAAATATCAAAAATTTCAACAAAAAAGCAATTCAAAATTATGCAAAAAATTTAAATTTTGGGAACAATGTACTAAAACAAAATTTTGTGGGAAAAAAAGAATTTGCCGAACAATTAAAACATTCTTTAGTGTGACCTTTGTATAAAACTTTGAAAAGTATTTGTTAATCATGTATTAAGAACTTAAATTAAAGAATTGATTGTTTTAAGACTCTGGTAGTTAAGCATATAAACTTACTAAAATTATATTCGTTGTATGAATGACAAGGAAAAAGTTTATATTGTAATTGTATTTACTTTTTTTTGTGTTATTGGGTGTGTTGCATTAAACTGCTACTGTATCATGGCAGCTTTAATGTCTGTCTGTTTGTCTATTTGCTGTTCATTGGTCTATAAAAAACTTCACACAGGGTATGTAACGGCTAAGAGAAGGTCTTCTAAAGAAAATTCAACTTTTTTTCTAATGATTTTGACCCATAAAAAATAAAGAAACCCTACACCATCGCGGTCAGAAATGTAGTGGATTAAAAAATTGAAAAAATATTTTTTATAAATATTTTCAGAACAAAACTTATAAAGAAAATAAGTTGCAAATTTTGATGATAAATGTGACGAAGTAATTTTATTTTAAAAATTTAAAATTTAGACTTATTCACACATTTTTTAACTATAAATATAGGGGAGTAAACCGGCCTGATCGTGATTAAAGTCAGCCGGCAAAGAAGTGATGCGATTTTAAAAAAGAAAATTCGAACCTACATGACAGTACACAAAAAGCCGACTTAAGTGTATGTCCTATTTTTAAACCTAAGCTATATAGGGGAGCAAGGGGTAAATTTAAAAAAATAATCCCCCAAAAATTTTATTTAAATGCATTCTGTTGAAATTCAGAGTAGGATCCAATTTCTGCAACAGATCACATAATTTGAAAAATCCATTTACTTATTCTTTGTTAAGAGAAAATAAAAAATCTTTTCATAAAATAATATAAAAGCGATTGAAATTCACGGTTTATTTCTTGTTAGTAAACTTCCCTTATGAATTGAATATTTTATTTTTACTATATATAGTTTTTACACGTTCCTAGACTAGACGACGTCAGTGACTGCGTCATTGTTTTTTGTCAGTGTTGTGTGTTTTATCTTGTACAAAAAAAAAAAAAAAAAAAAAACAACAAAAAAGTAAAAGAAGAATCAGTTTTGCAATACCAAACACTGTAAAATGTCAGCCAATCTGTTGTATTATAATCTTAATAGAAGTTCAATAAGTTTTTAGCGTATAATCAACATAAAGTATATTCATCAAATACACAGAAAAAAAATATCACAGTTCAATAAATTAATACATTATATTTCAAAATTAAATATGAACGTTATTAAACTAACTATGATTTTAGTTAAAATTTACACCTTCGTATTTAAATTAATATGTGAATATTTAAGATTGTTTTCGCATTTTAAAAATAAATAGAATTGTATTAAAGAGAAACAAAAAAGTTTGGTTGATTTTTAAAATATTATTTTTTTCTGTGTGTAGGCAACATATTTTTTTTGTAGTACAAATTCTAACAGGGAAAGAACCCCAACCTAAACACTGCAAATTTAATAAAGTTTGGAGCTGTGATAGATGATATATATCTAAGATCGACCTGGGTCGGAAAAGGTTTCAAAATGGTATTTTTTCGCTTCTTTCTTTTGAAGCTATTTAAACTAAAGGTACCATATTCAAGTAAGGTGTCATTGGAAAGGGATTTTTATTGGTACCTTTTTTCGATACTTTTTTAAATTTGCGAACTTTACATGAAGATGTATATATGAACATACATGATCATATATGGGCTTGTGTATGAACATAGATGATCATATATGGGCATACATGGTCATATAAGTCCATGCGTGATTCAATATATGGCCATATATAATCTCATACATGAACATATATCTTCGGATCCGCAATTTGAGGGTATATTTTCATATATGATTCATATATGATCAAATATATAAGCTCATGTAAAAATCGAAATATATATGAACATACATGATCATACATGGGCTTGTATATGATCATACATGGGCATACATGGGCATACATGGTCATATACGTCCATACATGATCTCATATATGACCATATATCTTCGGATCCGAAATTCGAGGGTATATGGTGATATATGTGCATATATTATCATACATGCTCATATATTATTCATGTATGTTCGTATATGATCATATACGTCCATATACCCTCAAATTTCGGATCCGAAGATATATGAGCATATATGAGATCATGTATGGTCATATATTGAACAATGTATGGATGTATATGACCATGTATGCCCATGTATGATCATATACAGGCCCATGTTTGATCATGAATGCTCATATATATTTCGATTTTTAGATGGGAGGCCAAATTGCGGATCCGAAGATATATGGTCATGTATGGTCATATAATAAACCATGCATGTACGTATATGACCATGTATGCTTATGTATGATCATATATTAAACCATGCATGTACGTATATGACCATCTATGACCATATATGATCATATACAAACACATGTACGATCATGTATGTTTATATATATTTCGAATTTTATACAGGGTCCTTACAAATTTCAGCGGACACGTATTTTTGCCTTTTCTGAAATTCGTCCTATTTTGGACCTTAATTAATTATTAAAACAACATGAGAATCCTAACAACCTGGAAATTCTAACAATGTGGGGCAATAAATGTCATCCTATTGTAAAATGCTGTTATTTTGACAAATGAAATCATATGCAAGTTTGAATTTACCATTCGTGAAGTAGATACTTGCGAAATTTGTAGTGAATAACAATGAATCGTTTTGAGAATGCGCGATTTCGGAACTAAACGGCGAAGTGTATAATTTTCCATCAAAGTTGATGATGAGCGACGAGGTTCTCTGTTCTGGGGGAACGAAAATCCACACGTAATTCAGCATTATGTACACCCTCGTCTCAAAGTCGACGTGTGGTTTTTGGACTATCTTCGTCTGGGAATATTTGAAGACGTTGGTGTACCTTGGAGGTGTTAAAAACCAACTTTTGGAATCGAAATTGATAACAAATGTTGCCCAAAATGTAATTAAAAGAGCCCAAATTTGCATCACCGTTGACAGCAGCCATTTGTCGGACAAAATTTATAAGTGCGAATAAAAAAAATGGCTAAAAACCAAATGAGTTTACACTTTAAACAAAAGTTTTAGCGAAAAAAAAATCTGATGATTGTTTTTGCCCCGCCTTGTTTCTGACGAATATATTATTTTAATACTATTTTTTATATAGTTTTTTTTTATATAGAATTTCTAACGTTGCCGACAAGCTGTTTATGAAAAAAGTAACTCCTAAATCAAAAAGGTGATCGAACAAGTGAGACAGGTTGTTCTTTGATTTCCATTAAAATTTCACTGGAATCCGAATGTTTTGATTGGCGTACTTTCTTTGAAAAAAAAAAAAGAAAAAAAAAATAACTAAAATCAACGGACAATTTATAACTATAAAATAATGATTTAGTTATCAAAATGATCATCATTGATTTTCAACGGAAAACAGAGATTATGGCACGTATAATAAATACCAAAAGAAATTTCATGGAGTATATTTATTATCAAAAAATAAAAAAGACAAAGGAATCGATACTATAACAAGAATATAAAATGGCAATCTATTAGGCATTGTACAGTTGTTGTTCTGCATTTTCTTATTTTCTTTTTTCATACAATTTTTTATTTTTTTATATAAAATATTTATTATCATCCATCAGTTTATTTTGCTTTAATGAGTGGTAACTTTGTCCTTGTTATTATTTCTTTTCTTTACAAATGGCTTGATAATAATATACAATTTATAATAAATTTGTTTTTATATACAGAATATTTACATTAATTTGTATTTAACTTCTGAGATGGCATTCAATTATAATTATGTTGATATTTAACTTGAATTAAGCAGGTGTATTGTAAATAAGAAATATGATAGAAAAAGCAAATATTAGTTTACAAAAATAATTGAAAATGAATTATCAATACGATAATTTCTGCAATTTGCATTAATATTATTATGCATCATGTCGGGCGCCATATTATTACAATCTGCTAAAGGTAATTGTGTCGCCCAATTGAATAAAATGTAAATAATAAACATTAGCAGAGAAAAGTTTAACTAAGTTTAATGACATATGGTTATTAGGCTTTAAAGGTTTAATTGCTTTATTATATTTAAACACTTTTCTATGGGTTAAATGCTCGGCGCCATTTCAAAAAAAAAGAAATCTGATTCCTGTTTTTTAGGAGCTGATTTAAGATTTTTATTAAAGAAAAATAAATAACCCCAGCAACACTTTGGTAATGGGTGCGATATTTTCATGCGTTACCTTTTTTATTATTTGCAAGCATAAAGTGATAAGTTACTCATTATTTATTGCGTAATATATGATTTATAAATGTAAAGTAATAATCGAAATATTTTTGAAAATCTATTTTTAGATACATTACTTTGTGTTTTTTTGTAAGCAAAAGGATAATGTATGTTTGTTTTGACAAAACTAGCGAAACAACGAAGCGCAAGAAGTTTAAAGCAATCGAATACTATATGTGTCGATAGCTCAGTGGGTAGAGTTCTTGGCTGGCAAGCAGATTTCCCTGGTTCGATTCCCATCATGACCACATTATTTTTAATAACGCTTAAAATGTTTGTAATAATTTTTTTTACTATTTCCATTCTCGTAACCATATTAGTAACCCCTTTCATTATCACCTCTAAAGTAATAAGTATATACATTACTTTCAGGCTCATCGCCTGTGAAATTTATCAGTGAAGTAAGGTGTAAAGTAATCCATGAGCCCCTATGGCTACACATTACTTTATACATTATTTGGTAATGCGTGGTTTTGCTGGGAACATAAGATAAGACAACTAAGAAAAAAAAAATAGCTTTCTCGAAAACTTACAAACTTATGTCACAACATGGCGCCCAACGGAGAAGAAAACATAACTTTATGAATATAAATTATAACTGAATAATAACAAAATAGGCCTTAATTTAATTTTGTTTTTTTAATAGTTTATAATCATCCACATAACTGTAATAAATATATCGACACATATATATTTATTATTGTCTGACTTAAACACTTTAATATTATTTAATAACAACAGGACAGACAAACATACAGTCAGCCAACCATTAAGGCATTAATGAAGTACAAAGTTTGTTTGTAAAACTGTTATAAAATACTGGCATATATACCAAAACTTACTAACTGTTTCTAAGGCTTTTCTATGTTATAAACATTAAAATATATATTTTTAAAGTTTTAGAAAACTTCAAACACCAACAAAAACATACATAAAGTTGTAAGATGTGGAGTAATATTTCAATCAAAACAAACAAGAAATAAATTACACAGGTCTCAGAAACAAACATGTATTATGTGCACACATATATACCTTAAGAAATACACTCAAAATAATATGTTGATAGAAATAACTAAAAAAATGATTTTAATGGGCTCTTTTCGACTTAACCTAATTTTAAACCATGTTTTAATTGGAAATTCCAAAAAATATGTGTGCGATGTTGCCTCAGGGCAAATTTTACATTATTAAGTAGCTGAATTTAATAAACAATTAAATACAAATTGTATAAGAAAAATAGCAACAAATATTAGTAACTAATGGGACATTGTAAAAATGAGCTTAAATATCAGTCTTATTGATTTTTTTTATCCACCTTTTATTTCGAGTGTACTTGGAAATCTACCAGAGTTTTTAAGAAATTAGAAAGGTGTAGGAAAAAGAAGAAGAAGAAAGAACTGTAGCTGCAGTTTACAGTACAGTATAGTAGTTGAATAGAAAAATATTTTGCCTCTTTTACACGTATGTGTAAATATGCCAGCACAATTGCAAGTATGTACTCTCACCAACAATTTGCTATTATTTTGCATACAACTAAAAAAAAAAAAGTTTTTTTTTTAAACAATTTTGAATGAAAATAAATGAATGACTTTACAAATGCAATAAGAATTGTTGCCAACAATACAGATTTTCAAAGGATTTCAGGTATATGAAAATAAATTGCTGTTTTAGGTAATTGTTGGATAACACTAGTTTACAGGCATTATGAGCACTTAATTGTAAGCAGGATATTTGTTGCCTTCTTTTGGAAGAATGTGTAATATTAAGAAAAATTGTCATTCCATTTGAAACACCCTTAATCCTGAAAACTAAGAATACACTTTAAATAGTTTGTAAGTTAAAATAAAAGAAATGATATTTCATTTAAAATCCGGTATACTAAATTTTCATTTAAATTAAATGCCTTTTGTTATTTATTTTTAAATGTTGATTAATCAACTGACACATCCGTAAGAAACAAATGATATAATCAGTTAAAATAAATGCAAATATACTCGTACAATACAAAATGTATGTATGCATAGCTATAGACACTTTTTGTGTGAATGTGTTTGTGTATGTACGTGTGATAATGAATTTCTTGTAATTTGTATTGAAAAATTTTGTATATATACAACCAATTTAAATAAAAAATTAAATTGAAATTTTTTGCATATTTTTTTTTTTTTTGAAACAGACAGCAAACAAAATTTAAATTTGTAATAACTGTTACGGACACAAATAAACCACAAGTTTCTGTTTTGTAGGTAATTTTTTTTTAATTTCAAACAAATGAAAAAAATTAATGAAAATGAAAAAAAAAATGGTAAATTATAGTAAATTATTTCGAATAAATGTCAATATAGATATTTCTTTGAAAAATAAATGTATGTTCCTTTATTTTTAAATGGAACGGAAAACTTTTTACTAAACTACAAACAGTTAACCGCATAATATTCTGAGTGTATATGCGAACTTGATTTTTAAAGAGAATTAAGATTAACCAGCCCTGTCCGACCATGCCACCAATGCGATAAGACAATATCTTATTTTTAGCGAAAATATTTGCCATTCTCTTAGGTCGCGTTTACATGTAAGAAAAAACTAGAACAAAATGCAAAGCTTAATTTAATACTTTAAAGAAATTAATTTAAAAATTTATAGTATTAATAAATCTTTTAATTAATTTAACAATTTTGTAATTATTTTAAATTCAATAATAATTTTAGGTATTTCCCATGTAAAAATCGATATATATATGAACAAACATGGTCTTGTATATGATCATGCATGGTGATATACGTTCATGCATGGTTTAATCACATGTCAAAATCGAAATGTAAGATCATACATGATAATACATTGGTTTGCATAAGATCATACATGATCATATACGCCCATGCATGATTCAATATATGACCATAAATGATCTCATATATGATCATATACGAAATTTGAGGGTATATGTCCGTATATCATTATATATGATCATATATGCTAATATATTATTCATGCATGCTCATATATGACCATATACGGCCATAAACCCTAAAATTTCAGATCCAAAGATATATGGTCTTATATAAGATCATGTATGGTCATATATTGAATCATGCATGAGCCTATAGGATCATGTATGATCTTATGCAAACCAATATATGATCATGTATGTTCCTATATATTTCAAATTTTACATAAGTTGCCATAATTTTTTTTTACTCAAATCGTCGACCATGTTAAATTGATTTTAAATATTTTGTATATTTTTTTAAGTTGGTCTTATTTCTTTTATACCCACATCAAATTCCTAAATGTTTTTTTCATATCTGTATTTTGTATCTTACAAAAGCAACTACAATAAATCCAACAATAACAAACTAAATGTTGCTATTACAAAATACAAACTGTAGTAAATAAAGTTACCGGAAAATTACAAAACATACACAACATAAAAACAACATAACTACATACAAATACAAACTGTCTCACTTCAAATTCTAACACAAATTTACTTGTTGTTGAGAGGTTGCCTTTAAAGGCAAGGAAATGGAAGTATTTTTTTTTTTGTTGTACTATTGTAAAATTTTTAGTACTTAAATTATAAGTAAGTACATACTACTTACTTTTTAGTCAAAGTTCAGGCATCAAGCTGTGTTGTATGTCAGTGTTGACGACAGCAATTGCCAGACACGCAGCCTAAAAGTAGACAGTAAAAACCAAAATTTGTGGCAACATGGCAAAACAGTTTATGACAACATAAACAATATAGCACAAATTTTTAAACTATTTGCAACACCCAAGGGTCAGTATTATAGTTGACACTTAGTAGGAATTTTTAGTAAAATTATACTTAAGAAATTTTGTATGAAAATTTCTTACTTAAAAAAAAAAGAAAATTGAAGTTAAAACCCCTCACTAGGTGCTGACTGTAATAAGAAATTTCATTAGTTTAAGAAAAAGAAATTCATAAATCCCTCAATTTATTGGATTCACACAGAGAAAAAACATAGTTGCAATATGATCTCTGCTACTATATTATGCTTGCTGCATTCGGGTATAGTTGCCACAATCAAGTTATTAGTTTATATAAATTTTCCGATAGAAACTTTTTTTTTTTCTTTTCCTTAAAGTAAAAATCTCAGATTCTGCCGTTTCTTAGATAAAAATTCACATATTTAAAAAAAATAAGAATAAAATAAAAACTTCTTAGATTCTAAGGACTTCTTCTCATGATAAATACTTAGATTCTAAGGACTTTTTCGAGTAGAAATATTCTTAGATTTCAACGACTTTTTCTAAAGTTAAGAGACTCTAAGGACTGTCTAAAAAAAACTTAAAAATGTCCTAAGAATCTAAGAATTTTTCTATTAGTAAAAAGTCCATAAAATCTGTTTTTTTTTTATTAAAAACGTGCTTAGAATTTTAAAATTTGTTGAAGTATTTTTCTTTAAAAAAAGTCCATATATTCAAAGAAATTTTCTTGAAAAAGTCCTTAATATCAAATTTTTTCTTTAGGAAAAAACATTTTATAAAGAAGTATTCATACATTTAAAGAACTTTTTCGTTTCATTTTATAATTTTTTTCGAATCATTATATAAACTGTAGGGACCATATTATGATAAAACTATGGTTATTTTATAATCATAATATGATAACTATATTATAGTACGACTGTGCTTGGCACCATCATAATCCCAAAAATATATGATGCTCTTCAAATATGATTGCGCCAACCATGTTTTTTCCCTGCATGCAAGTTTTCGAGAGAAAAATCTATTAAGTACCCATAAAAACCCAAAATTTTATCTTTTTTATTTAAGATGTGTTGCATAAGATGTAATTTTTATTCTGCTAAATTCTCTGCTTCAATTCACAGTAAAGCTAATGAAGTGATATCTGCTATATAAGCAAGCATAATTTTGTTATTGTATTTTATAGACATAATTTTCGACATAAGCTGTTATATCAAGTTGCCACAATTATATCACACAAAACAAAGCCTTTTTAAGAAAATCTGATTTACAATAAAAATGAGAAGATTTTCAAACAATAGAAAAATCATAATTTATTCAATGGCTTTTTTGTTCAGCATAAGTCAGAATTACATTTTTCATTATTGAGAGAATTTAATTTATTAAGAGCTGCAGATTATGTGGTTTTCCCATATCATAATTTTACGTTACCGCAAAGCGATCCTCAGTAGAATTTCAATATCATATGATAAATTTATCAAATATTTTTAATTATATTATTTTTCAGCTTAAAAGCCTGAAACTTCATCTCAATTTTAAGTTTAAGATTTCTAGCTTTAAAGAGTTTGAACAGGAAATTTCCTGATGTAGGGCAAAAAAGAGAAACTGCCTCGCCCTTGACGGTCATCCCAACCCGTTTGCTTAGAAATCTAAAATTAAAAATATGTGATGGCTGGAGTATTGACTAACATTATAGCCGAAACTTTTTCGGTCATAATCACGAAATCATCAACATGGTTTTGTTTATAATCCCCAATTAAAAATGGTCTTAATTCACCGACATTAAGACCGTTTCCTTAAAGTCCCAGCAAAACTTTGGTAATGGGTGCGATATTCTCATGCGTTACCTTGTAATGATAGCTCATTACCTTTTTCATTATTTGCAAGCATAAAGTAATAAGTTACTCATTATTCATTACGTAATATATGATTTATAAATGTAAAGTAATAATTGAAATATTTTTAAAAATCTATTTTCATATACATTACTTTGTGTTTTTTTGTAAGCAATGTATGTTTGTTTTGATAACACTAGCGAAAAAACGAAGCGCAACAATTCATTTATGTTTAAAGCAATCAAATACTATATGCGTCGATAGCTCAGTGGGTAGAGTTCTTGGCTGGCAACCAGATTTCCCTGGTTCGATTCTCATCAAGACCACATTATTTTTAATTACAAAAAATTTAAATAAAATATTTGTAATAATTTGTTTTAATAAAAATGTTTAAAAATCTATTTTAAGACACATTACTTTTTCCATTCTCGTAATCATATAAGTAACCCCTAAAGTAATGGGTATATACATTACTTTGAGGCTCATCGCCTGTAAAATTCATCAATGAAATAAGGTGTAAAGTAATCAATCGGCCCCTATGGCTATACATTACTTTACCCATTATTTTGTAATGTGTGGTTTTGCTGGGATACTTAAAGCCCTTTATGAGAGTAAAAATAAGACCAGTAAAGTTTTTCTGCTTAGCCGGCCTGCGGCTGGGAGTAGGGGTTTTCTTCTCAGCCGGGCTTAGGAGTTTTCTACTCCTTGTTTTATTTTCGACATTCCCGACGAAAATTTCCAAAACTACCCTATTAGAGGATTAACTGTAAAAAGTAATCTATAAAAATTCGTAATAGGCAATTTATATGAAATGCGAAAATTTTAATGCATATTTTTGTTGTTGTTTTATTGTTGTTCTAAGCAATAAATACACCCAGACAATTAGGGTCTTACTAAGAGTTTTTGTATGACTACAAAAAGAATTTTGTATGTAGTTTTCATGATTTATATATGAACAAAACCAGAAAGAAAGAAACTCTAAATTAAAGGGTTGTTTAGTAGCTTTTATATGGTACTTCTATGAACTTTAAAGAAAGTAACAAAAAAAAAAGTGATTAGTAAAGAATGTCTAAAACAAACAACATGCATACTACTACAACATAAATTCATATACTCAAACGCTACCAAACGCACAGTGTTACGTCGATAGTCAAAAAATTGTAAAAATGTAAGGAAAACCTTAATCAGTGATATAAATAAATAAAAAAAAAAAGTTAAATCTGCGCGAGGACTCCTCAAGTTTTATATAAAAAATATAATTAATATTCTAAATTTTATTCATATTAACCTTAAGTAACTTCTTGTATTTTTCAACTCGTCACACTGTTCACCGTCGGCAAATAAACAATTTTCTTTTTGAAAACATGTTATTATTTTAAAAAACAAACAAGTTCAAGAAACTTTTTCTTACCAAAAATTCTACACACTCATACACCCAAAATAAAATAAGAAATTAAACCCTTTTATAGAACCAAAACGTGTATGTATCGTAAAGTGGTAACCAACATATGACCATGTTTCTTTTATAGATGTTATACAAAAAAAAAAGAAAACATTATTAAGAAAAAAAAAAAAAATAACCTCAAAGTATATGTTTAAATAAATTTTCGAATTATTTTAATTTTTGTGGTAACAACAAGGGGTGGAATAATGTTAACTAAATAGTACACCATGGCCGATTGAATTTAAAAAAGTTCTCCTAATACAGTAATTTTTATTAGCAATGAAATTCAAACTATTTGTTTGATAGGAAAATAAACGAATTAAAATTTCGGTTTATCCCTTTATTTAGGCGATAATGGCCGAAAAAGTTGAAAATAAATCTCCAAAATTACTGCCTAAAGAAACATAAATTTGTGAAAAATAATGATATTAAAATTCTACTCAAGATTATAATTACATACATATGGACCAATTCATTATAAAGGTACTTTTTTGGAATTTTTGTCAGGAGCGTAATAAAATTGGGGGTTCAAAAATTAAAAAGTAACATCCTGCCAAAGCCACTTAGGCAAGAGACCTGTAAATGCAAATTAATGTTCACTACAGAAAGGCTGCATTCAATAATGAAGAACTTTTTGAAATTTTTACTAGGGGCCTGGTAACAAAAGGGGTCAAAGGGGGGGGGGGGGGGCAAACCACCTTAGAATATGAGTGCCCTAGAGTACTCATTGGACCCTAGAGTACTCATTGGAGTTTTCGCCAGAAGAGTGGTTAAAATTGGGGGTACAAAAGTGGAAAAGTCTCTCTTTAGGTGCCTCTGACAGCTTAGACATCTACGGCTAAAAATCTGAAATTAAAAACAGCTGCCTCCTGGCCAGATCTTTAAAAATATAATTCCTTAAATTAATGTTAAAATCGGATTTAAATTTTGACGAATTAATTTTTCTGATTGAATTATTTACTACCACAATTCAATCTTTATCTTATTAGAAGAATCAAGTTGATTTATCAATTTGAATAATTCAATTTTAAATCAAAGAATGAAATCAATTTTGATTTGATTCGCGAATCAAAAAAAGAATTCTTTTAATTTTCGAATATTATTTGATTCGCGAATTTAAATATTTTTTTTAAATCACGATTAATTTAACTTCTTGGAATTTTTATAAAACAGCCTTCTCGGGATGTCTTCCAGACCTGGCCCATTTTTATTACTCTAGATCAAAAATTTTGTCTGTTTTGCCCGATCTCGCTTAGTTTTCGAGATACCGACCATTTTAAAAAATGGGCATTTTATAAAATGGTGAATATGTATCTCGGAAACTAAGCGAGATAGCGCATCAAATTTTTGAAAAGCTCAACAAAGGTTATTCTACGATAGAATAAAATCGGCAGGTCCCTAAAGGGTTTCCTAGAATTTTTATAAAACAGGCACAGGGTGACTTTTGTTTTTTTTTTTATCAATTTATATAATAATATAAATTAACAAAGTCCGATAAAACAATTTTTGTTTTATAAAAATAATTTTGAACATTTTGTGTTATCTCGCTTAGTTTTCGAGATACTGGTAATTTTAAAAAATTACCATTTTACAAAATAGAAAACTAAGCGAGATTTGCAAGTCAATTTTAATGTTTTTTTTATTTTGTTTTTATTCGCAAATCAAATAAATCTTTTTTTTTTGTTCGCGAATTAAAAAAAAAATTATATGTGTATTCAATTGAATCAAAAAAGATTCAAATGAAATTGATTAATCAACTATGATATTAAATCTCATTTAATAAATTGATTTATAAAATATTTCGCTGATTTACACAAAGAATTTTTTTTCTCGAATTAATTCAATAAAGATTTATCTTTTTCAAAGTCTGCCCCTGGCCTATGGGCCAAAGCACTAAATAGGTTCAAAAAGGAAAAATTTGCCCAATTACTTACCCAGCTCAAAGGGCTGGAGGTTGGAGGCTGTAAGTTCCTCCCATGAAATATGCGGGAACTTTATATATTTTTTATGGGGAGGGGCAAAGAGGATAAAGTTTCCTACTTTGGTGACGATATTGAAGTAAAAAGAAAAACAGAAATAAATTCTCTAGTCAGTATCTTTCGATATCCAAAGCTACCAGTAACGATGTATCAGACCTCAAAGATAAAAGATTCCATTATGTAATTTTCTTTGTATTGGAAATGGTGAAATACACACAAGAAAAAAAAACACAATATTTCTTTTTATTTTAAACAACAAATTTCTTTAAAATTAATTTAAATTCTAACAGCATTTATTTATTATCAATTCCTTAAGAAGGGTTGTAATAGTTTAAAGTTGTATATTATTTATGGCCAGAAGCTATTGGTCATTAAGAGGGATAGTAACTGCGTTATGTGTGTGTGTGTGTGTGGTCACTTAAAATTTGATAGCTGTAAAATGAATGTTGTTTGGTTAATGTGGTTGTATGTTAATTTAATTTATCCTTTTAGGCTGTAGGTTATGAAATTATAGTCAAAACTCATAAAAGCATACAATTTAAAGATGTTTTTATTTGATCTTTGTTATGTTTCTTTTCATATATTAAATAGCAAAAATAGTAAACATAATTTTATGATTAAAAACATGTGGTTAAAGTTTATTTATATATTTATTTAGGCTATTTACACATATACCCATCCCTGACATAGTATGATAATTAAAACTATGAATTTTAAATGCCAAATATTTTAAAACCCTCATTATAAAAAATCTGCAGTAACTATATGCCTGTTATTTGTGTAGTAAAGCGATTGCAGTTACTTTAACGGAAATTACAGTTGTTTTATTAAAGATACAAATTTTCAATGATTTTTCAGTTGTTTTTTTTAAGCAACATTTAAAGACTACTGATTTTAGTATCATTTGGAAAAATGTTGTTTAAACAGTTTTGAATAATTCTTATTTTTACTTTTTTTTCGCATTTTTATAGCTTTACAATTCTCGTTAGCTTTTTTTTGTTAAATAGTTTTTTATATAGATTTTTTTAATGTTATAAATATTAAAATTTAAAGTTTAAAAAATGTAAAAAAAATTAACTGCATCTATAGTTGTTTTTAAATGCATTTAAAGTTGTTTTTAACTAAATTCGTAGTTATTTTCAACTGCGTTTGTAGTTTATTTTGACTTTACTTGTAGTTGTTTTTAACTATACTTTTAGTAGTTTTTAACTACGATTGTAGTTGTTTTTAAATGCATTTGAAGTTATTTTTAACTAAACTCGTAGTTATTTTCAACTGCGTCTGTTGTTTCTTTTAACTATATTTGTAGTTGTTTTTAACTATACTTGTAGTTGTTTTAACCTATACTTGTAGTAGTTTTTAACTATGTTTGTAGTTGTTTTTAACTAAACTTCTAGTTGTTTTTTTTACTACATTTTAGTTTGTAGTTAAGTTCTACTAAGAATTTAAAGTTATCAAATTCAGTGAAAAATGCTCGATAGTAAAATATAAGAAAATTTAACTGCATTTCTAGTTGTTATTAGCTGCATTTGTAGTTGTTTTTAAATACAATTTGAGTTGTTTCTAACCGCATTTGCAGTTAGTTTTTAACTACGATTGCAGTCGTTTTAACTACATTTTTGTAATAGTGTGTTACTAAATTTTTAGTTGCCGATAACTGCATTTATAGTTGCTTTTAACTACATTTGTAGTTGTTTTTAACTACATTTGTAGTTTTTTTGTACTATATTTGCGTTGTTTTTAACTACATTCTGAGATATTTTGAACTACATTTGAAGTAGTTTTTTAACTACATTTGAAATTGTTTTAACTACATTTGTAGTTGTTTTAAACTACATGTAAAAAATTAACGATGAATTGTTAATTGTTTCTAACTACATTTATAGTTGTTTTTTACTACATTTGTTGTAATTTTTTTCGAAATATTTAACGGATTTTTACTGTAAATTTCACTAAGTTTGTGCTATGTTTTTACTTAATTTCGAGGGTTCACTAATACAACCTCATTTCTCAAAAATTAATTCTTTTCAGGAAAAACAAAACACGTTTTATAATAAGCCTGTGACATTTTTTAATAATTTTTTTTTTTGTTTTGCAAATTTTAAAAATAAATAAATTTTAAATTACAAGATTAAAAAATCGTTAAAAAAATATTCACAAGTTTAAGTTGTTGTCTCTCCTGAAAAGTAGTAGTTTTTGAGATACAAGCTTGCGTTAGTAAATTCTCAATTTGCCAAATGATTTTCAGCAAATAAAAATAACTAAATATTGCATTTTCAAATGCAGTTATTTTAACTATTATTTGCAGTTAGTTCTACCTACATAATTTCCCAAATGTATATCAAACTATAAATTAATTTCAAGATAAATTTTTTGCATCATCCATTTTAACCACTTAAAATTCAAGGCCTTTGCCATAAAACACAGATACACATAAACAAATTTTCTCTATAAGTAGTACCAAAACCCGTCTTCGAAATAAAAACAAAAATAAAAATCAATTTGATTTAACTCTCCTTAATATTGCATACAAATTGAATTATATGTTCGAAGCAATCATAAAACCTTTACGAAAACCACAACAACACAAGAAAAATACATAAGAAAATACACAACGAATATAAAATCAAAAGCTGATTACATTTTCCACTTAAGTTACTCATTTATTATGGATTTTTATAAAAAGAAAAAAAAAAAAACAACGTAAACGAAAATATTTCATCATCAACATCTATTATTACCAAACAATGATAAATACAAAAGAAATACCTTTCCTTTTCCTTTTTTACCCAACCATAATATGATATAAAGGACTATTACATATTCATTACGGCTTATAACGGCAACACACATACATAAGTACATTATATATGTACATTCAAATACTTATACAAAAATAAATTATGTAAAGAAAATTTGATTGAGAATTGTCCTATATGAGCCGGCAAAGTACATATTGTATTAGTTTTTGGTATAACTTTATATACACGCACTTTTACTTTTGTTTACTGATGACAATTTTTAAATTCCCTTAAGGATATAAATATAATGTTATAAACACAAGGAAAAGTAAAATTAAATAGCTAAAAATGAATGTAATTTGGCAGAAATCTAAACAAAAGAAGATACAATGAAGAAAGGACTTTTATTTTTATACTATCAAAATTGCAAATCTTTTTTAACTTTAACTCAATTTATTGTATTTATAGAAGAAAAAGAAGAAGTACGACGACCCTTTTTAAACAATGATGTTAAAATAAAAGACACACACACACACGGCATGTACCCGTACCTACTAGGCAACGAAAAAGTGAAATAAGGATTCATAATAATCATCATCAATATAATGACCCTTTTTATTTCTTAAGCACGCACACACATATGAAAATACCCAATAGGAAATTTTTGGAAATGTATTAAAGGGTTTAACATTTCACTACACTCACAAGATTATTACATTAAAAAGAATCTAAAATGCATATTAAATTTATCGAAAATACAAATATAAAGAGGACAACTGATATTATTCAGCCCATTTTTTGTTTATTTTTAATCATTGTTTAATAATCGGCAAAAGTAGTAAAAACAATCTAAAGTCGTTTAAAATAACCATCAATTTTTAACTGACAAAACGTTAGAACAAAACAAAACAATTTTGGGATTTGTTTTAAAAATTGATTTTTTTACAAAACACACGCAGGTGTATATTTTTATTTTCTATGTGTATATTTGAATAATTTCTTGTAGTTTTTATTGAAATAATTTTGTATTTAACAGAATTTATCTGTTAATTTTTATAATTTGTTTTTGAATGACTTGAAAGTTAAAAAATATATTTCTATGAATTTAAATTGATTCTTCATTTAAAAAAACCTATCACTTTTAAAATAAACTACAATCGATAACGAAAAAAAAAAAAAAAAATTTTGAGTGTATATTAGCTTCGGTTTTTTGTTAAAAATACCGAAAAGTTTTTCTTAACTTAAGTTTAAAATGTGTTAATTATACTTGTGGCTAATTTTAAAATTGAAGTACATGTTTTTTAATGAGCATTTTTTAAGCCACTTTGTGGATATATAGCAAAATCAAACAGATATAGTCAAACAGGACATCCACCAAATGGAGAATAATTACTTCTGAACAGTTTTTATACCCTCCACCATATATGGTGATGGTATATATCAGTTTGTCATTCCGTTTGCAACATCTCGAAATATAGGTCTAAGACCCCATAAAGTATATATATTCGTGATCCTTATGCAATTTTAAGTCGATTTAGCGATGTACGTCTGTCTGTCTGTCTGTTGAAATGGTGATCACGATGCGAAGACGCAAGCGGGGGGCCTATTTTTACCTGGATTGTTGGACATCCCCCTGAGCAGTTTGGTTTTGAAAATGAGCAAAATCGGTCCAGCAGTTAAAAAGTTATGGGTGAAAATGTGAAGATACCTCTAAATTTTCCATACAAATTGGTGTATTTTAGTACAATTTCATAGAAGCGACAGGTACAAAATATATTTTCTCATATTTTTCCATCAGTCGCTTAAAAATTAATAATATTTTGTATTTACCTCAAATATTTTTCAACCCAAAAAATTTTTATCACCACTAAAATTTTTTTTCTCCACAAAAAATTTTTTCACCTCAAAAAATTTTTTTCACCTCCATAATTTTACGTCAAAAGTTTTTACATTATTTGTATCAAAAACAGTAGAGAAATTTTTTTTAAGATATTGGTGGAGGGTTTTCAAAGATTCCGACAGCCGAATTTAAGCCTTTTTTACTTGTTTTTAAATTAGAGTATGAACATCGGAAAATTTTAGCACTAAAAAAGAGATTGTTTAAAAACGCAGGGAAAAAACATGGTTGCAACATGATTCCTGCTACTATATTATGCTTCCTGCATTCGGGTATGGTTGTCACAAACAAGTTATTGATTAATTAATCAATATGCTCGTAACAATCATTATTATCGTAAATATTTTATGATTTCATGGTTGCCACTACCTATTTTTAACATGATTGGCTGTAACCATACTTTGGTAAAAAAAAAATTCTGACTATGAAAAATATAATAATTATGCAGCCATAAAATGCTTAAACAATCAATAAATAATTATAAATCAAATAAAACATGACTTTGAAATTTACATTCTTATAATACTGTCTTGTTTTCATAGAAAAAAATTGTAGCAGTTCAGTCACCCATGTAAAAATAATAATATATAATCATTTTCACCTGGGGGGTTTTGTTTTCAAAAATGCCTTATACGAGTATAACATTATAATTTACACTAATTAATTTAGGGTCGAAAAAATTCATTGTCAAAAAGATTCTATATAAAGATTTTTTATTTTTTTAATTCTTTTCAATAAAAACAATTATAAATTTTTATCAAAAAAATATATTTTTTTAATAATTTCTTGTTATATAAGGACTCTATTGTCGAAAAAGTACTGAGAATATTAAACAAAAAATTGTTTATAAGAAAAAGTCTGAAAAACCCCAGATTTATTTTGTATGAAAATGTTACTTTAACGATACAAATTACAAGATTTTTAGACATTTTTGTGATAGAAACATGTTTAGATTCTATGGACTTTGCCTTAAAGTAAAATTCTCAGATTCCACAAACTGTTTCTTAGATAAAAATTCATATATTCTTAAATAAAAACTTATAAGGCCTTCCTTTGAATAAAGAATTCTTAGATTCGAAGGACTTTTTCTAAAAGAAAAATTCTCAGAATCTATGTTTTTTATTAAAAAAATCCTTAGAATTTAAATGTTTTTTTAAGGTATTTTTCTTTTAAAATGTCCATAAAGAAGTTTTCTTAAAAAACTCCGTAATATCAAATTTTATTTTAGAAAAAAAAAAATTTCAAAAAAATATTCTTAAATTTACAGAACTTTTTCATAGTATCGAATCATAATATAACTGCAGGCACCATATTATGGTAAATGTATGGTTATTTTATTATCATAATATGATAACTATATTATACTACGACTATAGTTGGCACAATCATAATCCCAAAAATGTTTGATAATCTTGGAATGATTGTCTCTGCGTGAAATTGTACCAGGTACTGTTTTCATAAATTTTTCGATTTTTTTTAAATCCATTTTTTGAAATGCAGCAAAAATGGACTCTCTTATTTTAAGTTCATAAGATGGGAAATAATCTGAATCAAACAATTTTTTCGATAAAGGTCAGAACATCATAGAACTTTCTCATTGCAGTAGAGACATTTTTAAATTGAAGTACTTTTACCAGAGGTTGCTAGTTTTTAGAAACCTTAATTATTGAGATGGAGCTCAAACTGAGGAAATAGGTCAGGTCCATAAGATGTACAACAATCAAACCTAAACAATTTATTAAAAACAGATCAAATATCATAAAACTTTATCATTGAATTAAAGACTTCACTTATTGAAATGGAGCAAAATCTGTCTGACCTATTTTCAAGGTCTTGAAATGGAGAACAATCAGTCCTAAATAGTTTTTTAATACGAGGTGAAACATCAGATAACTTTCATCTTTGGAATAGAGACTTTTTTAAATTGTAGTGCTTTTTCCATGAGTTTTAATTTTTTTTTAAGCACACGTCTTGACATGAAGCAACACCGAACTCACCTATTTGCCAGTAAGTTAGAAAACAATCAGTCCCAAACAGTTTTAATGATAAAGGGTGTCCCAAGAAGAACCCAATTTTTAAATCTGGCAACATTCGAAGTGTCATTGTTTGACATTTGAACAATTGTTGTTGTTTGCTAGTAGAAGGTACGAGGTTAGTAAAAATGGAGCGCTACACGAATGAACAACGCATTCTCATTGTGAAATTGTTTTACCAAAATGGATAAATTTGCCGAAACTGGGTCTGTTAGTGATGTAAAGACAACAACGCGCCATCGACCAGGTCGATCGACCGAAAATGTCGCAGCTGTACGTGATGATGTCGCTCAAACTCCATCCACCTCAATTCGACACCGAGCTCAGCAAATTGGTGTCTCCAAATCCACTTTGCAGCGAATTTTTACGAAAGATTTGCATCTTCATGCATACAAAGTTCAATTGACTCAGGAACTAAAGCCAGCTGACCATGGACAGCGAAGGGAGTTCGTTAATTGGGTATTGGAGACACAACATGAAAATGCTGATTTTGCCGATAAAATCATCTTCAGTGACGAGGCCCATTTTCATCTTGATGGCTTCGTCAATAGGCAGAATTGTCGCATTTGGGGTGAGGAAAATCCTCGAGTGATTCACGAGAAGCAAATGCATCCTCAACGTGTCACTGTGTGGTGTGGTTTTTGGGCTGGAGGAATCATTGGACCTTTTTTTATGAAAATGAGGCAGGTCAAGCGCAAACAGTCAATGGTGTTCGGTATCGTGAAATGATAACCAGTTTTTTCTTGCCTAGAATTGAAGAAATGAATGTGGAGGGCATGTGGTTCCAACAAGACGGCGCCACATGTCATACAGCCAGAGAAACAATTCAATTGCTGCATCAGTCATTTCCCGGTCGTGTTATTTCGCGTTTTGGAGATCAGAATTGGCCGCCTAGATCGTGCGATTTCACACCATTCGATTTTTTTCTTTGGGGTTTTTTGAAGTCGATGGTTTACGCGAATAAGCCGACGACGACTCAAGCCTTAAAAGAGGAAATTGGACGCAGCATTAATGAAATACCGCAGCATTCATGCAAAACGGTCATTGAAAATTTCATTAAAAGATCGCGTGCATGCCAGCAAAGCCGCGGCGGCCATCTGCACGATATATTGTTCCATACATAACCTCATTCTGTCTACTTTACGATATAATAAAGTTTCACGATTTTTTTTTTAAATATCTGTGTTTTATTTAAAATTTAAAAATTGCGTTCTTCTTGGGACACCCTTTATAAGGTGGAACATCAGAGTACTCTATCATTGAAATATACCTTTTAAAATTGTAAAACTGTTACCATGACTTTTTTTTTGACATGGAGCAAAAACGGACTGACAAAAAATAATTCGCCCTAAACAGTTTTTTAATAAGAGTAACACATAGGAAAATGTGCAAATTGATCTATATGTTTCATGAGTTTTCTCCATTTGTTGTTGTTATAAGCAAGTCTTCTAGATGGCAAAAATTAAGCCCTATAATTTTATGATCCAAGGTGGAACATCGGGGAATATGACATAACCCCAACGGAAATAATCCAATTTTTTTGACACAACCATCGTACTGCAATCCTTAGAAGAGGATGAACATAAAGCCCAGAATTTGGGCATATTTTCGAATTCTGCATTATTTATTTTCATCGAGTTCTTTGCAAAATAAAAGTTTTTTGAGAGGGGTTTATACTTTCGGAAATTTTTAGTTTGTTCGAAAATTTCACATTTTTAAATGGAAAGCCCCAGATATTTTTTTTCATCTGCCGAAAGTAAAGTTTCTCCAAAGGCCCAATTGGATTCACCCTTATACTCAATAGGAATATATTAAAAAATCTGGTATTTGGTCAACTAACATATAAAATATTCGGTAATTTTTGTATTAGAAGTATTTTTTTAATTTTATTTTAAATCCGTTATAATAATGAATAAGTCTGCAAAATCAAGCCTAGATTAATTTTTAGAATAAATTATTAGTAGAGGTGGTGTAAGTATTACGAGATGATGGTAAATTGTATAAAGTTATACGTTTCACGACAAGTTTCTGTATGCGAATATTATATAATCTCATTTTCATTTTGGATTACATAATATTCGATAAATCCCTGCAATGACATCCTGTGGCGGCATTTAAACCGGTCGACTGGCGTTACAATTACTTTATACACACACACACACACACATATACAGATACAAAGCCAAGCAGACGCACAGGACAATCAAAGTATTAAAAGAGTAAAGAGTCCACATATCGTTAGACATTTACTAACAAGATAATATCCGGTGTATATAAGGTATATTTCCAGCACTAATACCAACATATACATATCAATAGAAAGAGCAATATGTATTTGTATGTATTGAAACATAAATATGCGTGTTTAAGTCAGGGTATAAGTATTTGTATGTGTCCTTCTTACATTTCTAAATACATTTGGCATAAATGTATGGCATATATTCCATTTATATTGGTAGTTAAGCATAAAACCAATCTAAAATAAAGTCAAATTTATCCCTTTTTTTATGTTTGCAAAATACAAGACTCAAGTGTTATGCCACCCACATATGCAAGCGAATGAAGATACACACACTCAAAAAATTGTTTGTAAATTATTAAAAAAGAATGGAAAAAAGTTTTTAAAAAAAATTTAAAAATTTTTACAAAACAGAAAAAGTTAACTATAAAATTAGTAGTTAATAAAAATCTTGTCGCTTTGTTTGAACATTTTCGTAGTAATCAATTTTTTTTTTAGTAAATTTAAGGGAATTATTAGTTATTTTACGGCTTTCAGTAGTTATTTTTTAACAGTTAGAAATGACTACATTTTAGGAAATTTTAAAATTATAAGACTTTGTTGCTTATTCAATTGCTATATCATTGGTTTTACTGCCACTTTCAGTAGATTATACTGGTAAATTTTTTCGAGTGCCTGAAATACTAATAAAGCGTTATAAAATTAAGTTTTATTTGCACGCACCAAAGGCTTATTATTTAAGAACATGGCGTGGTTTTTTGAAATTTCAGGCATTTCTATATTAATGTAAAAATATTATATGGATTTTCTTATGAATATATATTAACTAGCTTCAAAGCCTGATATTTTGTAACCGGTAGTTCTAAATATTGGAATATAAAAAGGGTGGTTAAATTTTAAGGGCCGATGTTGAATGTGAACCACACCTAAACGACAAGTTTTTTTCTGCATTTCATTTGACATTTCTTAATTTCAGACTAACTTAATTTGAACCATAGAAAGATACAGAATCGAGCAACGCGTTAAAGTTATTCAGGCTCATTATGAAAATGGGCGTTCAAATCAAAATGCATATCGTGCACTTCGTGATTTTTTTTTTTAGTCAGCATAATTGACCAAATCTGTCCACAATCGGGAGAATTGTGGGCAAATTTCAGCAAACCGGGTCTGTGAAAACACCTTTGCATGCTCGCCCAGTTGGTTCTGCGAAAACCATTGCTGTTGTTCGCGATAGTATGTCATGAGGTCGGCCAAGCATTTACCGTGAATGGTGTTTGCTATCACGAAATGATAACGAACTTATTGGTGGCCAGGAATTGAGGATATGACCCTGGACGATATGTCGTTTCAACAGGACAGTACCACTTGCCACACAGCTAACGAAACAATGGCTCTTTTGCGCGACAAATTCAATGGCCGTGTTATCTCACGTGGTGGCGATGTCAATTGGCCGCCAAGACATTTGATTTGACACCGTTGGACTTCTTTCTTTGGGGTTTTTTGAAAGAAAAGGTGTACGTCGATAAGCCAGCAACAATTCAAGAGCTAAAGGATGGATAATTCGGCACATTAACGGCATAGAACCTCAATTATGCCTCAGCGTCATCGAAAATTTGGACCATCGGATGGACGTGTGCCTTCGAGGTCGCGGCGGCCATTTGGCCGATATTTTGTTCCACACATAATTGAACCATACCATATTATCATAATAAAAAGAAATGACAATAATTTCCTAAATAATTTGTATTTCATTCAAAATCAACATCGGCCCTTAAAATGTAACCACCCTTTATTAACAAGAAAATTAATTTTTTTTTATATTAGAGAGATTTCACAAGTCATTCAAGGAAGGGCTTTTCCTTTTAAACCCCATCTACGATATTTTATAAAAAAATTCACAAAGTATATCCTTAGACTCAATACAGCAATGTCCTGTTAAAATTAGGCAACAGTTAAATTCAAATTATATATGATAAATAAATCTGTCTGTCAAAGTCCCAGTTAGTTCCCAGCAAAAATGTAAATAAATCGGAATAATTTACATGTCACTTTATTAGCCCGGCTTGGTTCGAGATATTAAAAACGCAATTCTTCCAAATTTAACACCATTTATAGAACGTGTTAATTGTCCATTCTAAAAAGAACCTTTTCGGCGAGTTTTCCTTCATCCCAGGAAACGTATAAATTATAAATGTCAAGACTTCAAGCCGAACATATTGGTAAAGGAGAACTGGTTTAGGTTTCATTTGTGGAGATCTGGGAATGGAAATATGCTTTCGGCTCCTGGACCAGATTACCTATTTTCAGACAGAAGTAGAAGAAAATGATCGATTAAGTGAATTAGCCTTTACTGCATATTTTTAATCGAATGGCTTTGGGCGGGACATTAGTGAGGGAAACTTTTCCCTTCTTAGACCTTTCCGTAAGAAATAAAAAATCCCGTCTGGCGAATGCCTAATCCGTAGAAGGATAGAAGAAATATACGTGCCAAACATTAAAATCTTACTGGAGCGGTTAGAACTGGGTGATTAAAGGGGGACACTTAGCGCCATTTTAACTCCCTATTTTATAATGTCCGTCATGGAAAATCCAAAAAAACCCTATCAATGAATTAGTGCACACTCCAGCGAACACATACTTGACACTAAACATTTCAAGTCGAAGAGGGTTTTGTAGACCGTTCTGAAGAAGACT
This sequence comes from Eustalomyia histrio, assembly GCA_949748255.1. Classification (NCBI taxonomy): domain Eukaryota; kingdom Metazoa; phylum Arthropoda; class Insecta; order Diptera; family Anthomyiidae; genus Eustalomyia; species Eustalomyia histrio. The sequence continues at coordinate 153,908,210 of OX456524.1, read as the reverse complement.
TCCCATTCGCGCCCCCTCATTATTACCACATTACCAAACAAAACTTTGGTAATGGGTGCGATATTCTCATGCGTTACCTTGTAATGATAGCTCGTTACCTTTTTCATTATTTGCAAGCATTAAGTAATAAGTTACTCATTATTGATTACGTAATATATGATTTATAAATGTAAAATAATAATTGAAATATTTTTGAAAATCTATTTTTAGATACATTACTTTGTGTTTTTTTGTAAGCAAAAGGGTAATGTATGTTTGTTTTGATAACACTAGCGAAAAAACGAAGCGCAACAATTCATTTAAGTTTAAAGCAATCAAATACATACTATATGCGTCGATAGCTCAGTGGGTAGAGTTCTTGGCTGGCAACCAGAGTCCCCTGGTTCGATTCCCATCTTGACCACATTATTTTTAATTACAAATATTTTAAATAAAATATTTGTAATAATTTTTTTTAATAAAAATTCCTCTTTATTAAAAATATATTTTTAGACACATTACTTTTTCCATTCTCGTAACCATATAAGTAACCTCTTACATTATCATCTCTAAAGTAATGGGTATATACATTACTTTGAGGCTCATCGCCTGCGAAATTCATCAATGAAGTAAGGTGTAAAGTAATCCATCGGCCCCTATGGCTATACATTACTTTACCCATTATTTGGTAACGTGTGGATTTGCTGGGATATTAGAAATTCGAGGATTCTGAAAGGGGGAACCTTTTTTCCATTTGAACTGCAATATTTGCCACAGTCCCAGCGAAAATTCGAATTATCAGGAAATATGCAATTTAAATTTCAGGGATCTAACCAAAAAGGGAAGACGGTTCTCCTTTTGCCACTCCCACCTTATCGGAGGTGGTACCTACATGCCAAATTTAATGTTTCTACTTCTAGCGGTTTAGGTTAATTGATTAAGGGGCGCTCTTTTTCCACTATTAATTAAACTAATTTTTAAAAAGTTCTTATTAAAAAATTTGAAAGAGAATTTCATCAGTAAGGAAAGACATTTTTAGTTTCAAATTTGTAGCCAGAGCAGTTTGGACAGGCCGTTAAGAGGGATACTTTGCGTATTTAACGGCAAAGTCTTGTCCTGACAAAATTCAGCGCGGTAAAAATGGCGAGCGTTCGAGGTAAAGGAGTGGTCCGATTCTTAGTAAAATACGAACTTACATGGGAAGGCAAAACAAACCGACTTTCAAGGTTAACTGTATGTCCTATTTTTAAACGTAAGTCGGCTATGAGGAATATATATATATATATATATATATATATATTAAAATTGATCAAACACTAAAAATGATTTTACGGCCTAACTTTCTAAAAGACTTCCTTTGTTTATTATGGATTAAGCCACAAAATCTTAAAAAACATCTTTGACCCTCCCAATTTTTTTCTACTAAAAATATTCCATTTATTAAGATTTACTTGTTTATTGATTTCCTTAAACAATTAAACCCTTCTATTTGCAATAACCAAAAATTATTAACATTTACAACAAACAAAAAATTATGTTTTTACAAATAATTTAGATTTTCTGCAATAATTTAAAAATTATCATAATAAAGCTGTTAACAAGAAAACATAAATTTTAAACATATTTATATGTATTCCAACACAAAAAGTGTATATATTTTTAAAACCCTTTCGTTTATTTAACACCTACCAAAACCAAAAAACTTTCATACAATTTTTTAGTGTGTACCCAAGAGGGGACCGAATTAAAAATAATAAAAAATCTTGACAAAAAAAAATTGTGACTTAAGGAAAATAGTAAAGAAAATTGCCTGTTTTGAAATTTGCTTAACCCTTTAACCACTGAAGTCGAAATACGAGGTATTTTGTTATAAAATTTTGGTTCTAGTATCATTTTGGACTAAAAAGCACGAATGTGAAGTCCATTTGTCAAAAATATTTAACCTGAAAGCGCCAGGTGGGAAAAATGAAAGACAACCCCTGAAGACAAAAAGCTCGACTCAAACAAATATATTTGTTGCACAAATCAAACACGCAACAAATTATCAAAATACAGCTTGAAGCTACTTTCCAAAAAAAAAAATTTCGAGTCGATTGAGCTGTTGGAAATTATGTTTTTTTTTAGTTTTAATTTTGCACCAAAATCATAAATAATTTTCGTGTCTGTTTTAACAAAAATCTTGACAGAAATGGGTGTATCTATCAAACTATTCAACTGAGCGTGTTTGAACCGGCACTGTTCGAAAGATAAATTCAAACAGACAAAAATGTCGTTGGCGATTATTGCACCAAAAATATTGCTTTGGATATAATTGGACTTTAGTGATTACCTTCTGTAGACGGTCTTAGTGGTTAAAGGGTTAAGTAAGCTTGAAGTTTTCTTAAGAAATCAGGTCTGGACTAAAGTCAGCCGGTGGCAAGCTTGCGAGTATCTTCACTTCAACCTAACCTAACTATTTAGTGCAGATAGGGCAGATTCAAATTTTTTTTTAAACTTTCAGTAATTTACATAAATTTTGCGAATCTTATCTTTCGGTTTTGAATAATGAAATTTTAATATTAAATTAAGTTTTTTTATTTATAATAGATTTTATTTTCGGTCCTCTCTATGTATGTTAAATATTATAAATTGGCTTTTGAGACCATTAGTAATAAAGCAATGAAGATATGGAGTAATAAAAATATGAATTTACACCTTACACTCGATAAACAATTATAAAACAAAGATATTTGTTCTGAATTTTTTTAAATCCATATCAAAATCGGAATATGAAGGAACATACATGGTTTTGTATATGATCATACCTGGTCAGACATGATCACATACACCAATGAATAATTCAATATATGATCATAAATGATCTCATATATGAGATAAGAAATTTGTGGTTATATGACCGTACATAGTCATATCTGATCATATATGCGGCCATATACCCCGAATATTTTTCCACCCACAAGAGAATCGGAATATGTAGGAACGTACATGGTTTCGTATATGATCATACATGGTCAGACACGATCATATACACCAGTGAATTATTCAATATATGACCATAAATAATCTCATATATGACCATATATCTTTGGATAAAAAATTTGTGGGTATATGACCGTACATAGTCATATCTGATCATATATGCGGCCATATACCCTCAAAATTCAGATCCAAAGATATATGGTTATATATGTGACGATATATGGGCATATATGACATCAAATATAGTCATATATGAAATCATATATGGTCATATATGACACCACATATGGTCTTATATGACGTCATATATGGTTATATATGACACCATATATGGTCATATATTAAATTATGCACAAATTTATTTGATAATATAAGACCATGTAAGTTCATATACATACACTCACAATATTATTTCGTTAAAAACAACTTAAAACACATATTAAAATAATCGAAAATACAGTCAAAAAGAGGACAACTGATTTTCCATTATATTCAACCCATTTTGTTGTTTATTTTCAATCAATGTTTAATAACCAACAAAAGTAGTAAAAACAATAGAAAGTCGTTTAAAATAACCATAGAATTTTTACTTACAAAAAGTTAGGAAAAACTACTTTTGTGGTTTGTTTTTCACATTGAAAGATTTTTTTATTTGTATGTAATTACAAAACACAACACAACACACACAGATGTATATATTTTTATTGGCTTTATGTGTTTGTATATTTGAATAATTTCTTGTAATTTTTATTGAAATAATTTTGTATATATACAAACTATTTTGGTAAAAAAACAAAAAAGAATTATATGAATTTCAATTTTTAGAAACAGAAAACATAAAATTTTACATTTAACAGAAAATATCAACTCCTACTGAATGTCTGTAAATTTTTATAGTTTGTTTTTTGAATGACTGATTCAAATAGTTAAAAAATATATTTCTATTAATTTCAATTGATTATTCATTTAAAAACAAACTTTACGTATTACTTTTTAAATAAACTACAGTCAGTAACGGAAAATATATTGTGAGTGTACATGTATTTCAATAATTACATAGCAATCATTAATTTCTACTCAAAATTTTATAATTTAAAAATGATGTCTAGGCTTCAATGTATTTGAAAATTGTATGTATGAGTATTTGTATGTTTGTAAAAATTTTATTATAAAATTCACTTATTTATAAAAGCTTATATGCAAAAACATAAATCCAATTTAATATGAACATTGTAAAAACGTATGAAGGATTCTGTATGTTTTTTTTCATAAATTTTATTATACAAATTTTAAGTGAATACCACCTTTTTGTGTGTGTGCTCATGTGTGCTAAGGTAAAGTGGTGTGGGTGAGGGAAGATGTTGGAATGTAATGGCAAGTTTGGAAAGTCAGGAAGAAGAATAATAAAACATATGTTAATATTATAACTTTCAACTCCAATGGTTTTAAATATATATTTGTTTCATTGTCGTTTGTTGTTGAATATTGTTGCCGCTTGTTTTTTTTTCTGTTTTTTATGGCAATAATTTTTTCTCTTTTTCAGTATTTTTTTTACATATAAATTATGGTTAAATGCATTATTTTTTTATATTTTCTTCTTAACCCATTCCATTTTATTATTACTATTATTTTTTTTTTTGTTATCATTTTTGAATACCCATTTTGCATCTGAAGTAAATTGAATTATTAACAATCATATTAAAAATAATATATTTGAAAAAGTAAGGCCTACTAAAAAAAAAACAACCCCATGTTATCATTTTTGAATACCCATTTTGCATCTGAAGTAAATTGAATTATTAACAATCATATTAAAAATAATATATTTGAAAAAGTAAGGCCTACTAAAAAAAAAACAACCCCATGTAAACCTGAAAAGAATTTTAAATCATCTAGTAACATCCTCCTTTTATATTTATTATTTATGTTTGAACTACAAAAATTTTAACACTTTGAAGTTTGTATATTGATCTACATATTTTTTTGGTACCTTTTACCAGTTTTATTTGAAAAAAAAAGAACAAAACTATTAAACAGCTGCTATTTACAGTGGGGCCTTAGTTATAAATGTTCAATGCAATCCAAACAAAACTATAATCCGCATGAAATCTTTTGGAAATGTTCATTTGGTGGAATCGAATTTTGAATGAACTTCACACGTATGTAGATCAGTGTTGGACCACTTCTCAATAAATGTAAAATTTATTTTTAAAAAGTTTTAGTCAAATCGAAATTTATTTTTGAATATTTTCATTTGAAAATCTAAAACTTTCGATTGAGAAAGTGAATTTTTGTAAATCGAAATATTTCACGAAAATAATATCTTCACTTCCTTTTATTAACGAGAAAAACACAAGAAATTTCAGCTGCATAGAATTTTCAGTCTACACAGGGAATTGTTCGGAAAATAAAGTAAATTTTTACCACTTTGAGTGATTTTGAAACTAAAATTCGATAGGAGTACACCAAAACTTTTCCAAATGAAATTTCCATTTTTATCTCCTAAATGAGAGAGAGAGAAAAAAAATATTTTTGGTGAAAAAATTTCTATCCGGTACCGCGACAAAAATATTCGATGTCTACTGTTATTCGTGGCAAATATGGTGGTTCAAAAGAGTAAAATTATCCCCCTTAACGGCCTGCCCAAACCGCTTAAACTAGAAACCTCAAATTTGAAACACGAGTGGAATACAACACTAAAATTTGCAACACAAAATGGAATGGAACGAGTAATGAAAGAAATTGAAGCACTGGGCAACAAGAGGAAAGAAATAGAATAGAGCGGGTTACGAGTGGAATTGAAACACTAGGTAAGGGGAACGAAATGGCATGAAACAGGGAACAAGTGGAATTGAAACACAAGAAAAACGGAATGAAATGGAATGGGATACAAGTGCAATTGAAACAGTAAATACAGGCAACAAAATTGAATGAAACGAGCCTGGGTTTAAGTGATATTTATCAATCCGAACATATAAAAAGGGAAAAAGTATTTGCCTCGACGTCCTACCTAATCTCCTGGGATAAAAATTTAAAATATATATTTCGTGGAGTACAAACTAATTTACTGATAAAATATCTTATTGAAATTTTCGCCAAGTACGTGGTGAAAAAAGGGAGTTTAAATAGCAAAATTACATTTTTAATGACTTGTCTAAATAAGTTAAAAAATGTCTTCTTTGAAAAAGGGGGTTCAAAAAGGGCCAAAGCTTCCCTCCACTTAATGCAGTGATCCAATCGCTTTAGTTAGAAATCTGAAACTTAAAATGTATGTTCCTTGCAGAACGGAACTTTTTCCAGCAACGTGGTAAATACGGGTGCTCAAAAAAGGAACATTTACTTCGATTAAGAATTAATTTATGGAACTATCTGGAATTTCGAAAAAAGACGTGTTGGAATTGGGTATAATTGCCCAGTGCAACCCGTGAAGCTACACTTATAATAATCCATGCATAAAAATACGAAATCTATGCCAAAACAACAATATTTTTCGTCAAATAATTTAATTTTCGTTTATTTTACATAAGTTGTTGTTATTTTAAAATTTTTGATACTTTTATGCACTGTACACCAGCCACATAAATAATCATCTAAAACTATGCATTTATCTACATATTATTGACATTTAAAATTTTGGGTTAAAAAAAGGGTAAGTCGGTGTTTAAGGTTTTCCTGTAGATGAGATGTTAAAGGATGACGAGAGCGCCTGTTTGCTTATAACTCAAGCATAAAGTTTGAGGTTTTAATATTTGGTTAAATAATAAAAATAATAAAATTATGAGAATTTATTAGAAATAAATAAATTTTAACATATTTAAAATTCTAAACATGTTTATGGCATATTTTAATAAAAACTACATGTACTCGTATTAAAGAAAAAAAAACTTATAAAAATTATGTATAAAATTTTACTATTTTATAAATTTATTTTTATTTCGTGCTTGAGTATTTGAACTCTACAAAATTATAATTTTATGTTTTATTTTTTATTTTTTTCTTTCTAAGTTTAGCAAAGTTTAACAAAATCCATTTAATATGTAATTCTAACTTTTAAATAAAAATCTTAACATTTTTTTATGTTTATCAAATGATAACGTTGATCATATTTATAAAACTGAAAATTCCACTCAATTACTTTATGATTTGAAATGTCTTTATTGTTTTGAATTGACATTTACTGCAGTTTACGAAAGTTTTCTTTATATTCTATTGTAGTTTCATAGTAGAAAATTGTTCATATCTTTTTTTTTTCTTTTTTTTTTTTTGTGTAAATAAGTTTTTCCATAACATCGATTGGTTTATATATGATGTTGTCTTAGATGGAAAATTAAAGTTAAGTCGAATTTTAAATGCACTATGCGGCCAAATTCCGAAAGAGGATTTCATTTTTTTTTTTTTTTTAAATTTGCCTTGTAAATTGGTTTCCAATTTAATTGTTAAATCATCTATAGACAATGTTTAGACATGAAATTGTTTCATGAAATCATATGACTTTTGCCATATACCACCAACATCACCACCCCCCCAATTTTGTGGTAGCGTATATGTTATAACAAAGTTTCTTGGCTTTTTTTCTTTACACTACACTTATCTGACAAATTATTATTTTATGGACGAGTATGTTGTCTGCTTTAGTATCAAGAGAAGCAGACTGGTATCGTATTAGAAGTATACAAGCAGAAGAAGTATCAATAGATAGATATTGCAATATTTTTGGTACATCAACTTTTTATGAACAATTTGTTATATATTTTTTTTATTCTTCTTTATTATTTTGGCAGATAAAAACTTATTAAACTGTATTTCATTTAAGTCATATAAAAATCACTAAAGAATATATAAAAAGGAAACTCCAAAAATAGAGTTTTTAATAAAGAAAAAAAAAGTTGTAAGCCTGATTAAAATTTATGTTAAAAACGGCGAAATTAAAATAAAAAATATGGGTTGAAAATTTTTAAAAGCTTAATAATCTACAGATATAAGAAACTGCAAGGATTTTAAAGCTGTCCAATTTAAATTAAATAAAAGTTTACTTGTTTTAAGTGTTATGCTACTATATTCAAATTTAAAAATATAAACTGAAAAAGCCTTAAGGCTCAACAGGAAAGATCCAAATGTATTATTTAATATTAATGGACAAAAGCTTTTATGAAAAAATTTAATATCAATATACAATAGGAAAACAAAAGCATGAATTAAAAAAGCTTCTAAAGCTTAACAATTTAGAAATGGCGCCCAAACATTTTCGAGGACTTTAAAGCTTTGCTAGAATAGTGTAATTTAAATAATCAAAAGCTTTACCATAGAATCTTCAATCGTTTGAAAAAAGCCAAAACAAGCTGTATCGTATTTATAATCGGCTTTATAAGCTTTAATGATTTTCAAAGCTTTTTATTCAGCTTCAGGCTGATTTAATGATTTTCAAAGCTTTTTATTCAACTTCATTACAGCCTTTAGAAGAAATTTGTGCTACTTTTAGAAAATAATAACTGAATTGATATTTTTGGTAAAACACAATACGGGGAGGAGAGCAACAAAATGCTATCTTTAGGGGGGGGGGGCTTTGGATTTCCCTCGGACCGAAAACTGGATAGGGGTGATTCCCAAAGAATATAGTTAAATGAAAATATAATCCAGTGAAGAGCAAGCGGGCCCACAGCAGTCGTTTACAATTGATTTCAACACCTCTATGGAGGTGGAAAACTTGGCTTCCATCGTCGTTGAAGCTACAAATTCCAACAGAAATAATAAACACGCCTATGGCAGTACAACTCATTACATTAATATTTAGATCCCAGAGGAAGCTTTAAGCACTCTACCCGAAAAAAAATGTACGGACTCGGAACTTTTGAAATTCAGAAATGAAGCAAAAGCAGATAGACCTTGATGGGAGTAAATTGGCAATACAAACTAAGATGGAATAACTGCGAAAGGATAAGATTCACATCTATTTAATTCAGGAATCTTAAACTATTAAACACAAGGTAACTAAATTAAACGCCCTAAACCGACTTAGAGAACCTGCCCTGTCAATGGAATCTATTGAGATTCGTCTAAAATATGAAGCCGCCTTGGCTCTACTTCACTTGAATCCAACTAAATGGTGAACAGATTTGTTGGCGACGAGGAAACCAACCACCAGAAAATTTTAGAGGGGTTATTGTATTACAACATCACAGAATTGAATTGCGAGATATCAAAACCTGCAAATTACTGTACACTGAAATCCTGGGTAGAAGGTACCCTTCTATTGGAAAACGCTTCCGCCTTCCGGATCATGATACCATCTTTCAGGCAAATATCACGGAATGCATTAAATTTATTTATATTATAGGGAAGTTTAGGGATCTTTACCGATAGCCAAGTGGCTATTTGGGCAATCTTTTCGAACTCTGTAGCATCAGCAAGTGCAAGGATTCAATAATTTCTCAACCGGGGTCAGTATTGAGATTATATGAATTCCGGGCTATTGAATTGGCCAGAAAAGGTTCTTCTCTGTTCACAGTCAACTTGAAGAACGCAAAATTATTTCAAGCATTTAGGTTTGGACTACATTAATAGACAGTTATTGGGACAACACGGGAGTAGGTGAGACCACTAGAATTCTATAGGGAGGTCCAGATAGGCGAAGAAACTAAGGGGCTTTTCACTCTAGCTAAAAGGGAACTTGGTAAGATAGTACCCGGGCATTCAACGATGAGAGCACACCAATTCAAAATGGTCCTTATGGACTCGATGACTTATATGGCCAGCGAGGAGAATAATGAGACCTTAGAACACTATTTTTATGACTGTCCGGCCTTTGCGAAAATTGGAGTATAGAGGGACGGGAACTGTCGCGACAAGAGAGTACCCAACACGCCGACTTTTAAGCTTAAGTGTATGTCCAATTTTTTGACATGAGTGCCTTGTGAAGGACAGTATTTTAAGCGTCGTTATAACAAAACACAGAGTTGCACTAAATCAATATTGTGCATACACAGTCTCTAAGAAATTTTATACAGATTAAATACTTTAATAAATCTACCAAATAAATATTAACTTGGTTAGCACTCGATTAAGCGCTTAATCCACCATTAACTAGATTAACTGTATGGCAAATTAAATTTTTAAAAAATTGTATATATTTTTTCATGCAACATTTTTAAATTTCAAGCTTTCATTATGTCACTGCTAACTTAAAAAAAAAAAAACTAATTACTCTGCACTAAATATAGAACACGACAAATAATAAATACAAAAAATTTGTTTTTTTTTTTAAAACGGGAAAATTCAAATGAAATTTATATTTATAATATCCTGTGCATATTTTATTATGCTTTCAATTGTTATGCAGGACATTTGTGTGAATTAATTAATGAGTTTTTTTTTTGCATGTAGATTTATCTAAACACAAATAATAATTATATATTTCACAAAAAAATACAAATGCATAAAATTTAAATATTTAATGTAGTTTTTTGTTTTGCTGCATATATGGCCTCAGTTTTGGACGGTTTCAATAGGTTTTTAATATATACACCAAAACCCGCCCAAAGCTAAGACCCTCTATGAGCCAGTTTTATACAGGTGATATTAACACATTACCTTAATAAGGGTTCCGTTGAAATAAGCACACTGATTACAAAAGTAAAATGGACTTACCTAAAAAGAGAATAAAAATCAAAAATTATTAGTTTTTATTGCATAAAAAAAGTTTGTTTTAACAACTATGTTTAAATTTCTAGCATTTGCCATAAATTTCCATTAAAATTGCTATACTTTTCTTCAATTTATCTCGTCGCCATTTTTAAACAATTTAGCCTATAATCCTCTTCAACAAATCAATGTAATCGTTTTTTTTTTAAATTCATATTTAATTCTATAGAAACATTTATATAAACCAGGAAATTTCAATATAAAAATCAAACAAATAAACAACAATTAGTTAAGCAATTTAACAAACAATAACACTTCTTAGTCACCCAACAGCCAACCCACTACTATTGGTTGCAATAAACCACCCAGCAAACCACCCACCCACACACACATTAAACCACCCATCCACGCAGCAAACCATTTTTAACCTTAAAATAAAACTGAAAGTAATGATGCGATATTTGTGCTAATGCAATCACAATCCCCCAAAAAGCTCTAGACTGACCAGAATTTCCAGGAAAAAAACACCAACCAAGATTTAGAATGCATTCAAGTGTAAGTGCTGAATTACAGAGAATTACAATCTATAAAATAATAGAGGGCCAAGAAAAATTTATTTTATTTATTTATTTATTAAACATATAATTACAAATTATATCTTAATTCCCTAACCGAGCACTAGCAACGAAGACCTTCGGCTCGTTGTAGCGAAAACAGACCAGAGCCTCTGGTGGGAATTGAACCCACGACCCCTCGCATTGATAAGCTAGCACGCTACCAACTAACCTATCGGGGCGCTCAGCCAAGAAAAACTATAAGAAACCAATTGTGTTAATTTAGTAAAATTTTGATAAATCAACTTATGAAGTTATGGGAAAAATTTCCAAGGGAAAAGACCCGATCCTTAGTGTAGGGATAGAAAACTTAACTTTGCAAAATATATTGTGAAAAATCTGAATGAAATTATTGAAGTAGGATTTATATAGCGATTAGGTCCAAGGTACTCTTTGGAAGTTTGTTCACGAACATCGAATAAATGGGGAAAAGTCTCCTTCTCAACGGTCTGCCCAAACAGGTTTAGTATGAAATGTGGAATTTAAAATATGGGTTCCCTAACGTAAAGACTGGTACACTTAGATTTGGAATTTCTAAAAGGGGCGTGGTAAAATTTGTTAGACCTCAAGTGCCTCTTTAACGATCTGCCCAAACCGCTTTGTCTAGAAACTTGAAATTTAAAATATGCATTAATTATGAACTAATTCATTGATATGGTAACTTTAGAGAGGAATCGGAGTGGAGGGATCCAACAGCTGGATTTGATATAAGCGTATACATAGACAGTTCAAAAAATAAGTTGTGGGGTAGGCTATAGGGCAATACAGGTTACCTGATCATGATAGTGTCTTTTAGACGCAGATACTGGCTATAAGGGAAGCTTTAAGCGGTTGGAGCTCGGGGATTCTTAAATATTGAATACAGTACTGTCTAGGCTAAGTTGCCAGCCCTAGTTACGCACACAGGGACTTCTAACGTAGTGAGCAGATGATCTGGCAAGGGCAGGTTGTGCTTTAAAGGTCTCTACAGCGATGTCAGTCGCTACAACGCTGGAAATTATTAGGGGTGGTACCTTCGAGCACTACCCCCCGAAGGCAAAGTAGAAATGGTAGGACCGCGAGGCTGACTTGGCCCAAATACGATCTGAGGTGTACTAGATCTCTCCTCAGTAGGAGTAATAGAAATATTTTGGGACTGACAGCCGCGCTGACTGGCTGATAGGCAGACAGGGCAACAAACTCGGTCAGAAAGAGGTGGCAGGTCATCTTTCCTGTGATTGCCCAGCACTGCAGGATATCCGACATAAAACCTTGGGCGATCAAGTTCTAGAAGATCTGTCAGTGATATCAATTGTATGATTGGGGGTAATCTCACATCTCAATATTACGGGTTGGATCTAGTTCTCCGAATTATCAACTTCCTACGGGTGGTGTGGTTTTTCGGAATTACTTTTTGACTCTACTTGATGCTTACGAATCAATCAACCATCTTGGCAAACCTATTCTAAAGAAAGCTGTAATTTTTTTCTTCTTATTTAGCATATATGTAAGTACAAATAATACCCCCTTACTAAGCACAAGCAAAGAAGACTATCGGCTGGCTGTACCAGAGTCTCTGGTGGGAATCAAACCCACGAAACTTAGCACGCTAGCATCTAGCCTACCGGGGCGCTCAATCTGTATATGTTTTAAGAACATGTTAAAATGGTTTTAGGAACACTCAAAAAAAAATGAACTAAAATTTAAAAAAATTAACTTATTTGGAGAAAAAATTTAAATGAAAACGGCGCCAGACACTTTTTATCAATATTTAATAAAATTTTCCTTGATATTAAAATACAAATTCAACTTATAATTCGGTCAAAATCTTTAAATTATAAAAAAAAAATTACTAAAGAACTAAATTTTTATTAGAAACCAGTAAAATGTTCTCCTAATTAGTTCATATATCATCTTAAATTTTATTGTTAGTAAATGTTTTTTGGTTTTTAGAAAAATTTTAATTTAGTTAAGTTCATTAGATAATTTTTTTTTACTAAAAACTAGGACTCAACTACCTAAAAATAAGAAAATTTTTTCTGACATCAAGTTAAATAGCACTTTTTTTAAGTAAAAATTACCCTTATATTTGATAAAAATTTTCTATTAAATATGAAACTGTGTTTCCTAAAAATTAGGAAGGCGTAGAAATGGCTTTCTAAAATTAAGTTAATTTTACTACCCGCGAAAAAAAATGAACACACATTAAGTTCAAGTACTTTCTCATTTTAAGTAAAGACAAACTTTTTGAACTAAATGGGAGTAAATTATGTTCTATTTTTTTTTTTTTTTTTTTTTTGAACTAAACTTAGTTTGCAAATTTTTTAAAACTAAATTAATAAATTTTTATTTCATACACTTGCTTTTCTTCTCCTAAAATCAAGAAATATTACTTAGGAAAGATATGAACTATTTCAGAGTATATGAACTATTTGATTTTTACCCAAACATAGGATTTTTATTAATTTTAAGAAAATTATTCTAAGTTTAAATAAAATTTGACTTTTGAGGAAAATTTTTAAACTATTTTAAAGGAAATTTTTTATTAATTTTTTTTTTTTTTTTTTTTTTTTTTTTGAATGAAGGGAAAACAGTGTCCCTTGACTTCGCAGTTCAATCCAATGGAGTTGGGAACTTTAAATTTGACCTGTAAATCCCTCCTTAAGATAATACATTTTTGCAGGAAGGGGACAAAAAGGAAAAAAGTCTTCTACTTCTTGTCCTCCCTAAACTTTTTGGTCTAAATATGTGATATTTGAAATATGTGTTCCCGCTGATATGGGAATTTTTATTAAAAATGTATTATAATTTGAGTTTAAGATAGGATTTGAGATTTTACAAGGACATGGTAAATGTTCACTAAAATAAAATTATTACTAAAATTAAAATCTGAGTTAATCATTAAAACTTTTAGATCAGTTCAGAAATCGCGCACGAATTTACAAGGACCATAATTAGAACATCGCTGCCTAAAAGTATTATAACATTATACTACTGCTGCAATTGCTGCACTTAATAACCGCAACGAATCAATCAATTGCAAGTGAAAAAAAAACCAATAGCATGATATTAAAACGAAATCCACTACAGAAAACACCCCTTGTAGCAAAATCGGTGATGGACATAAATACAAATACACAAAGTAATGAAAATAGAAATTTGAAGCTAAATGGTGATGCCAGTTATAAACCGATGCAGCAGTAGCAGCAACAATGGCAACAACAAAATAATCATTAAAATTGAGCAACAAAATCAATGATTGGCAAAATAAAAAATAAATAAATCAGTGATTTACAATAATGCCTTAATTTCCGTTTGCCCTCGAAAATTCAATTGACAAGTGTATGCTTTAAATTCATACACATAGAAAAAAAAAATGATAAATAAAAATTAAGCAGACACAATATTAAATTAACTAAAAATAACTTGAAAATATATTTAAAGCTTGAATTAGTTATAATAATGGGACAAATCAGCTGATTCAATCTAAATGAATGAGTTAAAAAGAGACAACCACATGGAGATACGTCACGTTACGTGTGGCTAAATGAGCCTTAAGTGTGATTTCGTTTTAATTTAAAATCAAAAAACTAATTTGAAATAATAAAACATTCATTTAAATATGAAAAAATTTATTTTAAATAGCATCATGGTTAGTTTAATAATTTTCATATTTTATTTAAAAATGTTTGTAAAAAATTTGTTAGAAAGGGGATAAAAGTTGTTAAAAAATGAAGGGCTTCAAATGCGGCACCACTGAAATTGCAGGAGATGATACGTAAATCTTAGAACCGTTGGTGCTAACTGAAATAGAGTTGAAAGCTAGGAGGAATGGAAGCTTTTATTCATACTTCCGTGAAGATAAAAGTGTTAAGGAAAACACCGAAGGATAGCAAAAAAGTATTTTTCACCGCTGGGGATTGAACCCACAACCTTGTGCACTAATTGATTTAACTATGATTAATTTTTTTCGTTGTACTACTAAACAAAAGTCCAACAATTTATGTAACACAATTGTATTGGTGTAATTTAACAGTGCCGGTCAATTTTCAATCTCAAATACACACAGCTACAATAAAATTGTATATGATGAAACAGATTTTTACGAAAATTGATTGGAAAATTACTACAACACAATAGCGAAGTTAATAAAAATCCATGCAGAATTTGTAAAATAAAAATGTATATTAAAATGTTATGAAGAGAAGGGAGTAGTAGTGGTTCGACTGTTATTTTATTTATTTTTTTTTCAGAACCAAATTATAACATAGAGGTCAATATTTACACTGTAATTTTATATTAAAGTCAGTTAAAGTCAGTCATGTGATAGAAATAAAAGGGAGTTTACAATTTTTGTCATTATATATTTAAATTATTTTCCTGCTATAATGAAATTGCATTCAATTAAGCATTAAACTTAATATAAATTAAGGTGGTTGTTAAAAGTAGACTACAAATGAAAGCTTCAATTAAAAAGCTTTTAGAAGCTACAATTTTAGTTTTAAAATATAACTATCTCCTTAATATGCACACAATTCTCTGGATGCTATTTGATATTAGTTATCCTCATATTGACTTTACATTTCTGTGTATAGTTCTTTTAGTTCTTCTATCTAATTTTCTTGAAGGTTATATTTGAACACGTTTTACAGATAAACTAAAACACGTGCTATTATTTTAGTATTTTGTCATAAATTGTTTGGGGGATGTTTCAAGTTTGTGGATATGTGTCGCAATAGTCATGTCAAATTATCAAAACTATAGAAAAAAAACTAAAATTTTAATGAAATGTAGCTCAAATTCCTAAAAGGATATTCTTTACGCATGCCTGCACTAGTGTCAAATAATGACACATTGTTATTAATATTAAACAGGTATTAAGGATTTAGTTTTATAGTAACATAGTTGATTTTGAGTGAATATTGTAACAGATGAAGGACGGTATAAGAAGATTGAATTAATAAAAAAAATAGTTTAATGTGGAATAAATACCAGAACATACATTTTTTATAAGGGTGTAATTAATATACAGGGTGATCCGAATACAGACAGATTTTTTCTATTCAAAATATAAACTATGACGGATACGCTATTTACGGACCGTAAATAGCGTATCCGTCAAAACGGAACATTAACGGACCGTATAATTGAATTTTCGAAAACAGTACGTCTTGACTCCGTTTTGGTGCATCCGTTTCTGTATCGTCAAATACGGACTTCCTCGAATTTCATTAGTTTTTCTTCCGTTGCTTTTGAATTCGTTTTGGTGTCAAAAACGAATAATTGAATCATGTGTGTGATCATTATACGGGTCGCGCGCTCAAGTTCAAAAAAACAGAGACACCGAAAATAAATTTAATAAATTTAATTTTAGGTAAATATTTATGAAATTTAAAAGAAGTTTTACGGTGATGTGCGCAAATTTATGCAATTTTGCAAATAAAAATATTGTCAGCCAATTCATAATAGATTTTGTTAAAAAATGTGCAAATTTACGTTGTATGCCATCATTTCGTAAACGCCACTAATTAAACCAAAATTAAAATTTTGTTTTATTTTTTCATGATATTCAATGGGCCATAACCGCAGTGATGGATAAAGATGCTAGTTATGCTGGAGATGAATATTTCATTTAATTAAATTTGTAAAATATTTATTTTGTTATTTTATTTTATTTTATTACATAAATAAATTCAAAGAAAAAAACTATAATTTGTTATTCGAAATTAAAAAAATTTAGGCATTTACATAAATCCGTTTTTTGTTAATAAAACGGTAGGAATACGGTTTTGTAAACGTTCCGCCATTGACGGACTTTTAACGGACAAGTCCGAATTTTAAAGGGAACTCCGTTTTCCATCCGACATATCCGGTTCGTAAATTGTCCGTCATTGACGGTTTTGAAACAGATTCGAATCAGTTTCGATGTTACTTAAAATCCATTTTCCGGTCCTTATACGGATCGTAAATGGAGTTGGATTCCATTTATGACGGATTGAAAACGGTACGTAAACGGAACGTATTGTTTGTTGGGTCTTTATCATATTTCCGGGCATCAAAATGAGTTACTTTGCGCTTAAACGTTTGGAAATATAACAAACTTTCATATTTCCAAAGTGACTGATGTGATGGCGAAATTCGATTTCGGTCCAAATTTGAACATTTTTTTTTTTCAAATATTTTTCAAAGAAATTTTAAAACTTTTTTTAATTTTTATTTTTCACCTCGGGTCAACATAACCAATTTCATAAAAAATTGAGAGTTAGTCGTAGAGTAAAGAACTTACAAATTATTTATTACGGTTGCAAAACACTGCTGTTTGTAATTCTCATTAACCTGATTAAATTTGATTAAAAGCAAGTCCAAATAAAAAAAAACTTTATATACATGAAACTTCTGCATAAATATGATGAAATTCTTTCATAAATATTAGCAAAATTTTTTCATTGATATGATGCTGAAATTTCTTCACAAGTATTGAAACTTTTTCATAAATATGAATAAACTTTTGTCAATAAAATTTTTTTTTTTTTCATATGAAAAATTTAATAAAAAATTGTATAAGATTTTTATAATACTCTTCAAGAGAGGGTTTCACAAACATAAAGAAAATGCCATCAAGAAAATGTCATTAGCATTTTTATGAAGCCGTTTCATCATATTTATGAAGAGTTTTATTGGACAAAAAGCTGTGCAGTTTTTCATATTATTATTATTAAGTCAAGATCTGGCCGGCATTGCGACCACAATGGATCATAACACTAAACCAATGTTCCATATGAACTTAAATACAAAAGATGAAGGAGAGTTTCTTATGTCCTCTGGAAAATTGAAAACTTTTCTTCTGTTTCTATGCAGTTTTTCATAAATATGATTAAGGTTTTTTTTCCTAAATGTAGTAAATCGAATTGACGGTTTTTTCTTTGCTTAAATAAATTTTTCTTTTTTCTTTTTTTTTTTTTTTTGAGTGAAAAAAAAATTTGAACTTAAAGAAAATTTTGTGAAAAATTTTATTTTTTTGTTTTTTTGCAAAATTATATTTTGGCTAGAATTTTTATTAATCTCGCCCAATTTGATTATTATTATTTATCGCGAATTTTCTTCGGGAGCAAAAGTAATTATACCCTGCATCACTACGTGGTCTAGCGAATTGAGTCTATAGAAAACGCAACAAAAATAACTAAAAGCTCGATTAAGGGTTATATGAAAAAAGAAATGATCACATAGAGTGTTTTTAAGACTCCTAATCATCTAAAGATTTAAATTAAAAAATTCAAAAGTTTATATTTTCAATATAAATAATTTTAAACTGTAAATAACTTTACATCACTTATAATGAATTTGAAGCCAAAAAATTAAAATACAAAATTGCAGCACCATTAATATATTATATTAAATGTTGACCGCCATATTGGTTCTGCACGTTTATAATTTAAATTTGTTGTTGTTGTCAAAGTCTTTTATGTATCTTTAATATACAAAATAAAAACATTTTAAAATTCACGGCCGCCATTTTGAATGCCACCATTTAAATTTATTAATTCTGATCGTAGATTTGTGATTAGTAGTCTTCAAAACTTCCTATGTGATCTCCTTTGTGATTTGTTCCAAAATTCCGAAATATTTATAAATCAATCCTACACAAAAAAAAAAAAAAAAATATCAACCCAGTTAGAAATAGATATATATATATATATATATATATATATATATATATATATATATATATATATATATATATATATATATATATATATATATATATATATATATATATATATATATATATATATATATATATATATATATATATATGATATTTTATCATAGGTACAGCTGAGCATATATTTCTCAATATATATTTCAATAAACGACCATCGTATATCATATATGACCATATATGTTTGTATCCAAAATTTGAGGGTGTGTGGCCGTATATCGTATATGATTCATAAATACTCATATATGAATCATATATATTCATCTACGATTCATATATACTAATATAATTCAAATACAATCATATATATATCATATATAATCGTTTAAAATTCATATATGATAATACATTTTCGGATTCGAACATATATGGTTATATATGCGAACATGTATGATCATTTATTGAACTATATATGGACGTATATGATCAGATCAGATATATACATATATGATCATATGTGTTCATAAACGATCACCTGGTAGAAATGAATTCCATAAGAATTTTTTTTTTACATAAACAAATCAGTCTGGTTTTTAAATAAACAAATAATGACTTTAAATATCTACCGATAATCGCATTCAGAAGTAACGTGAAATCATTATATGGAAAACCATAATGTCTATTATTTATTTGTTTCTTAAATTTACCTTTTTTTTTTTTTTGGCGAAAGTCTGAACTAATTTATAAAAAATAATATCTATGAGCTCCAAATATTTTGCTCGCTATAACATCTCATTTTGATAGAAAAGTGAGTGGTATATTTCCCCACTTACGATTTCCCCCTTCCTTTGGGTCTTAAAAGTGTGCATTATTTTCCTGAACTTATGTTTCAAGAATCTATATGAAGTCTGATACCAATATTTCGGTATGTTTCAAACGAGATTTTTAATGGAGGGTATACATCAGTATCTTCAAAAATCTTATTCCCTCAATTTGAGACTGTAGCGTATAATAAATTTATCAAACACTTGTTTATTTTTATTCCAATGACTTTTTTAATTATTTAAATACCTAGTCGGTATTAACTAGTAGTAAATTTTCTACAAATTATTTTGCATTTTTAATAACATTTTCAAAAATTTTCTAAATAGTTTTTCTCTCATTACAATCTCTATTAAAACTTCCAAATTGTTATATTTAAAATTACGGTGGCTAAAAAACTGCTATATTTTAATTTTAACTCTACTAGTAAATAATAAAAAAAACAATAAAGTTTTTTGTGCAATCCAACAACAGCAAAAACTAAAAAAAAAACATTTACCAACAGTGGAAAAATGATTAAATTGGTAGTAAAGTTGGTTGTAAATGATGTTGTTCGGGTTGTGTTGCTATTATAGTCTGTAGTATCCCTTATTAATATATATAAATATATATATTTTTTTAATTTCCGTCATGACTTCAAAAACTTATTAAAAACTTCAAGTGGAACAATTTAATGCTAACTAAACTAGAGTCATTTTGTACATTTGCATTTATTTTCTGTTTTATTTTTTTTTTTGTTTTATATTTTCTAATGAAGAAGTAAATAATAACAACAAGAACAACTTTATTAAAGAAAAAAAAATCTAGGGAGGAAATACAGTGAGGAGTATAAGAATAAGGTGAAATAAATAGATCTCTAATAAAAAAATTATAAAAATTTTTGTGATATGGAATTTTTCTTTTTTTTTTGTAATTTTCCAACAATATCAAATAGTTATTAAATTAATCTAACCCAATGCAAATTTTTCTTAATTTTATAATGAACGTTTTTATACCCTCCACCATATATGGTGAGGGTATATATCAGTTTGTCATTCCGTTTGTAACATGTCGAAATATGGGTCTAAGACCCCATAAAGTATATATATTCGTGATCCTTATCACAGAACTGCAAAATCAACTTTTTTCTTGATTTAATCATACACAAAAATTCTTGTTCACTTTTAATAATTTAACAAAATTCAGTGTATAATAAAATCAGCATCATGTTACTGAACGCGTAATTGGAATCAGTGTGAATCATCTGTCGTTTATGTTTTATGCAAATTTAATCACTTAACAGTGTTCAGTAACATGATGCTGATTTTATTCTACAGTGAATTTTGTTGAATTATTAAAAGTGAACAAGAATTTTTGTGTATGATTAAATCAAGAAAAAATGTGATTTTGCAGTTCTCTGATCCTTATGCAATTTTAAGTCGATTTAGCGATGTCCGTTTGTCTGTCTGTTGAAATGGCGATCACGACGCGAAGACGCTAGCGGGGGTGCCTATTTTTACCCAGATTATTGTACATCCTCCCGAGCAGTTTGGTATTGAAAATGAGCAAACTCGGTCCAGTGGTTAAAAAGTTATGGGTGAAAATGTGAAGATACCTCTAAATTTTCCATACGAATGGTGTATTTTATTACAATTTCAAAGTAGCGACTGGTATATAATTTATTTTCTCATATTTGTTCACCAATCGCTTAGAAAAAAAATTTAGAAATTAATAATATTTTGAACACCTCAAATATTTTTCACTCAAAAAATTTTTTCACCTAAAAAATTTTTTATAACCTCAACATTTTTTTTAACCTCAAAATTTTTTTCACTTAAAAAAATTCGTTTACGCATCCAAAAAAGTTTTTCACCTCAAAAAATTTTTTTCACCTCCATAATTTTACTTCAAAAGTTTTTTACATTGTTTGTATCAAAAACAATAGAGAACATTGGTGGAGGGTATTCAAAGATTCGGCACCGCCGAATTTAAGCCTTTTTTACTTGTTTTGATTAATGCTGGCAATATCGGAAATCAACTTGCAATTTATTTCCTCAGATTTGATAAAAAAAAAAAACTTCGCTTCTATTTAAATTTCCCCTACTGTTTTGCTGTTATAATTACTAACAACAATTATTTGTAGTTGCAGGTATTTTGTATTACTATGTACTTGGAAAACAACCACTAAATACTGTAAAGTTAAGACCATAAAAAAAAGTTTCCCTGCTATTTTTCCCCATTTTGTGTCGCAAATAAACTAAAACTCCGCACCTTAAAAAAGAAAAAGAAAAACACTGGAAAAACTCAAAGCAAATACTTCTTTTTGTTCACTATTTACATCCTCAAAACTAGAGTATGTTGTTTAAAGTAAAAGATTTTCTAAATAAACTTCCTAGTTATAAGTACTTGCCATATTTTATGAGAGTAGTACATATATAAGTATGTACTTTGTGTGTGTGTGTTTTCAGAAGAAATATTATGTAAATAAAGAAAATTTAAAATAATTTTTTTGAGAATAGAAAAAAATTGTTTTAACTACTTTGAAATATGGAATATTTAAATTAACAATTAAAATACGGCATTTGCTCAAAATTATTTGTCAGTTATTGTAGGAAAGTACTGGGGTCGAATTACGGCATTCGTGATCGTAATTTTTCGATCAAAATTAGTTTTTTATTTCTAAAAATCAAACATTAGAACGGAATATTTTCCATCAGGGATGTTGTAGTTTGGCCCCAGATTGGAAATAAAAGTTAAAGTTGGTGTTATCATTATTAGTATTATTGTGGTAACTTTTTTAAAAAACAGTTTTCGAACAATTTCGTTCGATCACGAATGCCGTAATTCGGCACCTGTATTTCGAAACAGTTGTTTAAGCAGTTATTTTTAGTATTACCAGTTTTTTAAAACATATAAAAAATTTTTGCAATTATGTCTGTAATGCCTTGAAACGTAAAAAATGGAGTAATTTTAAATTTAAAGTTGGATGAAGTATTTATTTTTTTTTTTTTTTTGAATTGACAAAAAAAAAATTATTTTTTTTATATTAAAATATGTTCTTACTAGTCTAACTGGTAGTTTTAAATATCGGAAAATATTAAGAAGAAATTTGAACTCTTTTTTCAAAAGATTTTATTCGTTATATTTAAATGTTTTAACTTTTTGCTGTGGACGTTTTAATTTCAAGTTTCTGATTTCTAAATATGGATTTTCCCCCAGAGACCAAATATTTTAAAAGTCAGATTTCAAACAGAAGGTTTTTTGGGCAGGAAACTAGAGGTGTTGGCAGGACATTAAGGGGAGACTATTGAACTAATTGCTCCTCCCTACAAATATTTACAGAACCTCAGTTTTATGGGTGGGTTCGCCTGTTAATAGCAGCCTGCAAATTTCAAAATCCTAGCTCTAGCGGGTTGGGGCTAACGGCGCACTTTTTCCCCCCTTCACATTTTTATTAGAAATAAGAAATTTCAAGAACAATATATTTAGCTACTTGGGTTATACTAAAGGGAATAGTACATAAATGGGCATCTCCTCCCCGTTAGGCCGTTCTCTGTAAAAATTCCTTAAAATCCCATCTCTGTGGATGCTGACGCAAGCAGTAGCAACCCCAATGTAAAAATTTTGGGATCCCTCCATTCCATTTCGTTCCTTGGGTTTAGTGTTTTAATTCCATTTGTTCCCTGTTTCATTTCATTTTGTTCCTTGTGTTTAGAGTTTTAATTCCACTAGTTCCGTCTTTCATTTTGTTTTTGTGTTTATGGTTTCCATTCATTTTGTGTTTATGGTTTCCCAGTTCTATTTCCATTTCCATCTTTATACCACCTGTTTCTTTCCGTTTTATTCTACTAGTGTTATAATCAATTCCACTTGTTTCATATCCCATTTCATTCCCCTAGTCTAGTGTTTCAATTACCCTCGTTCCCCGTTTCATTCCATTTCGGTCCCTTGTCTAGTGATTCAATTCCAGTCATTCCCTTTTCCATTCCACTTTGATGTTCACTGTTTCACTCTTTGAAATTTAAGGTTTCTACCCAAAGTGTTTTGGCTTTTTAACTCCCATTTTTCACGTTTCTGGCAAAAATTCTTGACATTTCATATTTCGAGCCAAAGCAGTTTAGACAGGCCGTTAAGGGATATAATTTTTCCCTTTTAAACCGCCATTTTTTATAATGATTCAATCAAAAAAATTCCAAATCTTCATCGTCGATGCGTTTAGTTCATACTTTAGAGAACACATATTTTAAATTTTCGGTTTCGAGACAAAATGTTTTGGTCGGAACATTAGGGAGGACACTTTTCCGCTTTCAACCCCCTCTTTTTCAACACCTACCTGTTGAAAATTCTAAAAAGTATTTTATTAGTGACTTAGCCCCTAATCCAGTGAACACAAATTTAAAATTTTTAGATTTCTAGCGAGAAGGGTTTGAGCAGGCTATTAAAATGGAGACTTATAAATTTCGCCCCTCCCCATAAGAGAATAAACCTTTTAAGTTCCCAGCTCCAATGGTATGGGGAGAATTAATGAGTTCACGTTCTTTCTTTCTATATGTGAAGCTACCTTGATAGAGTAAACTGTGTTCTCTTTAGAATTTTTTCCTTTATCCATTTCGTCACGTCGCGTCTCATATAGAGATATAAACAATTGTAAAAATCAGTAAATTTCAACAATTTTGTCAGTGATCTCAATACTATTCTAATACAAAAAGTTTCTGTAATTTTTATTTCACTTTTAGTTATTTTTACAGCATTTGTTGATTAGTTTTTAACAGTTAAAAATAACTACATTTTAAGTTATTTATTTTTATGATAAATAACTTTGATGCCTTTGTTTTAACTATGATTTTCAATAGAATCTACCGACAAATATTTTTGAGTGTATTTAAACACTATTTAAAATAATTTTATTTAAGTCAATCCAGGAACTGAAAAAAAATCAAAACTCAGTAATAAATAATTTTTATGTACAATAATTTTGCTCTTGATTTGTTGTCGTAATTATGTCCCTGTTTGGGCGCCATAATTATAAAGTGTTTTTATTCTAAAACAAAATATTTCCCTGTCTTGTTGAAAATGGTTTTTACGAAAGTTAAAACTAACAGAATAATAAAATCAATATATACATATACACAAAGTAATAAAAAAACATTAAAAGGTAAAGTCAAAAATATGCAAAATAAAAAGAAAAAAAAAACCTTTAGACAATATTGCTAATGTACGAGTATCTCTACTGCAAAGTATTAATGTTTGTTTGAAAGGTAGCAATTTCTTTTTGATTTTAATTATAGACTCAATTTAATGATGAAAGCCTTGTTATTTTGTACCTTAATGACAGCTGTCAACATTAAATTTCTACAATTTGTAATATTATTACGCACCTAACACAAGGTACAGGGGTGGTGGCCGGTAACCAGTGAGGAGTTAAATTTCTGTATTTGCAAAAAACAAAAAGTTCACCCATAATGATTGACAGTACAATAGAATATTATATTAAACATGTATGCAAAGTTAGCAATTAGTACAATTTTTAACAAAAAAAAAATTGAGTAGGACTTTATTGAAGTTAATTATTTCAGTGTTGCTGGTCTGGTCTCTATGGATATGTTGTTTAATTAATTAGAATATAACGTTTCATTTAAGATTAAAGCAAAAAAACAAAATATTTTAATTGTAATCATTAAAATGTATATTATTTCCATTGTTTATTATTTTATGTATGCTATTTTAGCATAATTTAAAATAAAATTTTGCCTATTTTTTTTCTAACTATTTTGTATTTAAAACTGTATTTTTCTGCTTTATACATTTTAAATTGTGTTTGTATTTTAAATTATTATATTTTTTTGCATGGTTAATTTTTCGTAATTATCTAGCCAATCGTTAAATTTCCCACAATTTAATATTTTCATATAAAATTAAATTTTAAATAAAATTTGCACAGTGAAAGTTTGATAAAATAACTTTTTTTTTAATTTTGCAAAAAAAAAAAGAAAAACTAAAACGGGTATAAGGGTCTATATTGAGAACCCGGAGACCGAGATATCCTACCGTCTTCCTGATCACAACACCAGCTTCCAAGCGGAATTCCGTGCTATTACGGAGTGTGTGGGATGGATTGAATCGAATATGGGGCGAGTAGACGCTAACATATTCACCGATAGCCAAAGGGCGATTGGGGCGTAATCGGCTAGTAGGGTTAAGTCCAGAACTTTACTGGACTGTAGAAGGGCCATTACCGAGTTTTCCTCTGGGGACAGGATCCATATTATATGGGTACCGGGCCACTCGGGGATAGCCGGGAACGAAAGAGCCAATACACTAGCCATCGGGGGAAGAGAACTCAAGGCAGTTAATTTGGCGAACGCAAAACCGTTTGAGGCATCGAAAGCGGAATTAAAGGCATGGACAAGGGAAACCCACACGGCCTGTTGGAACAATGGGACGGTGGGAAAGACCACTAAGATTTTGTGGGGTAACCCAGACGGTAAAAGGACTAGAGGCCTCCTTAATGGGAGTAAGTCCGAGGTCAGTATGATGGTACGTATCCTGACTGGGCATGCAGGATTACTGGCACAACTGTACCGGATTGGACGGGCAGATTCTGACGAGTGTAGAGCGTTTGGCGAGGGGAGCGAGACGCTGGAGCACTTTCTCTGCCACTGTCAGGCATTTGCGGAATTAAGATCCAGGCACCTCGGGAGCGATGTTATATCGGACCTAGAATCCCTAAGGAACGTCGAATGGAAAACCTTGAGGAGTTAAGTCCGGGAAACCAGGTTTCTGGACACCGGACGTTAACAATGCATTTCCATGTTCTTAAGGAGCGCACAACAGGCTCAACAGATGCCTAGCTGTATATCGTAACGATATGATATTGCATTTCGATGCTTCATCCTCCTTTCGATCTAACCTAAAAACTTTATTAAAAAGAAGACTATATAGAAAAAGTTGAAATTTGTTTAGTAGAAAATTGTTCATATTCTGTAAATTACAGCAAAAATGTCGACGGATAAAAAAACAACCGGGACTTCTTTACAATAACCGCAAACAGGCCAATATTTTTTTTGCAACTGTTAATTGTTACCCCGTGGGAAGGTCACAGGATACGTTCTTGAAAGAATTTTTTTTTATATGAAACGAATCAATTTATTTTACCTAGGGTTATCCTAGGAGATAGTAAATAGCCCTCTGTGACGTGCCTTGGTACTAACTCAAAAGTACCGGTCTCAGGACCAACGTAAAGTAACCTGTCACACAACTGACGCAAAATATCAAGTCACCGAGCAGGTTGCTAATCTATTTTTTATTCATATTGTGCACAGAGAAAATAGATTCATCGTGACAATCGAATTGCTTGACAACTAAATATTTTGGTTGCAGCAACCGAATTATTTAGTTGTCCCAACTAAATGTTTTCCTGATACAATTGAAATATTTTGTTTCATCCGAAACTGTGTTGCATTAAACGAGTTTCGGTTGCGACAAACAAATATATCGGTGATTGTAACAATTATGAAATTATCAAAGCGGTGAGAAATACAGGAAAACAAATGGACATACCAACTGTTCACCAAAAAAAAGGCAGTAGGTCTAATTTTCAGTATTTATTGTCCTTTTTAAATCTTTTATTAAATGGGCGAGAATGTCTTGAGTAAATATTTACCAACTTAGATTTAATTTTTAATAACGGGTGGTCCAACCATAATGCACGATGTTAAATGTGAGTCACACATTATTGTAAAGTTTTTTGACCAACTAAATTTGACATTTCTTTGTTTTAGTGTTTGACAAATTCAACCATGGAGAGGTCCACAATTGAACAGCGCGTTTAGATTGTTGAAGCCTTTTATGAAAATGGGCCATCAAATCAAAATGCATTTCGTGCACTTCGTGATTTTTTTGGTCAGCATAATTGATCTAATGTGTCCACAATCGGGAGAATAGTGCGAAAATTTCAGCCGATGCATCCACAAAGAGTGATTGTTTGGTGCCGTTTATGGACTGGCGGCGTCATCGGGCCGTACTTCTTCGAAAATGAGGTCGGCCAAGCAGTTACCGTGAATGGTGTTCGCTATCGCGGGATGATAACGGACTTCTTATGCCAGAAATTGAGGATATGGACCTGGACGATGTTAATTAGCCGCCACGATCATGTGATTTGACACCGTTGAACTTCTTTCTTTGGGGATATTTTAAAGAACAATTCGGCACATTAACGACATTGAACTTCAATTATGTCTCAGAGTCATTGAAAATATAGACCATTGGATAGAGTTATGCCACCGAAGCCGTGGCAGCATTTGGCCGATATTTTGTTTCACACCTAATTGTCATAGATCCTTCTATCATAATAAAAAATATTAAGATCATTCTCTGAAAGCTTTTTGTTTTATTTACATTATGGCTGGAGTTTGGAAAATTTTTGTAAATTTGTCAATGTTATAAGAATTTTTATGTGAAATTTCAGATTTTTTTTCTTAATCCAGAACTGATTCGGCAATTTTTTTTAATATAAACGATGTCTAAATGTTTTTCTCTCAGAAAGTTTGTAATGCCAAGTGTTACTCCATAAGCTGAGGTAAGCTTTTTGGGATAGAGATCGTCTGTGACAAAGATTAAAAGGCAAAGCTTTCTAAAAACATTGACTTAT
Organism: Eustalomyia histrio; assembly: GCA_949748255.1. Lineage (NCBI taxonomy): Eukaryota > Metazoa > Arthropoda > Insecta > Diptera > Anthomyiidae > Eustalomyia > Eustalomyia histrio. The sequence goes on along the minus strand of OX456524.1, from coordinate 153,879,910 downwards.
GTCTGATAACGACTCCACACTAGGAAGGATAGAAGGTGTATGAAGAGTAAATAGGAGAGATCTTGTTACGCCACCCAACCCGGGTAAATGAACAGTGCTGCTTCCAGGACCTCTTCGCAGTACATCTTAACAGGAGGTAACTTACGTACGGCATATCATCCTGGTTACGATCCAGGAGATTAGCAGGATATTCTAGGATTATCGAAGGACATTTCAAATCATGTAAAGTTCTGACACTATCTGGAAATTCCGGAAAACTCTAGGGACACGTAAAAGCTTGATGTGAGGCTACTCACAGGCTATTTGCAGGGCTGCCGCAGGTTGTGACCTATGTTAAGCGAAGCTTGTGATCCATATTCGGCACACACCCCTACGTCTGAAAATTCATTGACAGAAATCTTGACCAAGAAATGGCACGATATTTGTGTTCTAAAAGGACTATCAAAGGAGGGCGGCTACGGACGGCACATTATTTTGGTTAAAGGTCGATTCAAAAAATATCCGCACGTCCTCGAAGGGTTTTTCAAAAGACAAAGGGTAATCATAGGATCTCAAAGAATGTTCAAAAGGCCATAAAGGTTATTCACAAGCATCAATAGATGTCTCACAGGACCTCAAAAGATATTTACAGGAACTCAAAGGATATTATGGGAACTCAAAGATATTATTAGGACCTTAAAGCATATTCTCAGAACCTCTAAGGATATTCGAAGGTCCTCAAAAGATATTTGCACTGTCTCAAAGGATATTCACAGAATGTCAGAGGAAACTCTCAAGTTCTCAAAAGATGTGGCCACACGGCCTTGTCATGATAAATCCTCAAAGAACAAGAAAGAAAAAGAGATATTAGTGGAGAAAGGTCACGTTTACGGCTATAGGCAACTGACCAGATTTTTTTCTATGTCTCTGAAAAAAATATTTGCGACTCAAAGTTTACATAAAACATGGACGGACGAACGGACATCGCGAAATAGACTCAGTAGTGATGTAGGGTTTAAATATACTGCAACAAAAACCTAGACAGAATATTTAGTTTTTGCTAAATTTCCTATTGTTTAAGTAAAACAAAACATGTGTAGTTTTTAACCTTACACCATTTCCTTTTAACATAAATACTCATACATAACAATATCCTGCTATAACAATACTGCACTCATAATAATAAGTTTGTGAAAATAAATTAGAAAAAAACTGTAGTTATGTTAATTTAACTATTTGTAGTTTTAGTTGTATTCATCAAATAAAATCTTTGGATTAAAATTTTTTAAATACAACCTTTTTAAAGGGAGATATAACATTCTTAATATAAATAAGAAAAATATTAGAGGTTGGAATACGAGATCCTACAATTTGAGTACATATTTTGTTTTTCACCTGTTAAATATTTGATTTCCATTTACTTCTAACTAATATTATATTTTGAGTGTAAAAACAAAACTTTTTGTTTTATAATTTTAATTGTTTAACTATTTTATAGCGCAATTCTTACTATTAATATGTTGGTACGATGTTTTTGATGTTGCCAGTTTAAACTTTAACAAACGTTTAACAGGAAACGCACTACACAAGTCCTTTAAGCCATATGAAGGCTATAAAATGGCCTTCAGCTATATGGCCACACTTGTAGTAGTAGTATTTGTGTATAATAGTTAACATTTTAAAATTGTTTCGGTTTTTGCGATTGTTTGTTGTTGTTGTTTTGTTATTGTTGCAATTTTATGCCTTTAAAACATTTAGATTTTTAGAAAAAAAAAAAAAAATACAAACTTAGATAGGGCCAAACTTTAAGAGATCCCAGCAAACAATATGCTACAAAAGATGTATTGAAAATAGTGTAAATATTCGAACATTTTATAATTATGAACTAGGGTGACCAGACTTTACCACATACCCGATTTTGGGATTATGTCCGAAATATTTTCTGTTATAATCTTAACAATGAAAATGCAGATTATGACCATTTGAGAAACTGTCAATGGAAATTGTGATTATTTTCATAGAGATAATAAACGAAATATTATTTTTTACAATAAAAATTCGGCCGAGGCACAATAAACCTGTAAACCTGGTTGAAAAGTTCCTGCGCTCGAAATGAAAGAATACTGTTTTTGTTACGAAATATATTTTTTTATTCAATATAATCTGCTAGAAGCTCAATACACTTGTTCCAATGATCTTCCAATAATTTTATCCCATCCTTATAATGGTTTTCCGGAAGCTCTGCAAAATAACCGCCTACGGCTGCTATGGCCTCTTCATTAGACGAAAAATGCTTTCCACGAAGGAATTGTTTGAGATTTCTGAAGAGATAGTAGTCACTGGAAGCCAAATCTGGTGAATACGGTGGATGTTCAAGCAATTCGTACTTTAATTCTTTGAATTTAGCCATCATCAAAACACTTTTGTGAACAGGTGCATTGTCTTGATGAAAAATGATTTTTTTCTTCTTTAAACCAGGTCTTTTCTCACGAATTTTTTCATCCAGCTGATCCAAAAGGCTGCAATAATATTCAAAGTTGATTGTTTTACCTTTCTGAAGATAATCAATCAACAAAATTCCTTTTGCATTCCAAAAAACTGATGCCATAATCTTCTTTGCTGATCGTTGTGACTTCACCTGCTTTGGAGCTGAACAACCAGCTTCAGTCCACTGTAAGCGTTCTTGTTTCAATGTAGGATCATGGTGGTAGATCCAAGTCTCATATATAGTTATAAAACGACGCAATAAGTCGGTTTTATTCGGCTTAAAACGCTCCAAATTACGCTGAGAAATTTGTTTTCGATCCAGTTTTTGTTGAATTGTTAATGTGTGCGGCACTAACTTTCCAAACAGTTTTTTCATACGTAATTCTTCATGTAAAATATAGAGTACTCGTTCGTCTGAGATGCCTATGGCATTAGCAATTTCACGCTTAGTCAAACTTGGATCTTCACTAACCATATTATGTACCTGCTCAATGATTTCTGCTGTGGTTGCAGTTTTTGGTCGTCCTTCGCGTGGATCGTCTTCAAGGCTGGTACGACCACGTTTAAATACACCAACACAAAATTCAACGGTGCGTTTTGAAGGTGAGGACTCCTTATACACTTCTAACAACTGTTCATAAATTTCCTTTGCTTTTAAACCCTTCAAAACAAAGAATCTAATGACTGCACGATATTAAATTTTTTCCATATTAAAAAAAAATCAATGACACGTCAACTTCAAATGGCTTGTTAACAAAGAAAGAATTGACAGAATGACTTGCAACTTTGCATGTGTTCTCAGGACAGTTATACCAACTTGAGAAAAAAAAAGTTTGTAGCTAGCAGTGCCATCTCTTGGTGAGCGCAGGAACTTTTCAACCAACCTGTAGATAAACATTGTAAAAAATCCACAAAAGAGTATGTAAATTATGACCCAAATTTCTGGACTTTATGTTTAATTTTCTTTTGGCAATTACAACCAAAAATACTTCAGTCATAATCATAACTTTCAGTTTGGGGATAAAACAAAAATTGTGAAATTTTCATAAGAGTTATTTCAAACAATTAAAACTGATTCAAATTAATAATAAGACATTATTTAAAAAAATGTTTATTGGTTTATTTTGCATGTTCTTAGTGGCAATTGTTATTCATGTGAGTGGTGTTATTTCAAAGGTTTCATTTTGCAAAAAAAAAAAAGAAGCAGGAAAAAAAACAGTCACCGGAAATCAGTAAGTCAGTATTTAGACGCCATATTGTTGTATAATAAAGTTTTGTTTGGAATATTAAAGTTTTTAGTTTGTTAGTTTTTCCGTTTCATTATATATTTCAATTTTTTAAACAACGCATTTGGTTTTTATGTATGTAAGTTTTAAACTAACAACCTTTTAATAAAAACTATATAAAAAGGTGTTCTTTTATGTATGCTTATGTAAGATACAGTAAAACCTCCCAATAATGGACGAAAGTAGAAAATTTTTGTCCGCTATTAAAAGCAAATTAAAATTTAAATTGTGCAGGAGCAAATAGTATTATATATGAACGTATATGATCACAGATGGCACCATATATGATCATACATGATCATATATGAACACATATTCATAAATAGATAGTCTCATATATAACCATATATGTTCAGATACAAAATTTGAAAGTATATGATCATATATGAGACCATTTATGGTCATATATTGAAGTATATACATAAACATTTATAGTCAGATATATCCATATATTCTCATATATGATCATACATGTTCATATATGATCCAATTTTCACCAAGGTGTACAATATATTCAAACATGATCATATACGGCCATATACCCTCAAATTTCCGATCCAGACATATATGATCATATATGTCCATATATTCATCAATATATGGTCTGATATAGGATCATATATGTTCAGATGCAAAATTTTAGAGTATATGGTCATATATGAGACCATATATGGTCATATATTGAAGTATATACATAAAAATTTATAGTCAGATATATTCATATATTATCATATATTATCATATATAAACATACATATTCATATATGATCTCATTTTCACCTAGGTGTACAACATACCCAAACAAGATCATATACGCCCATACACCCTAAAAATTCTGACCCGGCCACATACTTAAGTATATAGATTTGAAATTATATAGTAAGCTATACCCGTATATGATCATATATGGGCTCATGTTAATATAATCATATTTTAGTAAAGCGCCACCTACACCTAAAGAATTATCTGCATTATCTAAGGAATTTTTGTATCAAGTCAATGAATTTACGCTTGAGCTCGGCAATTGCAACTTTTCATTATATTAATGAATTTGTCCATAAATTCTGTGAAAAATTTCATATTATTTATTAAAAAATTCATGCACTTATTAAAGTACTTTCATTAAGAAGGGTCAAAATAATTTTGAAAACTTTTTCATTATTTTAATTTTTTTTTTATTTACTTTGTAAGAAAATTTCATTGGCTTAATGAAAAATTCTATTTAAAATTATCCTTTGTATTTTGTATACAAACCCAGTTGCAGAATTTTAAAATTGTTCATATACATACATTTTTAAAATTCTTTTATAATTTATAGAGAAGACAGAGGAAATGAAGTCTAAAGATTTGAAGTAAATCTATAAATTTACTAAAGAAAATGCACTTTATTTTAAATTTAAAATGAGGTTTTTTTTAAGAATAGAGCGTAGTAAGTTGTTCGGGTAACACGTGAAAAAACTCATAATTTCACAAAAAAAAAAAAAAAATATTTCACCATAGTGATTTTCACGTGAAATTTAGTGCCCTTTGGTTTCACACAAAGTTAATATAAAAAAAAACTAATAATTTTCTATGAGACATTTAGAGCTTATTGCGATTGTGTATTTTTTTATAAAATAAAAAAATATTTATTTTTACAATTTAAATTACATTTTCAAGTCAATAAACTTTGGAGTGAAATTTTTTCACGGTTAAATATTCATGAGATTAATTTCACGAATAAAAAGACAATTTATCAAAATCTGATGAAAAAGCCTCAAGACACGTTTCGCTACTGAAGGATAATTTCAATCTAAAATTTTGATTTTGACCAAGGTTTTAGTTAAATGAAAATTGTTAAATATTGCAAAAATCCGCTATTGAAAAGTTTAACTGTACATATTTCCGTTAGTTGCCCTGGAGATGATATTTAAAATTTTTTAAAACAATTGATTTTGAAATTTAAGGCTTCATAGTCAGATAAATAATATTATTTTCAAGGAATTTAAAAAAAAAAAACATTGACTTTGAGCATAATAAATATTGTTAGCTTAGTGTGAAAAGTTGACAAGTTCACATTTTATGAAAATGCAGATTTTAATGTTGTATGATTGAAAAAATAAAAATATATAAAATCTTTTACAGGAGAAGACAAAAAATCAAAATTCTATGTATTTAAACAAAAAAACAAAAGTATTGACAAAAAACAAAAAACAAGCAAAAGTAAAACCTTAGGGAAAAATACTTTTTTTTTCATATATAGAACGAAATTAGCAGAAAAAATATTTTTTTTTAACAAGCAAAAGTAAAAAGTTGGGAATTAACATTAAAAAAATCACAAAATTAGCAGAAAAAATATTTTTTTTGGAAAAAGCACCGAGGCAAAAAAAAATGTTAAAAAAGCTATTTAACGCTTAAAAATCTTAATAAAAGCTACTTTAAAGCTAAAAAGTGTAAAATCTACAAAAATCAGAAAAAAGCAAATTTGAGTAAAAAAGCACAAAAAAAGCAAAACAAGCAAATTTGTCTTCTCTGGTGATGAGTTACAAATTTAACCCAAGAAAAGGTGCCAAGTCCGGATATTGAAGTTAAATTGTTAACATATTTTAATCCCTGGGTAGGTCTATATTGCAGAGGCAGGGGTTAAAAATTGTTAAAATAAACCTCCTTTTCTCCTCCTAAATCGGGCACAATGCCCGCTCCAAAAACAATAAAACTAGCAAAAAAAAATATTTTTTTTTAGAAAAAGGACTGAGGCAAAAAAAATTTTAAAAAAGCAATTTAACGCTCAAAATTCTTAAAAAAAAGCTACTTTAAAGCTAAAAAGTGTAACATTAAAAAAAAATTCAGAAAAAGCAAATTTGAGTGAAAAAGCACAAAAAAAGCAAAACAAGCAAATTTGTCTTCTCTGGTGATGAGTTACAAATTTATCCCAAGAAAAAGTGCCAAGTCCAGATATTGAAGTTAAATTGCGAACTTATTCGAATCCTGTCGTAGGTTTATATTGCAGAGGCAGGGGTTAAAAATTGTTTAACCAACCCACCTTTTCTCCTAAATCGGCCACAATGCCCGCTCAAACGAAAAAAATCATAAAATTTTACTTTTCACCGGATTTGAATTGGAGACTTTCCATAAACCTACTCCAACAACATTCAGCATCAAACTACAAAAAAAAAATATCTTGGCTGGTATTACATAAAACGCACCAGCATATGCGATTTTTAAAAACTACTTGCATATGCATTTTTCAAACTAATTCTTCAAACTTAATACTCAATTATTTAAAAACCCCCTCCCCCTTTTTGCAAACATCCGTTTACTAAAACAGGCAGACAATTTATGCATTCGGTCGCAAAATTTGACATTTAAATGCTAATAAATCGTTAAGCTTTCCTATGAACCCTCCTTAAAAATACTTAATAAAGAAAATCATGTTTTTATGTTCACTAAAAATTATACCTCATTAGTACAATTATTTGTAAAACACATTGGCATGAGTCAAAAGTATTAACGAGACAGCGACACTGTGAATGCAACACGAAAATTAACAAAAATTACATATATAAAAATGACATGTTAAGCAATATAAGACATCATAAACTATTATAAGATCTATGTTTTCGTTTGGCTTTATTATTCAAAGAAAATTTACATTTTGTTGCCTCTGCCAAATTTATTATATGGCTCCATAAAAATCCGTACATTAAATATTAAAAAAAAAATCTAAGAAATCATTATAAAGTATTAATAAAAAATTGTAATGAATAATGGCATATAAAAAGTCACAGGGAAAATAAAAACACTTATAGCAGGGTTTCTCAAATTATTATTTTCAAAAAATTTCCAAGATAATAATAAGTTTTACTTAAAAAAAAAATCAATTAAGTTATTAAAGATACTCTGACTCCTAGCAAAGCTAAGACTGAAAATTTCTTGTTTTTTTTATTTCAAAAATTAAAACACCCCTCCGCTGCTGTCATTATTTGTTAATATGTCCTTCTTAACTCACAGTTCCCTTAGTACAATTTGTGTTTAACAAAACGCCTTATTAATGTGTATTGCATTTGGGAAAAATGGCATATTGTTTTCTTGTTTAAATATATTCAGCGCTACTATCGTACTTACTGGTACTACGACAATGTTATTTCAATATAAATAATACACTTGTTGTATGTTGGAACTGTTGCCGTTTATATGTGTTCACCGTCTGTCTGTATGTCCATCCATTCAACCATACAAATAAATGTCTGTCGTTTTGTATTATAGCTTATGGCGGGGGAAATCAAAATTTGTGGATTTCACACGTGCTTCCTATTAAAAACGCACAAAACCATTGCAACAAACCATTTAAGTCATAAGTGAAATTTATTAATGTTTGTGCCAAATGAAGTATTATATGCACTTGTGTCTATGGATGCACAATGAAAAAAAAAAAAAAACAAAAAGACAGACGGACTGAAATATTAACCCATTAGTGAAAAGGTATGGGGTTTTGAATATTGGAATTAAATAATTAAATGTATTGACCAAAGTTCACCAGAAAAAAGACTAATCAAAATCAAACTGCTTGAGTAAGACTTTGTGCAAATTGTTGAAAAACAAATGATAAATTTAAATTTTTTTAAAGCTTGTATTCCATTGCTTTCGCTGTGCCAGAACCAGTTCTTTAAAGTTCGAGGTACCACAAATATCGAAAAATAAAATAATCTCCACATAAATAAAAATAACTTTTTTATAAAAGGTACTTTTTTGTAAAAGGTACTTTTTTATAAAAGGTACATTTTTTTGTAAAAGGTACTTTTTTATAAAAGGTACATTTTTTTGTAAAAGGTACTTTTTTATAAAAGGTACTTTTTTATAAAAGGTACTTTTTTATAAAAGGTACTTTTTTACAAAAGGTACTTTTTTATAAAAGGTACTTTTTTATAAAAGGTACTTACTTATAAAAGGTACTTTTTTATAAAAGGTACTTTTTACAAAGGTACTTTTTATTAAAGGTACTTTTTATTAAAGTAACTTTTTTTATAAAAGGTTCTTTTTTATAAAAGGTACTTTTTTATAAAAGGTACTTTTTTATAAAAGGTACTTTTTTATAAAAGGTACTTTTTTATAAAAGGTACTTTTTTATAAAAGGTACTTTTTTATAAAAGGTACTTTTTTATAAAAGGTACTTTTTTATAAAAGGTACTTTTTTATAAAAGGTACTTTTTTATAAAAGGTACTTTTTTATAAAAGGTACTTTTTATAAAAAGTACTTTTTTATAAAAGGTACTTTTTTATAAAAAGTATTTTTTTATAAAAGGCACTTTTTTAAAAGGTACTTTTTTAAAAGGTACTTTTTTATAAAAAATACTTTTTTTATAAAAGGTACTTTTTTATAAAAGGTACTTTTTTATAAAAGGTACTTTTTTATAAAAGGTACTTTTTTATAAAAGGTACTTTTTTATAAAAGGTACTTTTTTATAAAAGGTACTTTTTTATAAAAGGTACTTTTTTATAAAAGGTACTTTTTTATAAAAGGTACTTTTTTATAAAAGGTACTTTTTTATAAAAGGTACTTTTTTATAAAAGGTACTATTTTATAAAAGGTACCTTTTCAAAAAAAGATACTTTTTGATAAAAAAACTGATAAAAAAACTGATAAAAAACTTTTTGATAAAAAAAACTTTTTGATAAAAAAAGGATAAAAAAAAGGTTTTTCATAAAAAAACTTTTTGGTAAAAAAAAGGTTTTTGAAGAAAAAATACTTGTTATAAAATGTACTTTTTTATAAAAGGTATTTTAAAAAAAAAAAAATACTTTTTTAAAAAGGCACTTTTTAAAAAATAAGTTTTTTTTTTTTAAATTGTACTTTTCCTAAAAGGCACTTTTTTTAATAAGGCACTTTTTTATAAAGTTACTTTTTGATAAAGATACTTTTTGATAAAAAAAATTATATATGATAAAATATACTTTTTTTATTAAAGCAACTTTTTTACAAAAGATACTTTTTTATAAAGGGTACTTTTTTATAAAGGGTACCTTTTTAATATAAAGTACTTTTTTAATAAAAGGTACTTTTTAATTAAAGGTGCTTTTTTTTAATAAAATGTACTTTTTCAATAAAAGGTAATTTTTTAATGAAAGGTACTTTAATTAAATGTACTTTTTTAATAAAAAAAGTACTTTTTAAATAAAAGGTACTTTTTTATTAAAGTTTATTTTTTTAGTAAACAACTTTTTTATAAAAGATTCTTTTTTATAAAAGCTACTTCTTTATAGAAGGTACTTTTTTGTAAAAGGTACTTTTTTACTAAAGGTACTTTTTTATTAAAGGTACTTTTTATTAAAGATAATTTTTAAATAAAAGGTCCTTTTTTTGTAAAATGTACTTTTTTATACAATATACTTTTTTTATAAAAGCTACTTTTTATAAAAGGTACTTTTTATAAAAGTTTCTTTTATTAAAGATACTTTTTTATTAAAGGTACTTTTTATAAAGGGTAATTTTTTACATTAGGTAGTTTTTATAAAAGTTACTTTTTTATAAAAGATAATTTTTTACAAAAGGTACGTTTTATAAAAGTTACTTTTTTAATAAAATGTACTTTTTTATAAGGGTATTTTTTATAAAAGCTACTTTTTTATAAAAACTACTTTTTTACAAAAGGTACTTTTTTTTAAGAACTACTTTTTTATTAAAGGTATTTTTTTCAAAATTTTTAAAAAAGGTACTTTTTTATAAAATGGTACTTTTTTTATAAAACGGTACTTTTTATAAAAAGGACTTTTTTATAAAATATACCAGAAGGCAAATTTTTTATCAAAATAGCTTCTGAATATCATTTGAGGGGCTGTTTACTCTTATTTGAGGTCCTGTGAAGGGCTTTTAGCACCTTTTGTACATCTCAAATAGTTGAAAAAGTGTCCCAGGTTATAAAAACTGAAATCCTGGTAAAAATAAATTTATTACTGATTATCAGAGGTTAAGTTTTTTTTTCTCTATTACTGCAACAACTTAGCGAAATGAAAAAAATTAAAACTGACAAACTCATTTATCAAAACACAATATAAAACATTAAACAGAACTTGGCATGGAGGAAAAAGCAAGAAGCAAAAAAACATGTAAAACTACAAGAAAACAAAACTATATAATAGTGTCTCCTGTTTTCTATCCAAATGGGCTCTTAATTATGTTTTCTGATGCATTTAATATAAGACAAATGCTATTTAAATGAAAACACAAAAATATAATTTTTCTGTTTCTCCGTTTACAGACAAAAAAAAAAGCAAAACAGCAATATTTTTGTCAGTTGTAAATGTTGCCAGCAACTTTTTATGCAATTATTTATTAGACATGATTTTCAGAATGTATCTGAGAAAAATGATATAAAAATGGAAATTTAAATTTTTGGTAAACAACAAATAATATTACTTGATGATGAGGATGATGGTAGTAATCACAAAATATCTAAAGAGTGATAATGAAGCTTCTCGTCCTTCATGATGAGATGTTGTTTGTGTATGCCATAAAATTTGGTTATATTAAAAGCTATTAATCATCTTTTACTGTGTATTGTAAAAGATAGACATTTAACAAGATGACATTAACAAGTACACCAAAGAGCAAGTTGTTGTAACAACATATTGTTTAACACAAAATGACCAAGAATTATTTTTTGAACATTGAAGTCTCTTGTATGCCCTTTCTACTATACTTTATCAACCACACTTAGTAGGTATCTAAACCAGACTCTGTCTTCTCTGCTTCTCTAAGGTGCTCCACCCGTACTCTTTAGTTCTTGGTCGGGTTTTTTTTAGGAATAGTTAGGTTTTCTTATAGGGTTGTCTCTTCGGGCGGGGATAGTTCGTATATATATTGAGAGAACCATGAGAAAAATACATACTCTTTGTCTTAACTATTTTACATGTCAAAAACTTTACAAATGAATATGATTTTAGACAAGTTAAAATCAAACAAAACTATATTTTGATAACCAACTCAAAATTAATAAACATTATTGTAATCTCTATGTATGTCGTCCTTTCACTATTTCCGAAAATTATCAAATTGTCAGAGTTTGAGATTATTAATATTATTTGAACGTTAAAAACTTTTGTTAATTAGGAAATTAGTTTAATGTTATTATAATTTAACTTTTGAATTTCACACATATTAATTTTCTCTCAATTAACGTTTCTTTGAAAATCTTTTCATTAGTTTCGATAACAACATTTTCTACTAATACAATATTTTTAATCATGTTTACTATCGATTTACCCAGAACTTAATACATGATATTAGATTTTAATTGTTTTTTGGTAAATGATTTTGCCTTTGTTTACAGTTTAATTTTAGGCTGTTAACTAAGAATTATGGCAAACACAATATTGTACACACAGAAACAAAAAAATATTTTAAAATCAAGTTGAAACAACTTTAAATTGAATAGAAACATTTTGGAAATCAAACTAAGTTTTTGTTTTATTTTAATCTTCTACTTATTTTTAAAATGCAAAAACAAAATTTAAAATGTTGACATTTTAAATCAAATATGAAAAAGTTAATTTTAACTAAAATCATATTTAATTTAATAAGATTCATATTTAATTTAAAAATTTTCTAAAGAAAATGTAAGGTTAATTTAAATATGATAAATAATTGATTTAACTATGATTTTTTCCCCCATATAGAGGTGAAATGGCAACTTGTTAAAATAATATAATTACAAATATAGGGTCCGCCATCTAACGTTTTTTTTTCAACTAGTGCTTATTTCGTAAATGGTAACACTTAGCTCATGCCTGATTTGACAGATAATTAGTTTTATCCTTCCGCTGAACGAATATGGTTGTGTATACGCTTGAACAATGCTGGGAAGTATTGCGACATTACCTTGAAAATCATGGTAATGTTGCAGAATGTGTGCGAAAATTGCGTACGGATTTTGGAAGAAGAGAAGCACCGTCAGCTCAGTATGTTCGTTATCTTGTGAAAAAAGTGAAAGAAACTGGCATCCTCATCGATAAACCAAAGCGTGAAAAGCCAAAAAACAGTGCGTACACCCCAGAATATTGCTGCTGTGGCAGAAAGTGTGCGTGAAGCGCCATCAATTCACCGTCGTTCTCAACAATTGAACATTTCGGAAACATCATTGAGACGAATTTAGCATAATGACCTTGGTATGACGCCATACAAAGTTCAATTGGTTCAGGAGTTGAAGCCAACTGACCATCCAATGCGTTTTCGCTTTGCTAAGTGGGCCTGCGATCGACTTACAGAAGATGCCGATTTTGCCAAAAAAATCATCTTTTCAGATGAAGTTCATTTTGATCTTGGCGGGTATGTAAACAAGCAAAATTGTCGCATTTGGGGCACAGAAATCCCGCACGAATACATTGAAAAGCCAATGCACCCAAAACGAGTCACTGTTTGGTGCGGATTTTGGTCTAGAGGCATAATTGGGCCATTTTTCTTCGAAAATGAGCAAGGAGTGGCCGTTACAGTCAATGGCGATCGTTATCGGGCCATGTTGAACGAATTTTTGATCACAAAAATTGAAAAGGAGGATATTGGCAACATTTGGTTTCAACAGGACGGCACTACGTGCCACACAGCCGAAGCTACACTCGATGTTTTGCGCCCTGTTTTTGAAGATCGCATTATCAGTCGCAGAGCTGATGTCGTTTGGCCACCTCGCAGCTGCGATTTGACACCGTTGGACTATTATTTGTGGGGTGCCGTCAAAGATAAGTGTTACGCCGACAAAGCCAGGACAATATTCGTGAAGCCATTGGTGAAATACAGCTGCACACAATCGATAATGTGCTTAAAAATTGAAACGATCATGTAGGCTACTGCATGGCCAGCCGAGGCAGCGATTTGAATGAAATTATTTTCCATTATTAACCGGAAGGATTGTACTTTCAAATAAAAAAAGAAATTTGAGAAAATATTTAGTAGTTTTTTTTTATAGCATTTTCAAAAAAAAAAAAGTTATTTGGGGGACCCTATATTATATTTAAAAAATATTTGAATAAAATGGCGCCCAATATGGGGCTTGAAATAAAATTTTAAGCAGCTAAATATTTTGCTAGTTTATGATTAGAATTGAATTAAATTTTACTCTTTTAATGTAGCGCCAAAAACCTGTATTAGCAGCTTGTGGTCTCTTTAAGAACTCAAAATTAAATCTCAACATAATTTTCGTTGCCATATTTAAATTACTTCAGCCCCGTTTATCAAACATATTGCAGTTATTAAACTGGGGCTATAATAAGCAACAATGCGAAAATGTATAATTAATTCATATTTGGTCTGTCACTATGGTAAAAGTGTTTTTTTTTTTTTTTTTTGTATAAATTGTACCGCATTACATTCCAATTTCACTAACATTGTTAATTAGCCACTATGCTAGAGGCATTTATAAATCATGTGTATATTTTATATTAAACAACGAATCATTATTCGCTTTATTTTGTAAAATAGTAGAGATTATTGTTAAATTTTCCAAGAGACGAAGAGGACAACAGGTTAACTTGACCTTTTTCATGGATTTGTTTCTCCATATTATGCAAAAATATTACTTGATTACTGGTATTATTTCAAATAATCGGAAGGTGTGGGGGAAGTGGGTAATACTCACTTATAATTTTGATTAATCGTTTGATAGATTCACTTCAAAGAGTGAAGTGACTCCTTATCCTAACAGAACACAATTAATTTCTTCATGAAATGGAATTTTTTGTGACTTTAGTGGGGTAAAATTAAACACCGGAACATTATAAAAAAACATTATAATGTGGCCTATACTTGAATGAAATACAGCGTATAAAAAACATGGTTGGGACAATCATGTTGGAAGAGCTTCATATATTTTTGAAATTATGATTGTACCAACCATAGTTGTCCAAAATATAGTTATCATATTATGATAATAAAATAACCATAATTTTATCATAATATAGTCCCTACAGTTATATTATGATTCGAACCTACAAAAAAGTTCTTTAAATTTAAGAATATTTATTTTATTTTCCTAAAGAAAAAAAATTTATATTAAGGACTGTTCTAAAAAACCTCTTTCATTCCATTGGCTTTTTTTTAAAGAGAAAAATACTTCAAAAAAATTTTTAAATTCTAAGGATTTTTTTATTAAACAAAAACATAGATTCTATGGACTAGAAAAATACTTCGATACTAAGAACATTTTTAAGATAGTCTAAGTAGTCCTTAGAGTTTTAGAATTTATCTTTTAGAAAAAGTCTAAGTATTTTTTCATGATGAAAAGTCCTTAGAACCTAAGAATATTTCTACTAGAAAAAGTCCTTAGAATCTAAGTATTTTTATGATGAAAAGTCCTTAGAATCTAAGAATATTTTTTACTAGAAAAAGTCCTCAGAATATAAGAAATTTTTTGTTCAATGAAAGGCCTTAAAATCTATGTTTTTTTTAAGAATATATAAAATTTATCTTAGCATCGGTTTAAAGAATTTTACTTTAAGGATATTTAAAAAAAAATATTATTGTTTTTTTTAAGAAAAATTAAAAAATATAAAATATTTATAAGAAATCTTTTTGAAAATGAATTTTTTCGACAATGAATTCATTATTGAAAATTATAATGTTATATGGCATTTTGAATATAAAAACCCCCAGGTGGTAATGATCATATATTATCATTTTTACATGGGTGACTGAACTGATACAATTATTTTTTTTTTTTTTTTGATAAGACAGAATTTTATGACTCTAAGTATCAAAGCCAGGTTTTATTTGATTTATAATTATTTATTGATTGTTGACAGCATTTTGTAGTTCTATAATTATCATATTTTTTTGATACACAGAATTTTCGTTACCACAGTATGGTTACAGCCAATCATGTTATAAAATAGAAAGTGGTAATCCATAAAAAATAAAATATTTACTATAATAATGATGGCAGCGACCATATTAATGTTTAGATTGAACCAATAATTTTATTGTGACAACCATGCCCGAATGCAGCAAGCATAGTATAGTAGCAGGGATCATGTTGCAATCATGTTTTTACTCTGCGTGTAGTCAAGACAAGTTATACCGCAGATGGTACAGAATATATTCAGAGGAAATTTTATGTGACAAGATCGAACAACTGAATACCCTAATTTATACAAACTTTTGTAATTAAATTCCAAATAGCCTCTCGAAACACTTCCGTTATTCGTACAGTTATACACTACACAAAGAGTATTCTCTTTTATAGCAATTTTAGACAATATAGCAATTTTAGACAATAAAATCTTTATTAGGTAACATAAAATTTTCTACAAAAAATTGTTTAGCTGAATTAAAAAGCTCTTTAATATTTACAAAAAAAAACTTTGTCATTGAATCTATAAACATTTTTAAAAAAGAACATAAAATAATGAACTTTTATAAATTTTTAGTTCAGTTATTACTAACTAGAAATTTAACTGATTTATTTTCTGCGGTCTATCATATCGAATTTAAATTCAACTATTGGTTAAATTTAAACGGAACCTTGCAACTAAATCATTTCTTGAAATTTAGTTCAATTACTTAAAATTTGGTAAATATTATTCTGAGTGTAAAAAGTTAAGTTTAACCTTAAGCTACAGTATTTTATAGAATTGAAAGCTTTTATTTAATAAAATAGTTAAAAGTTTCGCTAACACTAAAAGAATTATCTTTATGATATTAACTTTTTACACTCAGCATAAAATTTACCAAATTTTAAGTAATTGAACTAAAATTTTAAGAAATTTGGAAATTATTAAAATTTTAACTTAAATCAAGTTTACCCTTTTCTTAAAAACAAGTACAAATAATTTACTTAAATTTAGTAAATTTTTTCTTAATGTAAATTTATTCTTAAATTTTTTTTTGGAATATTAAAAAAATTTAGTATATATCTTGTACTACAATTTAGTATATATATATATTTTCTTTTTTCTAAATTTACTATAATTTTGTTTTTAAAATGTAGTGCAAATTTCTTATAAAAAATAAAAATTTTTTAAAATTTTAAGACGCTTGAACTTGTGATTTAATCGATTAATTATTATTAATATTTAATCTAAATAATCAATTTCATTAAGTTTTTTTATAAAAATATTAAAAAAAATAATTATAACATTATTTTTGAGCGCCCCGGTAGGCTAGTTGGTAGCGTGCTAGCTTATCAGTGCGGGGGTCGTGGGTTCAATTCCCACCAGAGGCTCTGGTCTGTTTTCGCTACAACGAGCCGAAGGCCTTTGTTGCTAGTGCTCGGTTAGGGTATTAACATATAATTTGTAATTATATGATTAATAAATAAAATAAAATAAATAAATAAAACATTATTTTGGCAAATACATAGAAATGTTTTCAATTTGAAATTTATTACTTAAAATTTGATTAACTAAACTAAATTAGTTATAAAATATAAACTATAAGCTAAATGAGAATTGTATAAGTTAAAATATTGTTAACCTTTTATGGAATGCTAAAGAAAACATTTCCTTAAATTTAAAATGAAACATGCTTGGTTTAATAATAAATTTAAATATTTTGAACTAATTTTAAAAATATTCCATACTTATCCATTTTTTTAGTTTATAAATTCTAAACATTAAAGATTTTTTTACTAACAAAAAACTATTCTAAACGTTTTTAAAGAAAATTATTAACCCAAATCAAGAAAGAAAAATGTCGCCTCATAATTTTTAAGTTATTGGAAATTTTTCTTAAATTAATTTGATTTTAATTTGTATTATTTTAAAGCATTTCTATCGATTTTAAGATATTCAAGTAAGAGCGGCTAATTGGTTGGGGAAAAAGTGAAGTTTATATATGGACATATATGGAAGGGACAGATTTATATACGGACATCTTTAAGAGGAAATTTCTCATTTAGTTTGGTAATTAAACTTGGACTCGGGAAGATTTATGGTTCCCGAAAATAGGTATTTAAAAAATGCATGTTTTGGTCATAAGTATTTTCAGCAAATATGTTCTACTAAAGATTTTCGATCTTTGGATATATAAGACGTATCCATAGGTCATATTACAGCTCAAAATTTTAGTTTTTATAAAAATTTTGATGTTTTTAGACCACTTATGGAGTATTTTATTACTGTCTTGCCGTTCTAAAGATATAAATTAATCTATTTTGTGCCACGCCCAATTCAAGGATCCCGCCCACATTTGGTCAGATGTTGTGTATTGATAACCAAGATGCTTGCACCTTATTTGGAAACTTTTCCTCTTTCCAACTGTGTTGGACGTATTTGTTTTGTTAAAAAAAAAAAAAAAAACTAAAAAAAGTCTTAAGAAAATAAAAAAAACTGTTAAAAAAATATAAAAAAAAATTCTACAAAAACAGTTGAATAGACGGGGCTCGATCGCGCGACTAAAAGAAAAAAAGTACTTGTGACAAAGCGCTTAGACCACCGAGCCATTGAAGGACATAAGCAAACGTTGTTAATAGAGGAAAATAAAAAGTTTTCGTTTAAAACAGATTTGATTGGTTTTTATTTAAATGACAACAAATCTTTGTATGTATTTGTTGTTTGTGTATAAAATGTGAAGAGGTGAAAGAGAAGAATTTCAACAAATGGATGTGTTTGTTATGCGTAAAATTCTACATACATATTAAACAAAGGGATTTTACGGAAAAAATTTTGCTAATATCTCAGCCATTTATCAACCGATCCGGCTGATTTTCAATAGCAAACAGAAATGGATCACATGTAACAGAAATATATAACAATCAAGTCCTCATCATGTCTGCGATCTTCGGAAAGGCCATTTCAACACACAGACGGATAGACGGACATCGTTAAATCAACTTCGCTCTTCATAAGGACCCAGAATATATATACTTTATAAGGTCTAAGATCAATATTGTAGAAATTACAAACGGATTGATAAACTTATATATACCCTTCCACCTGTGGTGAAGGGTATAAAAAAACTCATACATTTACTTTCCCTTTCTTTGGTCTGCTTTTAAAAACATATTGAGTGGTATATAAATAAATATTTCCTTAATCATGTATTTACTAAAGCTTACGCATATTTTTTTTTTCTAAAGTTTTACAGGGTTGCATTTATATTTGGAGGAAGAGTATTGTTGTTATATATAAATAAATACATCACTGTGTACTGTATACTGTATTGATGTTTTTATTTTTTCTCCACTACAACTAAACATTCATTAAAATGCGGTCAACTTGTTTCACAAGTACTTTTGGTACTTGTGCATGTTCGTTTTAAGTAAATTTTGTGGTTAAACTTTGGAAAATGAAATTTAATTAAGAGACTTTCAAACACTTAATATTAAGTGGTTTATATTAAGTAATATGGTTGTATATAATATAAAAGCATATAAAGTTATAATATAATGGCGTTAGCGAAATTCAGTTGGAGGTTTGTGCAAAGAATATTTATGGGCAGCAATGAATTGATTTACAAAATTTACAGCAAACATTTTTAACTTTAAGAAAAATTTCTTTGTTTGTTTCTAAATAAATTCAAATCTCATTAGTACAGGTTTTAATGCATTAAATTGGGATTTTTAAGGAAAAATATTTACAAAAGTAAATTTAAAATAAAATTGGATCTTAGCTTGACATTAACATGGTCTCACACTCTGATGGTCACTATGAAATATGTAACTAGAAATTTAACTACAACATGGTAATATAAAAAAAATATATATATATATATATATATAAACTAAACATAAAAACAAACTATTGTAACTATATTGTTAGTTTACTTAACTATTTGTTGTTACTATTTTTTTTCTTTTAGTTTAGTTTCACAGTAATACAATACAAGAAAAAATAAAAAAAATGTCGCAACACATAGAACTTAAACACATGGACAGAGTGACTGACACACAGAAAAAACAAATACATATAAGATTTGACAGTTTTCTAAATGGTTTGTAGCAATGTTACTATAATGCACACACACACATATATACATACGTATTTAAGACTGGTATAAAAAGGATAAACACATTCACACTTTAATAGAATAATATCACAAAATTCAAAACAAGAAACATGTAGAGCTGCACGAATACAGAAAAATATTCACTGAATTTTATTTACTTACACAAGCATTCATTCAACATATAGTTTCTTTAACAGTGAGTCTCAAATGGTGCTAAAAAAAAACAAGTTCGATTGTTTTATTTCCTCTATGAAATAAAGGGTGTCCCAAGAAGAACGCAGTTTTTAAATTTTAAATAAAACACAGATATTTAAAAAAAAATCGTGAAACTTTATTATATCGTAAAGTAGACAGAATGAGGTTATGTATGGAACAATATATCGTGCAGATGGCCGCCGCGGCTTTGCTGGCATGCACGCGATCTTTTAATGAAATTTTCAATGACCGTTTTGCATGAATGCTGCGGTATTTCATTAATGCAGCGTCCAATTTCCTCTTTTAAGGCTTGAGTCGTCGTCGGCTTATTCGCGTAAACCACCGACTTCAAAAAACCCCAAAAAAAAAATCTAATGGTGTTAAATCGCACGATCTAGGCGGCCAATTCTGATCTCCAAAACGCGAAATAACACGACCGGGAAATGACTGATGCAGCAATTAAATTGTTTCTCTGGCTGTATGACATGTGGCGCCGTCTTGTTGGAACCACATGCCCTCCACATTCATTTCTTCAATTCTAGGCAAGAAAAAACTGGTTATCATTTCACGATACCGAACACCATTGACTGTTTGCGCTTGACCTGCCTCATTTTCATAAAAAAAGGCCCAATGATTCCTCCAGCCCAAAAACCACACCACACAGTGACACGTTGAGGATGCATTTGCTTCTCGTGAATCGCTCGAGGATTTTCCTCACCCCAAATGCGACAATTCTGCCTATTGACGAAGCCATCAAGATGAAAATGGGCCTCGTCACTGAAGATGATTTTATCGGCAAAATCAGCATTTTCATGTTGTCTCTCCAATACCCAATTAACGAACTCCCTTCGCTGTCCATGGTCAGCTGGCTTCAGTTCCTGAGTCAATTGAACTTTGTATGCATGAAGATGCAAATCTTTCGTCAAAATTGTGGATTTGGAGACACCAATTTGCTGAGCTCGGTGTCGAATTGAGGTGGATGGAGTTTGAGCGACATCATCACGTACAGCTGCGACATTTTCGGTCGATCGACCTGGTCGATGGCGCGTTGTTGTCTTTACATCACTAACAGACCCAGTTTCGGCAAATTTATCCATTAATCTCTTTACAGTTAACTCTTTTGGAGCATTATTGTGACCCCAAATTGATCGCAATTTGCGAACTGTAGCCGCAAAAAATTCACCATTTTGGTAATACAATTTCACAATGAGAATGCGTTGTTCATTCGTGTAGCGCTCCATTTTTACTAACCTCGTACCTTCTACTAGCAAACAATAACAATTGTTCAAATGTCAAACAATGACACTTCGAATGTTGCCAGATTTAAAAATTGCGTTCTTCTTGGGACACCCTTTATTTATATATCAGCGCGAACGGCTTAAGTACCTAAGAGAAGCATAGAAGGAGTCTGACTTCAGGAGATTTTAAACCCTGATGAAAGAAAATAATCATAGTTAAATCAATTACATATACCTTTATATCAAAAGAATCAGGTTACTCGCCCAGCCCAAAACTATGGATCTAGGAAGCTTAAGTTTAGTATATAGATTACTTCTTTGACATCGATATCTGCTAAGATGGGATTTTTGCAAGGAGCAAAAATGGGAAGTCAGTCACTTGATGGCCTATTCCAACCCTTTTGGCTAGAATCATGAAATTTAAAATATGTGTTGCCTGGAGAAAGTTTCTAGGGGGAGGGTAAAATAAGGAAAGTTTCCCCCTTTGACGGGCCTGCCCGAACCCCTCTGGGTAAAAACCTAAAATTTAAAGAAAGGGATCTTCGGAGTATAACTCACTGATAAGACGTGATATTTGGCAGGGGCACCTTGACGACCAGCCCAATACTCTTTAGTTAGAAACCTCAAATTCAAACTATGTGTTTACTGAAGTTTGCAATAACTCACTGATAGCAGGTAGTTTTTTAAAATTAATACGGGAAAGGGCAAAAACGGATAAAGTCCCCCTGCGCAAATCCATTGGTTAGAAATTTGAAATTTAAAATAGGTTTTTAAAATTTTTGAAAGGAGGCTGAAAGGAAAAAGTCGCCTCTCTCCCCCCTTAACGGATTGATAATGATAATGGTTTGGCATAATGAAGCGGGTAACGAGTGGAATTAAGGCAGTAGAGAAGAGGAACAAAAAGGAATGGAATGGGAAACGAGTGGAATTGAAAAAGTAGAACAAGGAAACAAAGTTGAATGGAACAGGGAACAAATGGAGTTGAAAAAGTAGAACAAGGAAACGAAGTTGAATGGAACATGGAACGAAGGAAATTGAAACACTAGACAAGAGGAATGAAACAGAGAGTCAGCGGAATTTAACGAAATGTAGTAAAACGGGTAAAGTGTGAGACATTAGGCAAGGGGAACGAAATGGAATGGAACAGAGAATAAGTGAACTTGAAATAGTAGAAAAAGGTAAGGAAATTGAATGGAATGGGAAACATGTAAAGTTGAAATATTAGATAAGAGGAACAAAATGAAACATGGAACAAATGGAACTGAAACATTAGACAAGGGAAATAAAATTGAATACAACAGGCAACGAATTGAATTGAAACACTAGACACGGGGAATGAAGTGAAATGAAACGGAGAACCAGTGGAAATGAAACACTAGACAAGAGGAAGCAAATGGAGTGAAACGGAGAACCAGGGGAAATGAAACACTAGACAAGAGGAACAAAATTGAATGGAAGTGAGACACTTGGCAAGGGGAATGAAATGCAAAACCAATGGAGGTGAAACACTAGGCAATGGGAATGAAATAAAAAGGAACAGCAAACAAGTGAAATGAAAGCACTAGGCAAGAGGAACGAAATGGAATAGAAACGGGAAACAAGTGGAATTGAAAGACTAGACATAGGAACGAAATGGACTGTAACAGGCAAATAGTGGAGAAAGCTTGAATTATGGTTATATCTATCGGTTTAATCATATTCACTGAAAGCTCTACTAACGGACCGCTCCTGCATCCGGACAGCGTTTCCATAAAGGAACAAATTTCTTGGTCCCTTCTTGGAACTTAATAAGTAGAAAATTAGCGGACAAAATCAGCGCGACGGTCGGTGTCCGTCTGCGGGAGATTTCACTGTATATTTGCCTTTTTATGTATATGTCAATAATATTACTTTTTATATATTTTTAATATTATTTTGAATAATTTTTGGACCTTCAAATAAGAATTTTTAACACATTATTGGGTCCAAAGGAAGAAACTGTTTTCCTAATCACCGCAGGACCTAGAAAATTAAAATGATTGCATATAAGTTTTTCCTAAACCGGAATTTTTAGAAACTTTAACGTGGAGAGGAAAAAGAAACAGCCACCTCCTTAAAGTCCTACCCAAACGCCTTCGGCATGACATCTTCAATTTAAAATATGTGTTGTTTAGATCATAGGCTAATTACTGACAAAGTTCTTATTTGGATTTTTTGTAAGGAACGTGAATAAAATGCGGCCTGCCCAAACCGCTATGTCTAGCAACCTGCAATTTAAAATTAATGTTTTTTGGGACTTTTTGGAATTTCCAATAAGTAAGTGGTAAAACTGGGACTACAAAGGGAATAATTTGACGCCTAATCACCTTAAAAAAGAAAACTGAATTGGCTCTTTAATGTATTCCGATATTTTAAACTACCGGTGGCATATTTCTTATTTTTTTTCTACACACATTTTTAAATTAAGTATGAATTTTATTAAAGTAAATATGTTTATAGTTAAAATAAACTTTTTCGTATTTAAAATAATATTTCAGGAATTTAGATTTTGGTTTTGTATTTTAAAATTTTAGTTTAGTAATATATTTAAATTAGAAAGAAAAAATAAATTAAATTTTATTTCAAAGCGGTTATTATTTAATTTAATATTGTTTCTGCTTGATTTTAAAATTTTCGTTTCTTTGAGTAAAAATGAGAGAATAAATCAGGGTGTTAAAAAACACGAGAAAAGGTATAACAAAATCCAAATAAAGCTTTAAAGAAAATACGATTTATACCTCCAATTTGATACAAAAATTTATAATTTTAAAATCAAAATTAAGGCCTAAGATTGAATGGAAAAATTGAGCCTTCAAACATTTGGAATTTCTATAAAGACCATGTTTACCAAATTCCTCTTAATAAAAAGACCTCGATCTCGGAATTTAATTTTACATTCCTTTAACGGGTTTAAAAGATTAAAAACCACTGAATTTTACTTTATAAATACCAAGAACCGAATACAATACCAACCTAGTAACTTGAAACATACACATTAAAAAGATTGACACGTGACCGTGCAATGATTTTAAGTTTAACGATGTCACATACATAGCTTTTACTTTTTTTTTTTTTTGTTTTAGTATTTTGTCTTCTAACTCTGGTTTTTAGTTTTTTAGTTTTTCACTTTTATACATTTGTAAAATTTTAAGTTCGTTTGTTTCCATGTTAAAGGATTCAAACTAACATATACTTGTATGTTTTTGTTTTGCTTCTTTCATTTGTAAAAGCTACAAATACAGACATGTTGGCATACACACATACGCCCCTAGCATTTGTGTTAACGTTTGTGTTGTAGTTTATTTTGCTAAAACACTATTAAATGAAAAAAATAATAAAAAAAAACAATGAAAAATTGTGTTAAAGAAAAAATATTTGGTTTTTGATTTTTCAACTTTTTGTTAGAGAACATTGTACAATTTTTCGTTTTAAATTGTGAATTTTTTTTAAACAAAATTTTTTTAATTTATCAGGGGTACTTTATTAATAAAAATTATGATCTGAAGTACACCAGTGTTGTATGTATAAGTATTTAAGAGGCCCAGATTAACGTTTAATTAAAATTTAATTGTATTTACAAACAATTTGTAAATACAATTAATTTGTGTGTTAATACAATTAACTTGTTTTTTAAAGACACTATAAAGGAAATAATTTTTGCAAATGTGATACTAAAATTTAGTAGAGACAAAAATTTAAATTTTTTTTTAGTCAAAATCATGCTAGATTATTAATAAAGATTTAAGTTTATATTGTGTAACTAATTTAACAAAGTTTTGCGCCAAAATCATTTTATTGAAGATTATAATAATTATTTGCCAAAATAGAATCTGTTGTTGTTCAGGAGGAAACAAAAAATTCTTTAGAAAAAAAAATATGTATTTATTTTATCAAGGGAGCAGGAAGAACACTAAAAAGAAAGCACAACATAAAGGTTAAATCTGCTTTTACTAAAATATTTGTACTCTATCGTACTACAGCTTGTATGAGCATTGACATTAAACTTTCTCATCAGCTATGAAGCGAATACAAAAATCCGCTCAAGTGTAAAATTAAAACTGAGCAATGAAAAATCATCATCAAAATCTATGTGATGTTAGTGCAAAAAAAAAAAATAATAAAATCAAAATGCTGGAAAGGAAACTGTAACAGAACATTTCTTTACTTTTTTTTTTTGTGATTTTGAAAAGAGTATGAGCTGGCGTCTGTAAAAGATAGGCAAACATCTATGTTTACTAAAAGCGCGAAACTTAGCTTTTTGGGTAATATAGATTTTTCTTTCGGGGAAAACAATGATTTTAGAAAAAAATACACACACACACACACACAAGACTAGGGATGTTTACTTGAAATGTCGTCGATACAATGACAATAGCACAAAAAGCAAAACTTACTCAGGCATGGGATTTTAACTACCAACAAAAGAGGAAATACCATATTAGAGGGTGGGTGGGGGTGGTTAGGAGTGAGGTTGGTTTTTGTTGAAGGATATGTGTGCATTATTGTTTGTTTAACACTGCAGGGGGGGTTTATGTGCTACAATTCCATAAAAATGAAGAAATAAATTAGTATAGACGCCCCCCATCATCAAACACACTAAACATTGTAGAAAAGCAGAAAATTTCCACTAGCCTACCGTTCTATAGAATGCTCTATTGGAAAAATGTCATGCATAACAATTTAACAAAGAAAAAAAAAATTAAATAACAATCTTTTTTAACAATCTTACTTGGTAAAACTTTCAAAACTTTGGGACAACAAAAGAATTGTAATTTAATTTTGTTTTCTTTTTTTTTTAAAATATGGTTTTAACTTGGTTTATTAATTTAAATATGAAAAATCTTATTTTAAATAAGATATTAATTTATATATGAAAAAATCATTGATTTAAAAAATAGACAAAGTATTTTTTAAGTTCCCTAGAGGAAGGGCACAAATACACTCAGAATATTATGTAGTTAACTGTTTGTAGTTTAATAAAAAAAGTTTTCCGTTCCATTTAAAAATAAAAGAAAATACATTTATTTTTCAAAGAAATATCTATATTAACTTTTTATACATTTATTGAAAATAATTTACTATCATTTACCGATTTTTTTCAGTTTCATTTATTTTTTTTCATTTGTTTAAAATTTAATAAAAATTTACCCACAAAACGGAAACTTGTGGTTTATTTGTGTCCGTAACAATTATTACAAATTTAAATTTTGTTTGCTGTCTGTTTCAAAAAAAAATATTCAAAAAATTTCAATTTGTTTTTTTATTTAAATTGGTTGTATATATACAAAATTTTTAAATACAAATTACAAGAACTTCATAAACACACATACATACACAAATACATTCACACAAAAAAATGTTTATAGCTTCATATGCACACATACATTTTGTATTATACGAGTATATTAAAAAAAAAAAATAAAAAATACAAAAACGGAAATAATTTCAAATAAATTAAAAAACATTTGTTTTTTAAGGATTGGTAGGTAAAATTTTGACATTTATTTTAACTGATTATATCATTTGTTTCTTACGGATGTGTCATTTGATTAATCAAAATTTAAAAATAAATAACAAATGGCATTTAATTGAAATGAAAATTAAGTAGACCGGTTTTTAAATGAAATATCATTTCTTTTAAATGATATTTTCAGTTATTTTATCTTACAAACTTTTTTAAGTGTAGGCAAAGTCTTCCCCATAGACGACCTACCCAAAACTCTTTCGCTTGATATGTGAAATACAAAATATGTGTTCGCTGAAATATGGACACATTCTCTTATGAGGTACTTTTTGGTATTTCCACCAGTGTAGTAGAAAAATGTGTGTTTAAGAAGGAAAAAGTCTCCCCCTTAAAGACCTATCTAAAAGGTTCTGATTAGAAGCCTCAAATTCAAAATTTGTTTTCCCTGAAATTAAAATTTCCGTCAGAAACACGAGAAAATTGAGCGTTCAAAAGGGCCTCCCTAAATGGACTGCCCAAGCCCTTTTTGCTAGAAAACTGTAGTTCAAAATAAGTTTTCCTTCGAGTATGACTAATTCAGAAATAGGGTTCTTTTGGAAATTTTCGCCAGGAGCTTTATAAAAATTGGCCATTAAAACGGAAGTAACCCCCATTAAGGCATGCTCTACTCCTCTTCCGCGGAAACTATAATTTTTTCCAGCACCATGGTGAAATATTCAAAAGGGGAAAGTGACATTCTTTAATGCAATATAAATAACGAGTATAATTGAAACACCAACAGTAAGAAACAAAATGGAAAGAAACGAAAAATGAATGGAATTGATACATTAAACAAGTGGAACGAAATGACATTGAACGGGGAACAATTGAAAAATGAAATAAAACAGGGAACGAGTGTAACGAAATGGAAAGGAAAGAGTTAAATTAAAACTGTAGACAAGTGAAAAGAAATGGTACGGAATGAGTGGAATTAAAACACCAGACAAGGGAAAGAAAATGAAATAGAACGGGGAACGAGTGAAATTGAAACATTAAACAAGACGTGTGAAATGGAATGGAACGGGGAACAAGCGGAATAGATAGGAGAACGAGCGGAATTAACACATTAAACAAAAAGAACAAAATGGTCAAATAGGAAACGAATGGAATTGAAATACTAGGCAAGAAGAACGAAATGGAATAGTACAGGAAGCGAGTGGAATTGAAACACACTAGGCTAGGGGAAGGAAATGAAATGTGTGAAATTAAAACACTAGGCAAGGGAACGAAATTGGAATTGGACAGGGAACGAGTGAAATTGAAACACTAGCCAAGGTGAACGAAATAGAATGGAAAGGGAAACGAGTGAAATTAAAATATATAGATAATGAAAACGAAATGGAATGGAACGGGGAACGAGTAGAATTAAAACACCAGACAAGGCAAAATAAATTAAATGAAACGAGAAGAGTGGAATTGAAACAATAATTAAGAGAAAATAAATGGAATGGGTTCTTTACACATTTCATAACGATTGGAGAGAATCCATTGGGATACCTTCCTTATTTTTTTTTTAATTTATATTAATCACAAAAATTACAAAATATATCCTAATACCCTAACCGAGCATTAGAAACAAAGGTTATCGGCTCGTTGCAGCGAAAACAGATCAGAGCCTCTGGTGGGAATCGAACCCACGACTACAGCACTGATAAGCTAGCACGCTAACAACTAGCCTACCTTCCTTATAAAACGGGTCTTTTGGAAATTTTTAAGGTCGGGATAAAAAAGGATAAAGCCTCTGCCTTATCATCTTACCCAAATCCCTTGAGCTGATAATTAATGGCGAGGTATCTTTGGGAAATTCCGACAGGAACGTGGTGAAAAACGTTTGTATGCGGACAAAGTGCTGTAAAAAATAGGGAATTTAGGAAATTTTAACGGTGAATTGTTAAGTGAAAAAACCCTCCGCTTAACGTCCTGCCCAAAACCCGTTTCGTTTCGTGTACTCTGAAAATAAAAACATGTGTTGCCTGGGTTATGGACTAATTTACGAAATATTTTTCAATTTTTTTTTTTTTTTGGAATTTCCAATAAAAACGTGGTAAAAATAAGGTTCAATTAAAAAAAATGGCCCCATTGATCTATCACCCAGTAGGAGGTAGGAATTTAAAAATTGCCATATTGTTTCCTTCCCCGAAATAGACATCCTCTAAAATTGCTTCTTTTTTTTGGAAATTTAAAATAGGGAAGGACAAAGTGGAAAAAGGTCTCAAAGAGAAGAAAGTTTTAAAGAGAAAAATGTGTCCAATATTTCATACTTCCAAAAACAAAGTATAAGGTTTTTAAGCAAGTCTGATCTATTACAGTGAAGGCCAATACAACGTACAGATAAAAACACTATTTTAATGCTGCAATTGAAAATTTTAGTTACACATTTAAAAGTACACTGATAATCCATGCATAAAAATACGAAAAAATGTCAAATTGACAAAAAATTTCGTAAAATAATATTAACGAAAAAATGTCAAATTGACAAAAAATTTCGTAAAATAATAAAGAAAAAATGTCAAATTAACCAACAATTTCGTAAAAAAAAACGAAAATTCGTATATTTTACGAAAATTTTTGTTGTTTTGACATTAATTTTGTATTTTTATGCATTATTAAAAGTGTACTTCTTGAGCTACATTTTTCCAAAAAAAAAAGTACCAACAGTTACATAAAACGTTATTTTCGAGCTAAACATATTTTTAATACCGAAAGTTCTATTGTGACAACCATGTTTCAATTATCTCTAAAGTCAAAAATTATAATAAAAAAATTGCTGATTGTTAATTCAAGTAATTAATATAAGGGAAAAAAACTCACTGAGGTAAGTTCAATGTGTTTGTTGTTTTCTGTCACGGCGGCGTATGAATTATTAGATTGGCGACACAACGTATCATTTGTTTCTGGGTAAATTTCCCATTGGGTTCTGAAATTGCAAAACTGTTCACCAGTAAAATCAAAAGAATGAAATATAAAAAAAAAATAAAGAAGATGACAGGAAAATGTCTAAGATGTGAGAAATGATGTCAATAATGCGACGACATCACTAAAACATTTCAAGGCACAAATACTATGAAGATGATGACGACGATGACGACGATGAAGATGATGCTTCTGCTGATATTGAGTAATTTTGATGCTGCTGACATTGAAACCGGAAAATGCTGCGGGTAGTCTTCATTAAGTTGTATAAATTTCTTTGCATTAACATTTATTGATAATTTTTCAAAGCAACATATACCACACACACACACACTCATATCGACACACACACACATACATACATATAAAAAAATTCCATGTCTAATTGATGATAAATACAATTTTTTCTATATTTTTAACAATTTGTTACATATGTGGGTGGGTTTCATCAATATCAATAGATAGTGGATTTTGTGGGGTGGTTAAAAGATAAAAATCTTTCATTAAATGTATAAATAGAACAATGAAAAAAATTGCTTTAACAAATAAATAAGATCTTATATAAAATAATAGTTCAAAGGTTCAACATTTTTATTTACTATTAATTAATGATGTCCTTCTAAATGTCTTTTTTTCACTCCCATCTTTGGACACAGCTAAGTTTTTCGTTATCGAATTCATCAAACACAAGTCAATTAGACATGATAGTTCATAGTAATGTGTAAATAAAGGGTGGTTAAATTTTAAGGGCCGATGTTGAATGTGAACCACACCTAAACGTCAAGTTTTTTTTCTGCATTTCATTTGACATTTCTCAATTTCAGACAAACTTAATTTGAACCATGGAAAGATACACAATCGAGCAACGCGTTAAAGTTATTCAGGCTTATTATGAAAATGGGCGTTCAAATAAAAATGCATATCGTCAATTTAATCGTCCAAATGTGCGTACATTCGGAATAATCGCGCAAAAATTTGAGCAAACCGGGTCTGTAAGAGATGTGAAAACACCAGCGCATGCTCTTGCAGCTCGTACTGTAGAGAATATTGCTGCTGTTCGCGATATAGCTGCTGTTCGCGATAGTGTGGCTGAAGAGCCGTCCACCTTAACACGCTCGTCGTTGATGAACATTATGCATAAAGACTTGCACTTACACGCTTACAAAGTGCAATTGACTCAAGAACTAAAGTCTCTTGACCATTCCAAACGCCGTTAATGGTCAGAATAGTGGCAAGAAATGGCAACTGTGGATGATAAATTTTCGAAGAAAATCATCTTCAGTGATGAGGCACATTTTCACCTCAGTAGATTCGTCAATAAGCAGAATTGTCGCATTTGGACGAATGATAATCCAAGAGTGATTGTCGAAAAACCAATGCACCCACAAAGAGTGACTGTTTGGTGTGGTTTATCGGCTGGTGGCATCATCGGGCCGTATTTTTTCTTAAATGAGGCCGGTCAGGCAGTTGCTGTGAATGTTGTTCGCTATCGTGAGATGATAACGAACTTTTTATGCCCCGAATTGGAAGATATGGATGTGCACGATATGTGGTTTCAACAGGACAGTGCCACTTGCCACACAGCTAACGAAACAATGGCTCTTTTGAGCGACAGATTCAATGGCCGTGTTATCTCACGTGGTGGCGATGTCAATTGGCCGCCAAGATCATGTGATTTGACACCGTTGCACTTCTTTCTTTGGGGTTATTTGAAAGAAAAGGTGTACGTCGTTAAGCCAGAAACAAAAGGATAAGAAAATTTGGCACATTAACGGCAGAGAACCTTAATTATGCCTCAGCGTCATCGAAAATTTGGACCATCGTATGGAGGTGTGCCGCCGAGGTCGCGGAGGCCATTTGGCCGATATTTTGTTCCACACATAATTGAACCATACCATATGACAATAATTTCCTAAATAATTTGTGTTTTATTCAAATTCAACATCGACCCATAAAATTTAACCACCCTTTACAACAGTGGCTAGATATTTTAAGAGTGTCATAACTCTATGAGTGAAACCGAATTAATATTTCCCTATATACCAGCGATATTTTAATAGAACCAATAATTGACAGTTAGAAAAGAAACGGAAATTGTAACAGATAAAAAACAAGATTAAACGAGAAATTTACAAACAGATTCAACTATAGAGATATTATGGCTACAGCAACTATAAATTTTATTCTAAAATTAATATCTAACTTGGTTAAATATAACTTGTGTGTGTTTGTGTGTCCTACTTTATTTTTCAAATCCTCTGTCTATCAATTTAAGGAAATGTTTATTATAAATATCTTTATGTTTCATCTGTATAATATTGACCACTTTAAATGTTTGTCAACTATATGTTATACTTTTCAAAAGAGAGTCAATAATATGAATTATCATCATTCATGTTTCATACGTACTTTAATAATAGCCATATTATTTGCACCCCCCCCCCCCCCCCACCCTCCCTCTCTCACTCACACAACCCCTCCCCCCATCACATTTTACTGGTGTGGAATGTCTGCTTTAACAAACTATGCTGCAATTTATAACATAAATGATATTTTTGTGTGTATGTTGCTGTCATTGACATATTTGTTGTCATTTAAAAACATAAAAATAACAACAACAAGCACACACAACAACAACATCGATATATATAGTCAGTCATCTTGTCTATATTATGGGCCATTTATTCTTGGTATATCATGGATTATGTTAAATGTAAAAAAAAAAAATAAAATTTATTTTTATGTTATCGATAACTGGAAATTAAAGTCAATTTTTTAATGTTTTATATCAAGAGTTATTACATTGACTTTATGTACATCAGAGTTGGGAATTAAAATCAAATTTTATTGCAGCAGACATGAGATTTAAGTTGACAAATTATGTTTTTTCAAGTGTTTTTTTTTATATTTAGTTTCTTAATGATTTTTAAAATATTTAAAGAAAATAATCATTAAGGCACATTTACAGGGGAGCATTTTTAAATAGTACCAAATAAGTCAAGGCAGTACCGTAGTACTTTTTGGGAATAGTATATACTACAAAAAGTACTATAATACAAATCGTCCCTGACCACCACATTCTTTGGGTTGCAAAAAGTATAAAAAAATTAAGAAGTGAAATTAAAGAGGTAAAAAAATAGTGTATGATCAAAAAAATTTTGAGGTGAAAAATATTTTGAGATGAAAAAAATTTTAAAGTGAACAAAAATTAAAAGATAAAAAGAATTATGAAGTGAAAAAAAAGGAAGTGAAAAATAATTTTTAAGTGAAAAAAATTTAGAGGTGAATTAAAATTTTCAAGTGAAAAAAAATTTTAAGGTGAAAAAAGATTTGAAATAAAAAAAATTTTTTGAGGTAAAAAAATGTGAAAAAAATATAGTGAAAAAACATTTTGAGGTGAAAAAAAAATTTTAAGTAAAAAAATATTTTTTTCAAACGTTTTTTATATTTATTATGATTTTTAAAATATTTAGAGAAAAGAATGTTTAAGGCAAGTAAGTCAAAGCAGTACCGAAGTACCTTTTTGCCTTTAATAGTATGTACTACAAAAAGTACTATGATACAAACTTTATCGTCCCTACTCTACACAATATTTGGGTTACAAAAAAATATTAAAAAATTTTAAAGTAAAATTAAGGAGATAAAAAAATTTTTTGAGGTGAAAAATATTTTGTGAACACAATTTTTGTAGGAATAAAAAAATGTTTTTAGGTAAAAAAAATTGAAGAAAATAAATTATGAAGTGAAAAAAATTTTTAAGTGAAAAAAATTTTTAAGTAAAAAAAATTGAGGTGAAAAAAATTTAAGTTAAAAAAAATTTTTTGAGGTGAAAAAAATGTGGAAAAAAGATTTTCTTGTGAAACAAATTTGAGGTGAATAGAAAAATGATTCACCCCTAAGCGTCTGGTGGGGAAAAAAATATTAAAAACTATTTTACTCACCAGATGCTACAACAAAAATGCACTAAAATGCATCAATGGAAAACTTTAAGTAACCTTGACATTTTCACTCACAACTTTTTAACCGCAGAGGCGATTTCGCTTATATTTAATAACAAACTGTTTAGGGTGATCTTTATTAATCTAGATAAAAATAAGTAACCAAGGTTGCGTCTTTTCTTCGTGATCGAAATTTCAACAGACCGGCTGACAAACATTGTAAAATCCACTTAAAATTGTAGAGGTTGGTCCGATATTTCAACATGTTGCAATATTCATATTTCAACATGTTGCGATATTTTAACATGCTGCCCAACTGATGTGTTCCCTCTATGCGGGAATTTTTTTAAATTAGGAATTTTGCCGAGGGCAAAGAAAAACAAGTTGTGGATAGATGTAAAAAAAAATACACTTGTAGAAAATTTCTTCTAAATCGGAACTGATTTTCGGCTTGAACTTTTTTTTCTGTATTTTTTATATAACAATATATAATTTATGCCTCAGCGCCAATTATGGCTTATTATATTTTAGGACAAAGCGAATATTTTTTTTATACACTGAAAATAATTTTCTTTTAGCCGGGAGAAAAAATAAAAATTATGGTTGGAGAAAATTTGCGTCACCGCAGTGAATTGTTACTAAATTTTTACCATTTCAAAGGAGTTTAAACGTTAAATTGTCAGTTCGAAATATTCATTATTTATCGTTAATACGAGAGAATAAAGATTAAAATTTATTTTTAGCGGTTTGCAAATATATTCATATTTATATATACATATATAGCATGTATTTAATTTTGTGAGTAAAACTACACATGTAAGGTGTAAAATTGCACACATAATGTGTAAAATTACACATATAATGTGTAAAATTTGCAAAAGTTCAACAATTCAAAGTAAGAAATTATTTTCCCATATATAAATTAAATAAGATTTAATTAAAATTAGTTAAAATATATTTTAAAAACTCAAAGATAGCATTTACCAATTTTTTTTTTGCAAATCTTTGCATTTTTGTTTACTTGGCATATATGTGATTTGATTTAAAAAGGAGTTAGGTATTTTCAAATTAGTATATATATATATATATTTTTTTTTATACCTTGCACTTTCAAGTTGGGCATACAAAGAAACATAATAAAAATATTAATAATGTTGCATTTTGAAGAGGTTGCTATTTTATGCATTTTTGTATTGCCAGCAATTTATGTGATAAACATAAACACAATAGTATACCAGGAAGACAATTGGAAGTTATTGGTAAGCGCTAAAAAATAATTTTTATTTCTCAGTTGCTACAAACAGGATTTTTGATTTTGAATTACCCATGAGAAGTTTTTTTCAAACTTAAGTGGTTGAAAAATTTTGATTTTTCTGACTTTTAAATATAACCATGTGCTGATTTGTTGCTTCCAAGGAAGTGGTTTTTATCAGCCTTCGAAAATATATATTTTTTTTAAAGAAAATGTTTGTCTCCGAATCGAACAATTTCGATAGCAATTTTAAAATGTTCTGCAACAACTATTTTATTACATCCCAAGAAGTGCTTCATTAGCACTTTATTGAATTCGGCTTGATGCAAACTTAGTTTTTTTTTTGTTTTGAATTGTGTTATTTCTTTGGCTTCATCTTTTTTTTTTTTGCTGGGATTAAAAAAACAAACGTTTTCTGCATTTTTATCTGGTCTAAGCTAAACACTGTTAAATACACAACAATGTTGCAACAAAAAAAATATATATAAATAAAATAGCAGCAGCATTAACTAATATTCACTTATATTGCTACACCGTTTCGAAGTTTTTATCTAAAAATATACATTTTTATAGGAATTTCATACAACTTTGAAATTGTATCATTTAAAGTTGAAGTGAACTTCTCACTTTATTTGAGGGGTTTTTATTTTAAATTATTTCAGGAAATAAAAATTACATAAATTATGAAATGTGAAATGTTAAATGGTGTAGTTATTGTAAAATATTATTGCACGCTGAATTTCATATAAAAAAGGTATTAAGTCAACGCAAACAACTTTTTCTTACTTATTTCATTTCATTATTATTAATATTTTTTTTTTTTTTGTTGATGTTGCTGTTAGAAAATGATGTAAATTTTTTGAACACAAGTGCTTATAATATGAATAGATAAAAGTTTCATCATTGCATTTGTGGAGATTCCTAATGCCAGTTAAGTATTGCATGACGATGATGATGATGATGTGAAGGACTACTCTGCTGGTGGTAGTAAGTTAAAATCTCAGCATAATTCAACTTTATTGAAATAGATATGAAGTTTATGATTCTATTTCGTAGAATATTTATTTTTTATTTTCATAGAGTTAATAATGATGATGGTAATAAATGTTGGCTTAAAAACAAAATTATTTAACCCATTCGTGTGTGGTGGCCATTTAAATGGAGGATAATGTTTTTTCCCCTTTATAAAGAAATTTTGAAATAAAAAATTTATATCTAAGAGAGAGGCTAAAATATTTGTTTCATTAATTTTCTGGTAATCATAGTAGAAAACAAATAAAAAAAAAGTTGGCTGAAAAAAGACTAACTATATGAATTATATTTTGACAAGGATAGTCTGTTCGGAGGTTTCTCCAGGCTTCACATGAAATTTAGATATATGATAGAGGGGACAAAATTGAAAAAACTTTTAAATATATCGGCCAATGTGGATATTTAAGGGATCAACATTGTATGCGAAATTTTTCCAAAGTTATTTTTATAGTTATAGCGAATTAAATATGATCACATTTTGACTGCTACTATATTATGATTGTCATAATAAAGTTACTGATTTATAAATAGATTCTAACCATAAATATGATCGCTACCATCATTATTATAGTAAATAATTTATTATTACAAGTTTTGCCTTTTACCATAATGTGATAATAAAAATTCTGACTATGAAAGAAAATATAATAATTAGAGACTATGAAATGATGCCAACAATCTATGAATAATTAAAAATTAAATAAAAAACAAGTAAGAGCGGCTAAATTCGGCTATGCCGAATCTTATATAACCATGGTTGGGAAAAAACTGAAGTTTATATATGGACATATATGGAATGGACAGCTTTATATACGGACGCCTTTAAGAGGAAATTAACCATTTAGTTTGGTGATAAAACTTGGACTCGGAAAGATTTATGGTTCCAAAAAATAGGTATTTAAAAAAAATGTATGTTTTAGGCATAACTTTTTTGTATCTGAACCGATATTTCCGAATTTTTTCAGCAAATATGTTATACTAAAGATTTTCGATCTTTTGCTATATAAGACGTCTCCCATAGGTCATATTACAGCTCTAGAATAGAGTTTGTTGTTTGTGTATAAAATGTGAAGAGGTGAAAGAAAAGAATTTCAACAAATCGTTTAAAGAAATCACTAGAACTGCATGTGTTTTATTTCTACAAAAACGTTTGATTTAGCTGGCAAATTTGCATTTGGGATTTTATTTCGCTTTTTTATTAAAAAATATTTTTAATTTCTTTAGCTTAATTTTAAAAATTTGAAGGAAAATAGTTTATATTTTTTTTTTTTTTTTATAAATTATTATAAGTTATGACCTAAAATAGTTGCACTCAAAGGTAAATTATGTATAAAATTTTCTTAATATGTGGGAAATAAAATGGTTTAAAAATCTTTTTATAAATTCTTTTAAATCGGAGCAAAAAATAGAAATAAAAACGTTTGTATTTTGTTTGTATCAGAGGGTTTTTATAAAAAATTTGATGTTTTTAGCCTATTTATGGATTATTTAATTATTAATCTAAAATTTTATATAAATTAATTATTAAATGTTAAAAAAAAAACAAAAAATAAACAAAAAAAAAAGTCTTAATAAAAAAAAATGTACAAAAAAAAGTCAATTGACCGGGATTCGAACCCGCGGCCTTAGAGAAAAAAAAGTATTTGTGATATAGCGTCTAGACAACTGAGCTATTTGAAGCTTACACAAAATCATCGTTAATAGAGGTACATATATAAAAAGTCTTACATCATTAGAGATTTGTTTGGTTTTTATATAAATGACAAATCTTTGTATGTGTTTGTTGTTTGTGTGTAAAAGGTGGAGATGAAAGAAAAGAATTTCAACAAATGGATGTGTTTGTTATGCGTAAAATTCTACACACATATTAAACAAAGGGATTTTACGGAAAAAATTAGAGGAAGTCCTGGTTTTTTGCTAATATCTCAGCCATTTATTAACCGATCTGTCTGATTTTCAATAGCAAACAGAAATGGATCACATGTAACAGAAATAAATAACAATCAAGTCCTCATCCTGTCTGGGTTCTTCGGAAAAACCCATTTCAACACACAGACGGACATCGTTAAATCAACTTCGCTCTTCATTAGGACCGAGAATATATATACTTTATAGGGTCTAAGATCAATATTGTAGAAATTACAAACGGAATGTCAAACTTATATATACCCTTTCACCTGTGGTGAAGGGTATAAAAATAAGTAGCCGCTACTGAATTTCAGTAAACTTGTTGCAAAGGGGAATTTAAAATCGGTTTGCTAAAATCAGCCAGCAGAAAAAATTTACTAAATATTAATATTAGTACAATAAAATAAGTATAAAAAATTAGTAAGCGCTACTAAATTTTAATAAATTGCTGTAAGCTCAATAAATTGTAAAATATAAGAAAATTTTAATTAAAAAAAAAAAACAAACGAATTTATCATTTTCTTTTAATTTGCTAATTCTTGTTTTGAAAAATATTTTAAGTAAATATTTTGGATTTTAAAGTCTAATTTTAATTGCCTTAAGGGCTGATTTTTAGAACTAAAAAATTTTTTAGTGCTATTTTAAGTCGATGTTTTTGCTAATTTTAGCAAATCGGTTTTCAAAAATTTGTAAAATGATTTCTGAAGTAAGCAACGAAAATTTGTAAATGTTCTGTAAAAATTCTGAAATTTGTAAAATGTATTTAAATAGCAAAAAGTATTTACTATAGAATATTTTTTTACTTAAAATCAGTACAAAAATAGTAAAGTGAAAACCGTTTATAAATTTTTCTACAAAATTTTTTTTCTGAGTGTATGCAAAATACTAGATTTTTAGAAATTTTCGTGATAGAAACATTTTTAGATGCTCAGATTCTGTAAACTTGCTTGATAGATAAAAATCATATATTTTTTAAAAAATTTAGATTTTAAAAAATTTTTAGATTCTGAGAACTTTTCATCATGAAGAATACTTCAGTTCTAAAACCCTTTTGTGGTTGAAATATTCTTAGATTCAAAGGACTTTTCCTAAAAGAAAATTTTTGAGACTATTTAAAGAAATTTTAGAAATGTTCGTTTTTTATTAAAAAAAATCCTTAGAATTTAAAAATTTTTTCAAGTATTTTTCTTTAAAAAAGTCCATAGAATTGAAGAAGTTTCCGTGAAAAGTCCTTAATATCAAATTTTTATTCTTTAGGAAAAACATTTTTTTAAAGAAATATTCTTAAATTTAAAGAACTTTTTCATAGTTTCGAATCATAATATAACTGTAGGGACCATATTATGGTAAAATTATGGTTATTTTATTATCATAATATGACAACTATATTATAGTACGACTATGGTTGGCATAATCATAATCCCGAAAATATATGATGCTTTTCGAATATGATTGATCCAACCATGTTTTTTCTCTATGTGCCGTGACAACCCAGCAAAACTTTGTTAATGGGTGCGATATTCTCATGCGTTACCCTGTAATGATAGCTCGTTACCTTTTTCATTATTTGCAAGCATAAAGTAATAAGTTACTCATTATTGATTACGTAATATATGATTTATAAATGTAATTCTATTTTTAAATACATTACTTTGTGTATTTTTGTAAGCAAAAGGATAATGTATGTTTGTTTTGATAACACTAGCGAAAAAACGAAGCGCAACAATTCATTTAAGTTTAAAGCAATCAAATATTATATGCGTCGATAGCTCAGTGGGTAGAGTTTTTGGCTGGCAACCAGATTTCCCTGGTTCGATTCCCTTCAAGACCACATTATTTTTATTTACAAAAAAATTAAATAAAATATTTGTAATAATTTTTTTAATAAAAATTCCTCTTTTTTAAAAATCTATTTTAAGACACATTACTTTTTCCATTCTCGTAACCATATAAGTAACCCCTTACATTATCACCTCTAAAGTAATGTGTATATACAATACTTTGAGGATCATCCCCTGTAAAATTCATCAATGAAGTAAGGTGTAAAGTAATCCATCGGCTTCTGTGGCTATACAATACTTTACCCATTATTTGGTAATGTGTGGTTTTGCTGGGAACTGAAAAATGTGATTGCTGCTACTGGACAAATGCTTGCACGAATCTATTTGCTAAGTGTATACCATTTTTTGTTGTCCTAAAGGGATAACTACAAATACTTAATAAATTCTTAAATAAAATGATAATGGCCTGTTTTATTGAAATCTGTTTCCTGTTTCAAAAAAAAAAAAAAACACATCATGAACACTTACTTGTTAACTAAAATTTAAATAATTTATCTTTTTGCCAGAGTTTATTTTTCTCTTTCCCTATTTTTTTTTTAAAGCAGGTCACTAATTCTGATTATTTTTGTCGATTGAATTTCAAACACGTTTTCTATTTTCGTTGTGTTATTTCAAACTCTTTTAAAATTTTATTGCTTTTCTTTGAATAACATACGAGAAAACATGGCAGCTAAATGAAAAACCATTGTCGCAGCAATAAATTTATTGTTTTCGTTAAGAATGCACAATTTAAAGGAACTTGCAAAAAAAACAAATGAACAAAAAAAAAATAGTTCATTATTTTTGGGGATATAAATAAAACAAACCTATCTTTACTTCATTTTCACATGCTAACAACAAAAATTCGATGTCCGTCCACATCTATAATTCTTGTGTTTTTTTGCTTTTTGTACTTCTTCAATTGTCGTTAGTTTTTTTTTGATAGTTTATTAAAACAATGACTGTTTTAATGCTGGTTTATGCAACCATGTGCAGCAGCAGCATATTGTGTGAACAACAGTATTGCCAACCTAAATGTTGTTTTTGTTTAGCTTTCCTTAGCTTAAGTACAATTGAAAATCTTTTTTTTTTTTAAGTTTTTAGTTTTAAGTAATTTCAGCACGTAATCTACTATTATTATGCGACAACTACAGCTTAAAATGTGTTGTTTTTAGCCTTATCCTTGCAACAGCAACAACAACAACAATAACTAAGAAAACTTTTTATATTATATATTTCAAGGGACATTTGTTAGTTACTCAATGCTAAATGTTGAAATAACACAAGATTTCACAAAAAAAAAAAACAAAGACTTGGAAAAAAATTATAACAAATTTAGTGCTTTTAATGTGCCTGGAAAAACAAAAAATAAAAAAAACCAACAAGATGAATCTTGTGTTGTGTTGAATGACAATAAAATGCATGGTACAAATTGCAGATGGCGCATGTTTTTAATTCATTTCCCAAATATACTACATTTGATAAATAAATATTTATTTTGGCACTTTATCCTTAGATAATATTAAATTTATTGTATATAAAATAAATTTTATAAAATTAGCAATGATAAATTAAGAAAATGTAAACATTATTATGGCAATGTGTTGATTTAAATCTATAGAAAATAAAAAAATTAATTTTATTTAATTTTTTTAAATTGTTTAAGAAAATAAAAACATTAATTGCCAATGTTATGGCAACTTTTTTTTTAATAAATGTGTATACATGTTGCGGCAGCATGATATCAACATTTTATTTACTCATTTCGGACATGTTTAAGAAAGAGAGAGATAATTTGCTACTAACGGTTCCCATAAGAAAACATATTCATAAAAAACGCTATCAAAAAATAAAGAGTAGGGTTAAGATAAGAAATCTAGTTTAAAATCTGGTTTAAAATCTAGTTTTAAAGCTACCCAGCAAAACCACACATTACCAAATAATGGGTAAAGTAATGTATAGCCATATGGGCCGATGGACTACTTTACACCTTACTTCATTGATGAATATTACTGGCGATGAGCCTCAAAGTAATGTATATACCCATTACTTTAGAGGTGATAATGTAAAGGGTTACTTATATGGTTACGAGAATGGAAAAAGTAATGTGTCTAAAAAATAGATTTTTAAAAAAGAGGATTTTTTTTTTAAATTATTACAAATATTTTATTTAAATTATTTGTAATTAAAAATAATGTGGTCAAGATGGGAATCGAACCAGGGAAATCTGGTTGCCAGCCAAGAACTCTACCCACTGAGCTATCGACGCATATAGTATTTGATTGCTTTAAATTTAAGTGAATTGTTGCGCTTTGTTTTTTCGCTAGTGCTTACAAAAAAAAAAAACAAAGTAATGTATCTAAAAATAGATTTTTAATAGTATTTCAATTATTACTTTACATTTATAAATCATATATTACGTAATCAATAATGAGTAACTTATTACTTTATACTTGCAAATAATGAAAAAGGTAACGAGCTATCATTACAAGGTAACGCATGAGAATATCGCACCCATTACCAAAGTTTTGCTGGGTAGTTTAAAATTGTTTTTGATTTAAAATCTGGTGGTATAACTAGCTTTTCCACAAACTGTTTTTTTATTACGCTGGAAATCAGTTGAATATAAATGGTTGTGAAGCACGAAGTTAATTGTGAGTCACACGTTATAGCCATTTTACACTAAACAACATCTTTGTGAAACGCGTGGAAGATGTTGAAAACGTGAAATATGT
The DNA here is from genome assembly GCA_949748255.1 of Eustalomyia histrio. Classification (NCBI taxonomy): domain Eukaryota; kingdom Metazoa; phylum Arthropoda; class Insecta; order Diptera; family Anthomyiidae; genus Eustalomyia; species Eustalomyia histrio. The sequence continues at coordinate 153,837,699 of OX456524.1, read as the reverse complement.
ATTTACATTGGCAACATCTTTCATCTGTTATTTATTCAGCTCTCAAAAAATTAAAGAAAAAGACGCATATTTTTTGTTAAAAATAAAAAATGCATTTAGAGAAAGCATTAATCATTGGAGTAGTTGTTGCTTTGCAAGAACAAACCCAAATTTTAATGCAATACATTGAAATATTAAAGGTCATTCTGCAAGAAGATGATGATGAAGAAGAATTTTTTGTAGACATAAGAATGAAATTCTTACATGCGTCGCTTATTTTTCTTTGTTGAATAAATTTTTTTTTTGTTTATTTTCTGCAATGTCAGTTTGCTAGTGATGGCACAAAGAAAATCGATTTTTTTTTGTCATTTTTTAAGTGATGACACTTAAAATAACGAAAGATGTAAGATGGAACAAAATGAGAAAGGATCATCTTTTGTAGATGTAGAAAGATGTAGAATTTTTGGCCTGTATAATTCTTATGGGAAGATATTAACATCTTTGCAAATTGATGAAATATGAAAGATGCAGCTCAGTGGAAAACGGCTATTAACGTCAAAGTTTTTCGCTCAACTTAATTTGACATTTTTTTTGTTTCAGTGTTTGGCAAATTCAACCATGGAGAGGTACACAATTAAACAGCGCTTTAAGATTGTTTAAGCCTTTTACGAAAATAGGCGTTCAAATCAAAATGCATTTTGTGCACTTCGTGATTTTTAGCTCAGCATAACCGACCGAATGCGTCCACAATCATGCGCAAATTTCAGCAAACTGGCTCTGTAGGAAATGTGAAAACACATGCATAGTTCGTTCTGCGGAAAGCAGTGCTGTTGTTCGCGATAATGTGGGGGAAGAGCTGTTAACCTCTACTCGTCGTCAGAGATCGCTATCGCGAGATCATAACGGCCTTCTTGTGGCCAGAATTTGATGATATGGACGATATGTGGTTCCAACAGGATGGTGCCACTTGCCATACAGCCAACGAAACAATGGCTTTTTTGCGCAAGAAATTCAATGGCCGTTTTATCTCACGTCGTGGCGATGCTAATTGTCCGCATCGATCATGTAACTTGACACCGTTGGACTTTTTTCTTTGGGGATATTTAAAAGAAAAAGTGTACGTGAATAAGTCAAGAAGAATTCAAGAGCAAAGTGATGAGATAATTCGGCACATTAACGATATTGAACCTCAATTATGTCTCATAGTCAGCCACCGAAGTTGTGGCGAGCATTTGGCCAATATTTTGTTTCACATTGTCCTTCTATCATAATAAAAAAAAATATTAAGATATTTCTCTGAAAACTTTTTGTTTTATCTACAATTAACCATCATGCATTATGGTTGGACCACCCTTTATTAAAAAAAAATTATAATTTGTATTTTTTATAGAAACATTTTAAATATTTTGTTTTTTAACCTATTTTTTAAAATTATAATATGGCAACCCTGGCACAACAAGGGTTGCCAACATAGACTTTATACGTACCAAACTTCCAAATACATTATTTCTATACGATTTTCTTTATCAAATTGGAAAATTTTCCGACATGCTCCCGAAGAAAAAGTAGTCCCCCCCCCCAAAAAAAAAAAAAAAACGGCCAATTATTTTCACTCTATTTCTCACCCAAAATCGTTGAGGTGACAAAAAGTCAATAATTGTATTCTTAAAAATTTTATGCTCTATCATAAATCCAAATTTCATAGAAATCGGAGATTTTAGCGTGAACTACTTTCCTTGTAGGAATTAATTAGAAAGTTCTTAAAAAAGTCTCTATTAAATACTATTTTAACTGCTACTTGATTAAATATTTTAAAGTGATTAATTTGTATGCTAAAACTTTTTTAACAAAAATTAAAATCTTTCTATTTTCCCACTCACTTCTTTCACTCATCTTCCATTTAATAATTACAAATTCTTTATTATTTCATATACAAAAAAATAACAATATCTTAATATAAATACGCATTTATGCAATTTAAATGTATAATAGAAAATTTGCAAACAAAAGACAATTTGTTGACAAGTTTCATACTCAAATAAACAACAACATCAACTTAAATAATAATAATAATAATAATAATAAGACAAATTGAAAAGCAATGGAAGGAACCACAAGTTGTAGGCACTTACAAACCAATTTCTAACTAACTTGTTTATTGTTAGGAGTATTTAGATTGTTGATGAATAATTTAGTAGAAAATTGTACAATTTAATATAAACAAACAAAAACTATCAATACCAAAACTTGTTGAAATCCAATAAAATATGTAAAACATTGAAATAACTAAGGACACTTTGTAAAAGGCTTGAACGAATTTTGAAAACCCTACAAAATATAGAGAAATCGTTTTAATTAAATTCAAGTGTTATTATTTATTTCAAAAATTTCGTTAATAAAAGACGGCGATTCAAAAATGAAAGGGAGAAAAATTAACAAATCTTGAAATAACAATAATATAAACATGTTGCTGTCATGTTGATGCAACATGTTTATACATTTTACATAGAAACAAAATATTGCATCAACTAATTCTCTGTAAACTTTATTAGCAAAGAGTATGTACTATTTTAGAGAGGGAGAAAGAGGCATAGAGAGAAATAGAGGGTGAGAGAGAGAGATTTTGCTTCTGATGGTTCTTTCCACTGCCTCTGAAGAGAGAAACCCATCAGAAATCCTTTTCATAAAAAAACGAGATGAAACAAAATAAAAAGTGCGGCTTGAGTACTTAAAAGAAACATGAAGAGAGCCTATTATTAGTGTATACTTGTGAAATAAAACCGAATCTCTTCACTTTTAATACATTTTGCAGAATTTTAATGCCACAAAATGATGCTTCTAAATATTCTACATTGTAGGGCATATCATCTACCATATTGCCCCCTTCAATTTTTAAACGGGAAAAATAATAATAAAATTTTTATAATGAATGTAAGTAATATTGAGTAGTGGCGGTTCATATTCTTGTCTATTGATATTGAATATTTTCCATAGTTTTGTTACACCAGTTAGAATTGGTGCCATTTAGTTTTTGTCTTCTCCTAACAATTGTTTATAGAAAATTATTAATGAACTTTTTTTCTTTCTTCATGTTTATTTATGTTGCTGCGGAATGTTTTAGTTGTAGTTAGCAGAATATTATTTGCATTTTAAGTTTTTAATTAAGTGTTGCAAATAAATAATTATTAGTTAAATAACAAAGAATGTAAATGATGTGTTTTTTATCATTAAAACTTGAGCTAAAAGTAATAATGTTTGGGTTATAATTAATTTGTAAAATGCAGCTAAATTTGAAGATTATTTTAATTTTAAACTTAAAATAGATTTTATAAAATGTTGATGAATTGAAAAAGTAGTTTAAACATAAAGTTTTAATATTTATTGTAAAGTCAGGATATTGAAAAAATGTTGAAAAATGCTATATCAAGAACTATGGAATGTATTATTTTTATAAAACAACAATTAGAGTAATTTCGACGATCCTTCATGTATCTTCATAGAAGAATGATATGTAATAATCTTAGCTAGAGGCTTTACAAAGAATCCAAGTTATATTTCAAGAAAATCCATGGATAAATTCCAAAGTTATAGCCAAAAACATTTTTTAAAGTATTCCCAGCTTAACTCTTCGATTTGTATATGTACTTGAGAAAATAAATTTAAGAACAACCATGTTTTTATTTTAAAGAGCACGTCAGAATTTTAAGCTTCGAAGGACCGTGGAGGTTCACTTGTAATGTAATACTATTATAAAAAGTTCTATAAAAACAGAATATATCACCCGATTTTAATGCTTGAGCCAGTTTTGAAAAGGGAATTAAATTTGGATCTTTTTATTAAAAAAACTTTTTTCTCCGCTAGATGGCGCTTTAATTTTCATGTAAAGTTAAAAAATAACCATTTAATAAAATACAATACATTCTGACGTGGTACAGCAAACCGCCGAGACATGTATTTCTTTATTTTAAGCCTATTTTCATATTCTGTTAACATATCTCATGTGTACCAACCACTGTCGTACTGTGTAATAAAAGAGAAACACAAGAGAGATCAGTTGAAATTTCAACACCAGTTTAAAAGGAACCAGACCTGTGACCTGCCCTGTAACTGGTGACCATAGAACCGGTCTGAAAGGACCTAGCTGAAAAAAAGATCTTTCTAAAAAGTGTCTACCCAGTGACCTGTCTGGTGGCAGGTGAAAAGAGTATCGGTTCCGCGACTGGTGAAAAGAGAACCGGTTTGAAAGTGACAGGTGAAAACGGGACAGAACCGAGACAGAAAGTGGTACAAATATACTCGAAAAAAAAAACAATTTCTGTGCACTCAAACAAAAAAAAGCCATGAACTAAAAATTAATACAAAATTTCCTTTAAAATCGTTTAAAAATGTTCCTCAAATTTTTATTAAAACTTAGAAGAATTTTTTCAAAACGAATGAAAATTTCTAAGTAATATTTCTTGATTTTAGAAAATAAAAACAATTATATTAAATTAAAATTTATCAATGTTTAAGAAAAACAGCTTAGTTTTAAAAAATTTGCTTCTAAAATATAATAAAAAAATTAGATCATAATTTACTTCCATTTAGTTCAAAAAATGTGTCTAACTTAAAATGAGAAAGTTCTTGAACTTAATGTGTGTTAATTTTTTTTGGAGTAGTAAAATTAACTAAATTTTAGAAAGCCATTTCTAATTCAGTTAAGTCTAACACTTTCTAAATTTTAAGAATTGTTTTCTAAAAATTAGTTCAGGCAATTAAAAACAAAATGGAGTAAATTTTTTCCTATGTAATAATAAAAATTTATTTGGTTTTAGAAACTAATGAACTATTTCAAGGGAAAATTTTCATGCAACTTAGTTCAGATAAATTTCAAAAATTTTAATAAAATATTTAAATATTGAATTTAAAGTAGCTTAAAATATATTTCAAAATTTTGTTAGCAAAAGGTAAAAATTTTGTATTATGTAATAATTTTGTTTGCTCACTACAATACAAATATATTGCAAGCACATTTTATACATTATGACATAATGGCTTTTCTATAATTAACGTTGCGCCTATGAAACCTTATATTTATCGAAGGCCCTAAAACAATTTTTTTCACTTAATAAAAAAATGTAAAAATTTGTATATGTCAATTAAAGTTTAAGCTAAAAATACCATAAAATAAATTAATGATATTTTTCCATTTTCCAATAATAACAAGAAATGTAACTGTGATATTTTGTAATTTTGCAACAATTTCCTTTAATAAGTTAATTTAAGAAGACAAAGGGCCCCCAGTGTTCCTTAGCCATAGATGCTGTGTGTCACTTAGGGTGTCCCTTTTTGTAGTTCTCTCAAGCAGAACCGTTAATTAACTACGAAAAGGATCTGACTTTATCAAAATTTGTTACGTTTCAAGATATCCTGCTGTACAATTTAATTAAATTCAAAGACAAAAATGTATAGCAAAAACCTTGTTTAGAGCAGTGTATTCACAAAGTGGAAGTCCTCCGAAAGTGGATAAATACTTACACAATGAGTGTAAAGTATTTTAAAATATATAGTAAAACATATTACCTTTACCATAGAAACAGTTTTATATTTATTAAATTTTTTTTTATCAAATTTAAGGATAATTTTCACTTAAAAGAAGTACTATTTAATTTTATGTTGAAAAATATTTTCTTATTTTTTGGGAAGTTAAGTCCTAGTTTTTAGAAAAAAAAAATATTAACTGAACTTAAATAAAATAAAATTTTTCTTAATACCCAGGAAATATTTCCTAACAGTAAAAATTGGAATTGGTGGAAATTTTACTATTTTCAAATAAAAATTTACTACTCAGTAGTAAAATTTTTCTATAATTTAGAAATTTTGATCAAATTTTAAGTAAAATTTGTTTCTTAATTTCAAGGAAAATTTTACTAAAAAACAAAATAAAAATTTAATAATACGAGTATTTTGAAACTTTTCCTAGGTTTTTTTCCACAAAATATTATTTCATAAATTTTTTTGTTTATATTTAAGATAAAATTCTTAAGCATACAATTTTTTTTTAGTATTGATTTTCTAAATTCCTTAAAAAAATATAAAGCAAAATTTTACATACGTAGAAATTTAAACTTTTTTTATATACATAACATAGCAACATGTTGCTAGAACAAGTTGCTGCGTATATTATCGTGTAGATAACAAAATTTTTTACTTTAATTTAAACCTGTCATGCTCTTAGTTTTTTTTTTTTTTTTGTTCATTAAAAACAAAATTAATTATAATATTAAAATTTCATTATTACAAATTAAATTATTTATAAGTTTTCAATTTCTTTTACAAGCACAATTTTCACCCTATTTTTCTTGGCTTATATCTTCCAGCAACATAACTACATTTCTCAATCTTAACATTTAAACACCCAACAGTAAAGTGGTAAAGATAAAATGAAAGTATGAACGAGCAAAGGGAAAAAAATTAAAATTAATATTTAATGCATTCATTTGCCGCCTTGATAATTACGCTTAACTATTTCATTGTCAGCTTAGATATGAATTAAATACACTCAAACCTCGTTACAATGTTTACGTTAGCATCCTGATGATGATGATGATGGTGGTAACAAGGACAACAATAAGAAAAAAAAACAAGACTGACTACAGTCCTTAATATGTATAACGCCTAGAAAATTGCAGCTAATGACTATTTTTTTATGCTTCTATATAGAAAAACAAAAATGAGAAACGTAAAAGACAAGTAAATTGTCTTGGCTTAACTTAAGAAAGCACATTATACAAATGCTTGTTAGAAGACTCTTCCAAAAAAAAATAAACAATAAGGAAAAAAAAGTACTGAAATGAAATGAAAAAGACCTGTAAATGACAAATAAAATTGTCTTTAAGTTCCCTTTTTATATGTATTTTAGTTTTCTTCCGGAGTATGTGTATTAAGGTGGCAGTTATCTTAAAAAAAACTTTTAAAATTGTGTCAACATTCAAAAATTGTTTGCCACAAAATGGCTGAAACATTTTCCTTTTTGAAAAATTTACTTGCAGAAATATATTTATCAAATACTAAATATTAAGAAATTTGGGAATGATTTTGCTCCAAAGAAATTTTAATTTAAATCAAGTAAACCCTTTTCTTAAAAACAAGTACAAACAATTTGCTTAAATTAAGTAAATTTTTTCTTAAAATAAGTAAATTTTTTAGTAAATTTTTTACTTAAATTTAGTTTAAATTTGTTCTTAAATTTAGTTAAAAAATTTTGTTTGAAACAAATCCTTCTTAAATTTAAAGAAGCTTAAAATTTGTGCTAATGCAGAATAAACTTTATTTTTAGTTTATCAATTAAACTGATAATATGTGTATTTTAAATACAACTGAAAACAATATATGAACTAAATTTAATGAAGGTCCATATTTAGATTTTGTATTTTCGTACAATTTAAAAATTTTATTATTTTTAAATTTATTAGTTCTTAATATTAGAGATTTTTTACTACCAAGATATAAAATTTTTAAACTTTTTAACGAACCGAAAGGAAATTTAAGGGAAATTCCGCCTTACTATTTTTAAGTTAAAAAAAAAAATAAACTAAAATCAAATAGATTTGCATTATTTTAAAGCATCTTTTTTATTAATTTTAAGGAAAAACTCATAGATTTTGTTTTAATAAAGTGTAAGCTTAATTTTAGTTCATAATTTCTTTTTTTAAGAAATTCTCTAACAATTTTTCAAAAATCATAAAAAATGTACTAAAAATTTGATATAATTTTGTACATCTTAATTCTGGAAAAAAAATCTTAGCCCCTTAAGTACATGCAAAGCGTTAAAGGCAAGATAAAACTTCAAAAAATTTAAAAAGTGTTATATCAAAAAAAGCACAACATTTTTCTATCAAATTTTGTACAAAAATTTCCGATGATAATAAAACGCATATTTGAACATTTGAGGAAAAACATTTATATCAGAAATTTTTCAAAAATATATATATATATATTAAGCCGCCATTTTTAATATTTTAAAAATTCACTTATTAAAAAAAAATCCCCAAAATCGCAAGGAATCACAAAAATTTAAAAAAAAATATTTGAGGAAAAACATTTGTGGGAAAAACATTTATATAAGAAATTTTCCAAAAAAAAAAAAAAAATATGAAGTCGCCATTTTTAATATTTTAAAAATTCGCTAATTTTAAAAAATCCCCAAAATTGCAAGAAATCACCAAAATTTAAAAGAAAAAACAGTTGAAGAAAAACATTTGAGGGAAAAACATTTATATCAGAAATTTAAAAAAAATATTAAGCCGCCATTTTTAATATTTTGAAAATTCTCTAATTTTAAAAAATCCCCAAAATTTAAAAAAAAAAAAATTGAGGAAAAACCTTTGAGGAAAAAACACTAATATTAGAAATTTTCCAAAAAATAAAATATATATTAAGCCGCCATTTTAAATATTTTAAAAATTCGCTAATTTAAAAAAATCCCCAATATTGCTAGAAATCCCCAAAATTTTAAAGAAAAAACAGTTGACGAAATTTAAAAAAATCGTTAAAAATTTAATTGTGTAAATTGGAACAAACATGTCTGGCTCAAATTGAAAAGCTTAAAAAATATTTAAATAGCGCTAGAAAAAAAAAATTTATAATATCGGAAGATTTTTTTTTTTCAATTTTAACATTTTTTTTTCAATTTTTTCGCTTTTTCTTTTTTAATTAAGCAATTCTTTTTATATATATATTTTTTTAATTTTGAGCGTTTTTTAGATAATTTTAAAAATATTTTATTTTAAATTGACTATTTGCCCAATTTTGACGATTTATTTAAATTTTGGAATTTTTTTTAAAATTTTGTCATATTTTTTTTAACGATTTCTTTTCAATTTTAGAGATTTTTTTTATTTTAGCGCTTATTAATTTCAACGATTTTTTCAAAATTACCAAATTGTTATAATTGTTTTAATTTTTTTAATATTGACGATTTTCGCCAATTTTGAGAATTATTCAAAATTTTGGCGAATTTTTTTCCATTTAAGTTATTGTTTCAATTTTCGCGATCTTTTGTTTCACTTGTGGCGATTTATTTTTACAAATTAATAATTTTTAATTGTGAATTCAATAATAGTTTTTAGTTGCTTTATTCTTGTATTTAAGAGAAATCGTTAAATTTACAGTAACATAATTGTTAATTTTTCAAATATTTTTTTTTACTTCGAATATCACTCCCAAATTGCTTAAACAAAAAATCAAATAATGTATTGAATTCCCAAACTGTAAATCGAATGAAAATGTAAATGTAATGATTGAATTTAAGGCGTTAATAAAATCGATAAATATAAATTCATTAAATTTTTAACAAGTGTTTTTGATTGAATGAATTTTACAGAATAAATTATCTGTGTCTGCTTAAATAGGGAAATCATTCGATTTAAATATAAATCGTATAAAATTTTTAGGAAATTCATTAAAAATTGAATACAGGGTGTATTCTAGACTCTGTATCTACAAGGTAGAAAATATCCATGTTATACTATTTTCTGTATACAAGGTGGCGCAAAAGTAATCCTCCTATCAGAAAATGCTATAAATTTTGCGATTGGCCCCTAATGTCAGTTCTGTTTTGACATTTGTGTAGTAAACACATGCGAAATACACGTTAATAAACAATGTTACGATACACTGCTCCAGAACGCGGAATATTGGTGACTATTTATTTGAGCAATAATGAAGATGATTTTTCATCAAAAATAATCATGAGTGATGAGGCCCATTTCCATCTTAGCCGGTACGTAAATAAGCAAAATTTACGCTTCTGGGGCACTGAAAATCCGCGTGTAACCCACGAAGAGCCATTTCACCCGCTCAAAGTCACTGTATGGTGTGCTGTTTTCGCTGGAGGAGTCATCGGACCTTTTTTCTTCGAAGACGTCGCGGGCCAAACGGTTACTGTGAATGGTGAGCGCTACAGAGCAATGACCAACGAGTTCTTTTTGCCGCAACTTGATGAATTGGGATTGGAAAACATGTGGTTCCAACAGGACGGTGCAACGCCACACACTGCAAGTGCCACAACCGATATGCTGAAGGATGCATTTCCCGGGCGCCTAATCTCCCGTTTTGGCGATTTGCACCTGCCTGCAAGATCGCCTGATTTGACCGCTCCAGACTTCTTTTTGTGAGGCTTTTTGAAGTCGCGGGTTTATGTCAACAAGCCTCAGACTCTTGCAGCTCTTAAAGACAATATCCGTCAAGAATGTGAGCACCTATCGTCGGAAGTTTTGGCCAAAGTGATGGAAAATGCCATAAAAAGGGCTCAAATGACAATCAACTGTGGCGGCGGCCATTTACATGACATCATATTCTCGACTTGATGTAAAAAAAATTAAAAGACCAAATAAAAATAATCCACAAGAAGAATCAAAGTTTTTCATTTTTTTTTTTTTAAATTACAGCCAAAAAACATTGGAAGGTTATTTTTGCGCCACCCTGTATTAACGACCGTTTTTTAACTCGTTACAATATTTTACACAATTATTTTTGTAAGGCAGTTTTAGAAATTATTTTCTGATGGAATCTTAAAAATATATTAGCAAAATACAAAAATATAACATAACAAAGCTAAGCCAATTGCTGGCAAATAATTACGGCCAAGCGTTTATTGGTGGTATCATTTTAACACCATGGCAGTAGAGAAAGTTTAAAAACCAATGCCCTGCTAGTATAAATAATATCGTCCCCCCCCCCACCCTGCCTTTAAATTTAAGATAATTACTCACCATTTTATATTTTCTAAAAATGTTATAATGCAGATTTATATTTAATATTTGGTTAAACGCGCGTACCGATTATCCCGTTTATATGTATGTTAACAGTTGCAGCAACAAAAAACACATATTTATATTTAAATGATTTTTTTTTATTAAATTTCATTTTCTAATGAACATTAAATAATGTGCCATTAACTACAGAGAATAATACTTTAATACACAACTTAATTATTGCCTTTATTAATGAACAACTCAACTCTCAACAAAAAAAAAAAAAAAGAGAGAAAGAGATCTATTATTCCCTTCAAGAGATATTGGAAATAATGAAAAGAAATTAACTAACTAAACAACAACACAATAAGGGAATTTTTTTTGTTGGAACACACATTCTTATATTTGATTTTATTATTACTGCTTTTTCAATTTATTAAAGCAAAGAAAAAATTTAAATTATAATACAAAATTTTAAGAAAAGTAACACACATAAATTTTACATAATAGAAAACTTTAAAATTAACACACATAAATTTTACAATTTACTTTAATGTTTTTAAGTTTTTTTTTAAGTTATGTGGTCTATAGTCTTAAGAATTTTTTTTATATTACACTTTAAATGCACACTTGTATGTTAGGTTTTTTTTTAATAATTAAAACACCATCACTATTTTTATTTAAACTTACGGACGGACGAGTTACCGATTTTGCCGAGTACTACTGAAAGACTAAATAAGCAGACAATTCGGGAAGAGATGCAAGTTAATAGTTAATAGTGAAATGGAAGGTGGGTGGGGTAAGTAATAAAACAAAAACAACATATACAAGAGTATACAATTGATACAATTATTCATATATCATGTAGGGACATGCCAATTTTGGCAGAATTAAGATAACTTGGTAATTTTGTTTTTGGCAGGGATGGGGAAATTTGATATAAAATTATTATAGATTTAGACTTGTTGATTACTAGAGAAGAATTGGAGTAAAATTCATGTTCAAAAAATATTTATATTTTAAGAACAAATTGGCTACGACTGCTACACTTAAACAAAAAGCTTGTTCATATTTGTGAATTGTGTAATAAATTTTCGTGCAATATAACTCTTCATATTATATATGAAACATTTTCATAAAACGCAAACAAATAATTTATAATATTTATGAAAAATTTTATAATATTTATGAAATATTTTATTATATTTATGAAGTTAAGTTAAAAATTTCATACATTTCATCGAGAATGAAGGCCTTCATATGGTCATTATTATTGTTATTATATATGAAAAAGTTTTACAAATATTTATGACATTGTGGCAAAAATTTAAGAAACTTGTCTCTTTGCATTATCTAACAAAAAATGCACCTTTATGCATATTTATACTTCAAATGCATCTTTTAGTTTTTTTTAAAGCATTATTGGGCATATTTTTAAAATTTAGTAGCATTTTTTTTAAATATGTAACAAAACTTGTTCCATTTTCCCAGCAAAAAAAATTGGTAGTCACTCCGTGACTATAACTTCTTTCATTGCTTCCTAAACTTCAGTTGACATTCTTTTATGATTTTTTGGTGTTATTCTAAGACACTTCCAAAAGAATTCATGTGTTCATATTTCAAATGCAGTGATCTGGATATAAACCCAATGCATATCTTAAAAAATCACTCTTCATTACTTCTAAAGCATAAGTTACAGAAGGTATATGTATATTTTTTGAATCTAAAGCATTTATTCAAATTGAAAAAATAGTTCTGATGAACTTTTTTTATTCTTTTATTAAATCATTTTTTTATATTTTAGTTTAAAATTTCATGAGGGTTAGAATTTATGCAGTTTTTCAATTTTTATAAAAGTTTTAAAAAATCAAGAAAAATTTTTTAACCTTTAATTGAAACTAGCTGGCCTGTCGTTTGTATTTTTTCAGCCTTAAATATTTATGACGACGCAATCTGTGCATTTTTGCATTATGTTTATTATTTAACACTACACCATTTCCAGTTTTAATTCAGAATTTATCAAAATAATTTTAAAATTGTGTAAAAATTATTTCAAATTGCCCAAAAATGTTTTAAAATTGTGCAAAAATTATTTATTTTGTTCAAAATTGTTCAAAAAATATTTTAAAATTGTCTAAAAATTTTTCCAAATTGTATAACCAGTTTTTAAATTATCCAAAAATATTTTAAAATTTGTCTAAAAATTCATTAAAATTTTTTAAAAATGTTTCAAAAATGCTTTTCCACTAATGCAGAATTATTTATTTGTTTTAATAAAGAGTTTTTGTATATCAATGCATAAATTTCACTTCTTTAAACTTATTTTTCTGCATTCTTATGAATTAAATTTTCATCAAAGCTTAAATACCACAAAGTATATGAACATTTTCCACTCATGCATCAGAATATCTAATCATTGTATTATCATTGCTTCCTTAGAGTAAAGTATGAGTAATGCTAGTAGCTTCATTTGAATACTTCCATCCTATGACACGCTAATGTTTAATTCATCGATGAAACCATTAGAAAAGAAGTGATGCCTTTGCCATAGTAGTGATGCTTTTATTGCTTCTTTGGCAGCTTCATTTTTGCTGGGATTTAATATATTGAGTCAATCGAAATGTTTATTTTTCTAATTTTTTTGATATTTTGAAAAAAAAAAATCAAAAATCTTGTTGACCTAAGAAAAAGCACTGAATTTTATTCCTATAAATAATTATTTTATATTTATTTGTGTCTTTTAAATTGTGTTGATTTTTGCTAAATAACTGTTTTTGTAGCATATTTTTAAATATTTTATTGCATATTTTCTCTTTTTTTTTAAAAAGCATTTTACAGGCGCATATTTATGTTTTTTAAATGCATGCAATTTCTTGCCCTACACACAGAAAAATATATTTGAAAATTAAATAGAAATAACATTAAAGCTGAAAGTCCAAACCACGCATGCTGCGCTTCTTTGCGCCCTACGCGGTTGTCAAAAAAGTAGAATCAATGTAATTGTATGCTGCAAGTTACAGAGTACCAAAGCGTAGGCTGCCTTGACGCGTATGACGCGAAAATATCAGCTGATTTTGATACGTTATTTTTATTTTAAAAATTACACAATGGAGGAAAAACTAATTGAAGCTTTAAACAAACACGAAGTTCTTTATTTTAAATTTATTTTATTCAAAACAGAAGCGTAAAAAGCGTCGCATGTAACTTGAATTTTAGTAAAGCGTATATGCGTACAAAGCGTTGACGCGAAAACGAGTGGTTTGGACTTTTAGCTTAAGTTTGTTATATTTTTAATTTAAATATGTTTTTACACTGAAAAAATAGGTATGAACTAAACTAAAATTAAAAAAAAAAAACTATTTTAAGAAATTATTTTTCTAATTTTTATTCAGTAATTTTTAAGCTTTTTGAAAAGATTTCGGCATTGAAATTTTTAATCAACTAGCGGCTTGATAATTTAAATTTTTTTTTAAATTCTTTTCTTTATAAAATTTAAATTTATTAAAAAAACTGTTATTTTCAGAAGACGTAATCTCGTAATTTGGCAAATTTTTAGATAAAAAAAACAATTGTCAAAATCACTTTAATTCGTCAAGTCGTATCGTATTTTCGTAAAATATACAAAACTTTCGTATATTTAAGAATTGAATAATTTAAAGAAATTAAGTAAAACCATTCAAAAAAAAAAAATATTTTTTTAAACTTTTTTACGGTAATTTATATTTTTCATAGATTTTTCGAAACCAAGGAAATGAAATGTTAAAAATGTTCTTTTTGAATGTAGAAAAAGTAAATATCTTTATTAAAATGGCACATTTTGTAAAAAAATTCCCCCTTTTTAAGAACTTTGATACACCCAAAAAATTGTATAAAATCAAGTAGAAACAATATTAAGTGAAATAGGGAACAGCTTTGAAATTAAACTAAGTTTATTTTCTTTTTAAAATAAATTTGTTTTCTTTTTTTACTGATTTTTAAAATATTAAAATATTAGTTTAAATAAGAAAAATTTGATTTTAATCAGAATCATATTTCATTTAATTAGAATCGTAGTTAATTAAAAAAAGTTAAAATAAAAAAATAATATGTTAATTTAAAAAAAATCAAATAAAAAAATTATATGTTCATTTAAAAAAGTTAAAATAAAAAGTAAATAGTAATAGTAAAGTATTTTTTTATATCAATTGTTTTTATGAAAAACTACCTTCAATATTTGAATTTTATACTGTAAATTTAAAATTACGAAAAAAAATCGTAGATTATGTACATTTAACGAAAGAATTTTGTGGGATAAAATTTTTTCTAAAATATATATTAAATTAATCGAAAATTCAATCAAAAAGAGGACTACTGATTTTTCATTATATTCAGCACATTTTATTGTTTATTTTAACTGACAAAACGTTAGAAAAAACTGATTTTTCTGGTTTGTTTTTCAAATTGAAAATTTTTATTTTCTATGTGTGTTAAAAACAAAAAAAAAAAGAAATTATATGAATTTCTATTTTTAGAAACAGAAAACATAAAATTTTACATTTTACAGCATTTGTTTTTTTTTAACAAATTTTTAGCAAAACTGAAATATAAAAAAAAAATTGTTAAAAATAAATAAGAATACTTGTCGTGCCTGACAAGGAAGGTGTCCCTAGTGGGGACCAACCGATTATAAAGATATTTGGATATGTGATAGAGTGAGAAAAATTAGCACCGAACCAAACCGAACGACCCTTCGATTACAATGAAATTTCTGTAATTGATAGAGTAAGGAAAACTAGCAGAAAATTATGTAGTTTCCTGGTAAATAAATAAAACCAACAAAATTGATTTTCTAATTTTTCTTAACTAGACCGATGAATATAAAGTGAAAAAAAATATTAAAAATACTGTCACCCTAATATGAACGCTTTTATTTATAATGTATGTATTTTATACGCTTACCCACCTGTTTAACAATTAATGTCCTTTAGACACATTTACACCCAGACTCATTTACAAATTTATCCAGTTTATACTCAACTTTAATTCATATTTAATTTTTTTTCCTTCATTTTCATTTCAGTCGCCGTCTTTTTTTTTTTTTTTGTTCTTTTCTTCTTTGTAATTTGTCTCACAAGTAATTAGTAAGATTTAAATTGGTTTATATTCTTCTTCATATTTTATCCTTAACTTCCGTTTTAGACATTTTATTTTTTTTTTTTTTCCTCTAGAAAATGTTTCATTTTTTACAGTGTCAGTTTTAGTTGTACGTACGTACAGACGTGTGTGTAACTAACTAGTGGAGTCATAGAGTAACAGTAGTAGATTTTAGTTAAAATGCGTTTATTTCATCATCATCATTTACATCAGTTTAGTGTGTTTAAATACTCAACTTACATACTTTATATGCCAGGGCTGGCAACAATACAGCACGCGTGCCAGTAGTAAAATTCATTTTTTTTCTCTAAATATTACAATAATTAAAATACCCTGGCAAAATCAAAAAAAAAAATTGCTGTAAACCGAAAAATCTCTAGAATTAAAAATTCCAAAAATTAAAGTGTTATAAACGGGTTCAAAAATATATTTATTTTTGTTTAAGGCTTCTTAATGGATTTTAACTAAAGGAACCTTAAGTGTTATATCATTGGAAGTGGAATTCTTGAAAGCTTATTACTGGTACCTTTTTTGGTACTTTTTGAAAATTTTGGAAAATTTAATTTTTTTAGGAGAAATTATACTGCTATGGCAGTTACATTCACATATTTTATTCCTTATTAAATTTAAGCGGACACATATTTTTCTTTTTTTTTTTTGATATATTTTATATTTTCGATTTTAACAAACTTTTTGCGATGTACTTTTTGGGTACTTTTTAGAACAACTTGTCTAAAATATAATCATTATCAAACTTTCTTATTTGAGAAATATATTATGTTAATACAGTTTTGGTTTATTGCTTCCAACATGCTGCTGAATAAAAAAGTTTGCCTAATTCAACCCCTAGATCAGCTTGGAGGCCGAGTGATTAGTGAGACAGGTTCTTCTGAGATTTTTAGCACACTAGTTGTGAGCCGCATTTGCCCACGACTATTTTTATACATTCGTAGTTAGTAGTAGTTCAGTTGCAGCCAACTTCACACCAAAACATTTGGTCAATCTTGGATTTTTCAACATTTTGTATGAAAGGGAGCTTTCATACAAAATGTACTAACCAAGATTTTTTTCACAGAACATCACGCCTTATTATGTGATTCTCGGTGATTCTGCATATTCAAATTTCTTTGAAATTGTAGTGTTTTGTTTGGGGCATTTTAACTCGGAAAAATGTATAAACTAAAATTTATTTAACTTTAATTTAGGAAAAATTTCCGCTAACTTAAAAATAGTGAGATATTTTCCTTAAATTTTCTTTCTTAATTTGTGTAAATGTTCTTTAAAAACATTAAATAAATTTATTTCTTATTAGTAAAAAACTTCACATGTTCAGAATTTATAAACTAAAAAAAAATCAGGAAATTTAAAATTGTATGAAAAAATTAAAATGGAACTTATTTAAATTTAGTTCAAACATTTAAACCACGTATATTTATATTCTTAAATTTAAGGAAATGTTTTCTTTAGCATTCCTAAAAATGATTTATAATATTTTAACCTACACAATAGGTTATAGTTTATGTAGAATAACTAATTTAGTTTAGTTCAGCAAATTTTAAGTAATAAATTTCAAATTGAAAATGTTTGAATGTAATAACGTAATAACTAATATTATAATTATTTTTTTTAATATTTGTATAAAACCAAAAAAAAAATTAAATTAATTATTTAAATTTTTTGAGGCAAACTAAAATATTTTTAAATTGAAAAGTTTGCACTTAATGAGAATTTTGAATGTTCATATATAATATGAGAATAATTTATAAAATCAAAATAAATTTTATCCTGAATTAGGACAAGTTCAAGCATTTAAAAAAAAATTACTTGTTTATAGGAAATTTTTACTAAATTTAAGAAGAAATTGTTTTTTTTATTTTTTTTTATATAAATATAATTAAAAATTATATCCTAATACACTAACCGAGCACTAGCAACGAAGGCTATCAGCTCGTGTAAACAGACCACAGTCTCTGGTGGGAATCGAACCCACGACCCCTGCACTGATAAGCTAACACGCTACCAACTAGACTACCGGAAAGATCTTGTAAGAATAAATGTTTACTAAATTTATTACGAGATTTATACTAAATTTAAGAATAAATGTTATATTAAATTTATAACAAATTTATTATTTTATATAAATTTAAGAAGAAACTTATTTTAAATTTTAGAAAAAATTTGTACTCAATTTAAATTTTAGAACATATTTATTTTAAATTTTAGAACAAATTTATAGTAAATTTAAGAACAAATTTATACTAATTTAAAGGACAAATTTATACTAAATTTAAGAACAAATTTATACTACATTTAAGTAAACAATTTATACTAAATTTAAGAACAAATTTTTACTAAATTTAAGAACAAATTTATACTAAATTTAAGAAAAAATTTATACTAAGTTCAAGAACAAATTTATACTAAATTTAAGTATAAATTTATACTAAATTTAAGAACAAATTTATACTAAATTTAAGAACAAATTTATACTAAATTTAAGAACAAATTTTTACTAAATTTAAGAACAAATTTATACTTAATTTAAGAAAAAATTTATACTAAGTTCAAGAACAAATTTATACTAAATTTAAGTATAAATTTATACTAAATTTAAGTCAAAAATTTATACTTAATTTAAGAACAAATTTATACTAAATTTAAGAACAACTTTATACTAAATTTAGGTAAAAAATTGATACTAAATTTAAGAATAAATTTATACTAAATATAATAACAAATTTATACTAAATCTAAGTATAAATTTATACTAAATTTTAGAACAAATTTAAACTAAATTTAAGAACAAATTTATACTTAATTTAAGTAAAAAACTTATACTAAATTTAAGTACAAATTTATACTAAATTTAAGTAAAAAATTTATAATTTATTTAAAAACAAATTTATACTAAATTTAATAACAAATTTATACTAAATCTAATTATAAATTTATACTAAATTTTAGAACAAATTTACACTAAATTTAAGAAAAATTTAAACAAAATTTAAGTTAAAAATTTATAATTAATTTAAAAACAAATTTATAATAAACTAAAGTACAAATTTATACTAAATTTAAGTAAAAAATTTATACTGAATTTAAGTAAAAAATTTATACTAAATTTAAGAACAAATTTATACTAAATTCAAGAAGAAATTTATACTAAATTTAAGTAAAAAATTTATACTAAATTTAAGTAAAAAATATACTAAATTTAAGTAAAATTAAAAAAAAAAAAATAAAACCGAATTTTACTGACTTTAAGAAAAAATTTACCTAATTTAAGTTCCGAAACAAGTTCCATGAAAACATTTCTAGTGAAACCAGTTTTAAAAAAGGTGTGTTTGGCAAAAGTTTGTGAACATATTTTTTTGGCAAGTAGTTTAAATCTTTCGATGACAAAAAAATGTCATCTTCAAAGAAAAAGTTTTTAATGAAAAAAGGGCTTTTAAAAGGAAAATCAACTAGTGCCACGGCTTTAACCAATTTTAGATTTAAGGTTTTTGACAAATAATTGTGAAAATTTTCCCTGGAAAAAAGTGTTATCACCGAAGGACAAGTTTTTAGTGAAAAAGAGAACTTTTAAAGGAACGAATTTAGAATGTTTTAATGATAAAAAAAAAATGTCATCATCGAAGAAAAAGTTTTTAATGGAAAAAATGACATTCAAAGATAAATAAAATAGTTGCATGAAATCGGTTTAAATGGAACCAGTTTAGAATGTTTCAATAAGAAAAAGTGTCATAATGGAAGGAAAAGCTTTTAGTGGAAAAAAGGACTTTCAAAGAAAAAATAGAAACTTAAGTTGGTCCATGACAAATTATATATTTCAGATAATGACACGCAAGGAAAAATTCTTGCCACCCGTGTTACATACAACAATGATAGTGAAAACATATGTGTAAGTGTGTATGTAGCTCAAGTAGCTTTTTACTTCACTTTTCCATTGAATGCTGTACATTAAGTGTTTCTCTAATTCTTTTTTTTTTTAATTTTCTCTAAACGTTTCTATCTAATTTTGTGTATGTGATGGTGCTTTTTGTAACGATTTAGAGTCTGAAATAATTTCTGTAGTAATTATATTGTTGTATTGTAATAATTTTCAATTATATTTATTGTTTTAAATATTACAATTATTTACTGACAGGCCAATTATCTAGAACTTACCAAGAGTTCTTTGTGCATAGAATACTTGCAAACTTTAACTTACCTGAAAATATACAAAAGAGAAAAATATTATTAATATTTTTATACAAATTTTTAATTTCAACATTCAAAATGTAAATACATAATTTATTTTATTAAAAAAATACATAAAGCGTATGATTAATATTTTTTAAAACATAAATTAAATATTACTCATACGTATAAAACATTTTTTATTTTTAAAATCATAAATACTTTAATGTAAAATAAAGTTTAGGGATTTTCTTAAATTTTCTAAATTTATTTCTTTTGTCACCAAAAAAAAAAAAAAAAAAAAAAAAAAAAAAAAAAAGTTGCTGCTTTAATTTATTTTCCTATAAAAAACTATTTTTTTTTTGTAACAGTTAAAAATGTATGCAATAATGTCGTGTAAAATACATTTGTACTATTTAATTATTAAAGATAATTACAATGTGCTTTAGACATGTTACCCCTTGTTATTACAAAACAAAATTGTTGTTTTGTCAGTAAGTTGTTTTTAATTGTGCATTTGTTACAAGGTGTTATAATTTTCATACCATTTGCGTTATTATTTTTTTTTTTGCTATTACTTTTACTGTTGTCTGAAAATGATAAAAATCTTGTAGTGATTAAACAACAAATGACAGGTGCAAAAAAATTCAAACTGTTAAATGTTGGGGTAAAACATATTACAAAATTTAGGGGGGAAGAGAGAATAAAATGTAAATGTTGAGGTTTTGCATATATTTAAATAAAATTGTTGGAAAAATTCTTATACATATTAAAGCATAAAGTAACAAGTAAGAGCGGCTAAATTCGGCTATGCCGAATCTTATATACCCTTCACCATGGTATTCTGAAGGAGATGAATACATCGTTGGAATCTACTACCTCATAGCTCTCCACAAACAAGCGGTATCCCCATTTATTTTTTCTTAAATGTCCAAAAATTTTAATCCAAAATAATATGTCATGTAAAATCTCAAATTTATATTTTTCCATATGTTTCAGCGCTTTTCTTGTCAAATTTGGCATTTTCTAGGCAAAAAAAAGTTGGCGACACTACTATTTGTTTTTTATTTATATCATTCACAATAGTTGTGAAACGTATTTAACCTACGTATTTATCTTCACACTCTTATTAAACAAAGGGATTTTACTGGAAAAATTAGAGGTAGTCCTGGTTTTTTGCTAATATCTCAGCCATTTATTAACCGATCTGTCTGATTTTTAATAGCAAACAGAAATGGATCACATGTAACAGAAATAAAAAAGAATCAAGTCCTCATCATGTCTGGGTTCTTCGGAAAACCCATTTCAACACACAGACGGACAGACGGACATCGTTAAATCAACTTCGCTCTTCATATGGACCCAGAATATATATACTTTATAGGGTCTAAGATCAATATTGTAGAAATTACAAACGGAATGACAAACTTATATATACCCTTCCACCTATGGTGAAGGGTATAAAAATAAAAGCAAATCCTATATCAAAGAGCTTTCCGATGGAGACCTAACTTTATTTTTTTAGAGGAGAAGGAAAAAAAAGTTTTATAAAATTTGAAAAAATTTTAATACAAAATATCTTTTACCTTCTGATGAGGTGGTAAATTTGACCTCTTTTAATTTTACTAAAAAATTTTAATAAAAATCATTTCTTCCTAATTTTTTATTTTTTTAACCCATTATTGGCCGCTACCCTAAAACGTGGGAATTTTTTGAATCCCTTGCAGGAGGGTGTTATTATGACCCCAATGAAGAATATTTTTAGCAAAATTTTTCCTCCCGATATATAGGTTTCTTTACATGGACTGGTCGAAAAATCGACCAATGGCCGATAACAGTAAAAAAAAAACAAAAAATTATTTGATATTTTTGAAGGAAAAAATATTGCCTTAGGCTTTATTCAAATGAATTTATTACAAATTGTTATGGTAGTCATAAAAAGAGTTTGTATGTAAGTATATATTGCACTTTTTGCATGTAAAAATAGTATGTTTCTTACACAATTTGCAGCGCCGATATTTATTTTCAACGCTTCTTATAATTGAGTGTACTTTTTCGTTGACTTGGGGTTGGTTGGGGACTATATCAAAATCTTCACTGTTTAGCTCACTGTCGTATTTTAAAAGCTGTGTTGTGACTTCAGAACGAAAATCAATTTGTGAAAGGGGTTTTGTCTTTTGGATTTTTGCCAACATACAGTGCATCTTCCACGCGTTGATCATTGCGTTACCAAGCGCATTAGTCCATATTGGCCACCACCATTTCTTTCCCTTTATACAGATACGATAATTGGCCACGGCATTGTCATGAAGGTCGACACCACCCATACTATTATACTCCTGAATTGCTTTTGGCTGTGGAATAGTAATAGTTTTTTTTTGCTAATGCTAAACGTTATTGCCGCCCAAAATACGGAATCATCTGCTCATCAATTGATACAATATGGCTAAAAATTCCAAACTGCATAAAATTTTTATTGAGAGCATCAACTAGTGGGCGAACTTTGGAAAATCGATCTGTTTTGTCTAAGCGGCTATTATCTGATAGATGCAAATACCTTTTAATTGTTCTGAACCGATTGCGGCTGATGGCTTGCTTTACCATTTGAACTCCCATGTCGAGCTTCGTAGACCAATAATGGTCTATATGTGGTAAGGTATGATACCCCGACAAGTATAAAATTCCAATAAATCTACGTAGTTCAATAGGTGTAATACTGGCTGTAGCATTGTTCTGATTTGCATATGTATTTTAAAAATTTGTGATATCCAGTATTATGGAATTATCAAAATATAAAGAAAAAATTTCAAATGGAGATTTAGAGCCTATAAAAAATATATAAATGACTGAGTAAATACAAGAATCCAAAAGAAACAAAGCGGACCAATTACTCACCAATTTCAAAAAAAAAATTCTTCCATTTTAATAGCTTCATTATTGGTTGGCTTTGTCGTGTAGCTAAAGTTTCTTGGCTTTCGCCACATAGGTATAGCAAAATCCGATTTTTTTGTAATGCTTCTCCTTTCCATACCTTTGTTACGTGAGTTGGATGTTGACGGCTCTTCAATTGTACTTTCAAACACATCACCCAATTTCTGTATATTGCCTTCATCTAGAGAATATTGTAATTCTGCACTACCAGCAATTTCTTTCATGAGGCCATCATTGTTGTCATTTACATTAATTTTATCGTCATCCAAATCTTCTTCATCAGTTAGAGATCCTATAGTTGCTGCTGGAATGAAAACGATATCTACATCTTTGGCTTCCGTTGTAGCTTGGTCTTCCTCGTCATTTGAGTCTAGCTCATTTAAAATTTTAATTATTTCAGACACATTTACTGCCTTATAAAATATTGTAAAATTAGTTTTCAGCACAACTCTTTGCATTCACCTTCGTAAACTTACTGACATTTTAACACAAATATTTCTATAACTAAAGTAAAACAAAATAATCTGGGGTTCCCCTGACTAAAATACGCGATATATTACTTAGCAAGAGAAAACTACAGGGCGACACACAGAAAAACTTCAAAGGAAGTATTGCCAGATTTATTATGAAAATAACAGTTTTGAAACTCAAAACAATTTTTAAATTCTATGGTAGGGCCTCCGGCCACTGGTCGATTTTTCGACCACGAAAGATTGTTTGCATTTAAGAATGAGAAAATGTGTCATATGCAAATTGATTTTCGTCGATTCTTATAGTACAGGATTTAGGCTCTTAAAATAATGAAAAATAAGAAACGAAAATTACAATTATTAGATATAATTTTTAATTGGAAAAAAGTGCTAAAAATATGGTTTTTAAAATCCTCTTACCAAAATTTTTGTCAAATACTTTAGAAAATCATTTCACTACAGATATTTTAAAAATTAGTTCAGATTATATTTTTGTGAAAACAGATCAAAAAAATTATAGTAGACTTTTGAGATATGCGCTCAAAAAGTTACTGGTCGAAAAATCGACCAGTGGCATATAATGGGTTAAAGCAACCTTTTTTTTATGCAAAATATATATTTTTTTTATTACATTCAACAAACAGGCCCTTTATTTTACAAACCTTTTTTTATTCTAATTACATAAAAATGTAAAGGTTAGTTCAATTTTAAGTTAGAGGTTATTCAATTTTTTTATTATTACTGGTATTGATTAAAAATTGCATTAAAAAGAAATTTGTATTCACATTTTTTTCAGATTTTAATAAGTTTCTTCCTTCACCTCTAAAGAAATAAAAAATCTAAATAGGGCCTTGCTTAAAAATACGGAACAATTACAAAATAACAAAAAATTTCGTAAAATAAACGAAAATTTGTTAATTTTACGAATGTTTTAGTTATTATACCCTTCACCACAGGTGCAAGGGTATATATAAGTTTGTCATTCCGTTTGTAATTCCTACAATATTGATCTTAGACCCTATAAAGTATATATATTCTGGGTCCTTATGAAGAGCGAAGTTGATTTAACGATGTCCGTCTGTGTGTTGAAATGGGTTTCCGAAGACCCCATACATGATGAGGACTTGATTGTTATAAATTTGTGTTACATGTGATCCATTTCTGTTTGCTATTGAAAATCAGACAGATCGGTTAATAAATGGCTGAGGTATTAGCAAAAAACCACGACTGCCTCTAATTTTTTCCGTAAAATCCCTTTGTTTTTATATGTATGTTGAATATTACGCATAACAAACACATTCATTTGTTGAAATTATTTTTTTTTCACCTCTTCACCTTTTATACACAAACAACAAACCAATACAAAGATTTGTCATTTAAATAAAACCCAAACAAATCTATATTGAACGAAAACTTTTTATTTACCTCTTAACGATGATTGTACATGAGCTTAAATGGCTCAGTTGTCTAAGCGCTTTTTTTCTCTTGTACAATTTTTTTTATATTTTCTTAAGAATTTTTTTGTTTCTCTTTGAGTGCAACTATTTTAGGTCATAACTTATAAAATTTTTTCCTTTAAATTTTTAAAATTAAGCTAAAAAAAATTAAAACATTAAAAAAAAAGGCGAAATAATATCCTAAATGAATGGTATATATTAAATGAAGGGTATATATGATTCGGCATAGCCGAATTTAGCCGCTTTACTTGTTTTGACATTAATTTCTTATTGCAGGGATTGTTATGAGTGTAGCTAACAAGGAAAATACTTTAATTACTAAAAATGCATATTTTGCAGCACTTTTATTGCATATTTAGCTTAAAATGCATATTTTATTATTATTTTCTACAAATGCATATTTTTGAGTATTATGCTAAAAATGCACATTAGTATGCATATTCAGCTGAAAAGGTATATTTTTAAATATTTTGCTAAAAATGTATATTTTTTTAAATATTTTAATGAAAATGCATATTTTTAATTATTCTGCCGATTTTCTTGCATATTTTCATAAAATAAATAATTTTTCAAATTTATAAAACTTATTTTTGTGTTTTTTTTTTTACTTTCGGACGCTAATAAATGACAATTTTTAATTTAATAAATATTTTCTAAAACAAAAATTAGTATAATTAATATTGAAAGCGTTAAAAAAATTAATAAATGCATATTTTTAATTTTTAATTTGTAAAATGCATATTTTTTGACTTTCAATAAAAAAAAATCAAAAATAGTTACATATTTTGCAATTGTAAAATGCATATTTTTCAATTGTAAAATGAAGATTTTTCAATTGTAACATGCATATTTTTCAATTGTAAAATGCATACTTTTCAATTGTAAAATGCATATTTTTTGATTTTCAATAAAAAAAAAATCAAAAATAGTTGCATATTTTTTAATTATAAAATGCATACTTTTCAATTGTAAAATGCATATTTTTTATTTGTAAAATGCATATTTTTTTAGTTGTAAAATACATATTTTTTGATTGTCAATAAAAAAAATCAAATATAGTTAAATATTTTGCAATTGTAAAATGCATTTTTTTATATATAAAATGCATATTTTTCAATTGTAAAATTAATATTTTTCAATTGTTAACTGCAAATTTTTTAATTTTCAATAAAAAAATATAAAATAGTTGCAATTTTTCAACTGTAAAATTAATACTATTCAATTGTAAAATGCATATTTTTTATTTGTAAAATGCATATTTTTCAATTTTCAATAAAAAAAAATCAAAAATCAAAAAAAAATAGTTACATATTTTTCAATTGTAAAATGCATATTTTTTTATTTTCAATAAAAAAATCGAAAATAGTTGCATATTTTTCAATTATAAAATGCATACTTTTCAATTGTAAAATGCTATTTTTTATTTGTAAAATGCATATTTTTCAATTTTCAATAAAAAAAATCAAGAATAGATGCATATTTTTCAATTGAAAAACGAATATTTTTCGATTTTTAATAAAACAAAAAAATCAAAAATAGTTGCATATTTTTTTCAATTGTAAAATGCATTTTTTTAATTTCAAAAATGCATATTTTTAATTTTAAAAATGCATATTTTTAATTTCTAAATAGCATATTTTCGATTTTCAATAAAAAACAAGTAAGAGCGGCTAAATTCGGCTATGCCGAATCTTATATACCCTTCACCATGGTATTCTGAAGGAGATGAATACATCGTTGGAATCTACTACCTCATAGCTCTCCACAAACAAGCGGTATCCCCATTTATTTTTTCTTAAATGTCCAAAAATTTTAATCCAAAATAATATGTCATGTAAAATCTCAAATTTATATTTTTCCATATGTTTCAGCGCTTTTCTTGTCAAATTTGGCATTTTCTAGGCAAAAAAAAGTTGGCGACACTACTATTTGTTTTTTATTTATATCATTCACAATAGTTGTGAAACGTATTTAACCTACGTATTTATCTTCACACTCTTATTAAACAAAGGGATTTTACTGGAAAAATTAGAGGTAGTCCTGGTTTTTTGCTAATATCTCAGCCATTTATTAACCGATCTGTCTGATTTTTAATAGCAAACAGAAATGGATCACATGTAACAGAAATAAAAAAGAATCAAGTCCTCATCATGTCTGGGTTCTTCGGAAAACCCATTTCAACACACAGACGGACAGACGGACAGACGGACAGACGGACAGACGGACATCGTTAAATCAACTTCGCTCTTCATATGGACCCAGAATATATATACTTTATAGGGTCTAAGATCAATATTGTAGAAATTAAAAACGGAATGACAAACTTATATATACCCTTCCACCTATGGTGAAGGGTATAAAAATACTAAAAAGAGGTGCATATTTTTCAATTATAAAATGCATATTTTTCAATTTTATATTTTTAGATTTTTAATACATTTTTATATACGATTACAAAAAATAAAAAGAAAATTTCTGACTGGCGATTTATTTTATTTTTAAAAATTGGCCATCAGGTCTCAATCGATGGGTCTTCAACCCCAAAGAAAAAATATAAAACTACAGGTTGCAAATAAAATATAAAAACGCGAAATACACGGAATTTTTACAAAACTTTTTTTAAATTAAAAAAGTAAATATATATTTTTTTTTAATAAAAATTTTAAAAGATTTGTGTAGTAAAATATTTATAAATCTGAAATTAACGTAGATAAATAGCCCCTATTGCATATAAGCCTTGAATAAGGTTTGGATTTAATATCTCAAAAAAAAAAAAAGAAAATTAAAAAATTTCAATAAATTTATTTGTATTTACTAAAATTTTATTATTGTAGTTTGTTGTCAATGGTCGCTTGTCTAAAACTATTCACAAACATTGTGTAATTTTTTGCCTAACCATCCGCCAGCCTTGTTCACCTAACTTTACAAGCAGCAAAACATCTACATAATATCGAGCTTAAAACAATAGCCAATGAGCAGCAAACGTCGTTAATATATATAACAGCGACCTCTGTTGTCCTAAATGCAGTTAAGCTTTTGTTTAGCACAAAACTATTGTTTATTATGATAATAATATACAAAACCATTCAACTAAACCATTCTCCTGTTGTTACACCTAACAATGTGGTCAAATAATATACAAAAAATTTAAATTTGTATTTAACTAAATTGAAAACTTTTTTTTTAACGAAATTGTGTTAAAACAAATGTATGAATTTCAAGTTATAGGATTTTTTCCAGCTAAAATTCAAAAGACTTCAGATTTATTAGAATCCCTCCCTCAGCCGGTTTTACACCTCTGTCAAAAGATCTTCAAATCAATGATCGTCGTCAGTATTTGATCAGAAATTTTGCTTACTTTTTAAACCAATGTGTGTTTTATATGCATTGTTTAGACTAATACTTGTATACCTTCTCGTTTACCTTGTTAAACATGCTAAACTAAATGACTTTAAACTACAACTACAACAACAATACATGCATTTAACTATTAAACAAAAAGCAATGATATTTAATTTTAAGACCAAATACCCTTTATAAACTCATCTACAGCCTTTTTCATATACATATGTAAATGTTTCAAATGGTTAAACTCGGTTTGTATACATATACAATTAAGTGTATATACCAGAGACGTTGTTCCCCCTAATGTGCGAAAATATTCTCTGAACAACACAAGAAATATTTCATTAAAAAATATTATATAAATATTTTACAAATCAAAGTTCAATAATATATCTGCACGTTAGTCACTAACTTTATTTATTTATATTAGATTGATTATGTACCCCATAGTGCATTTGAATAAAAATCCATGATGCTCAAAACTGAAATTGTTGAAGAAAATTTAAATATATGAAGCAAAAATATTTCAACAAAAATTATAAACTGAAACGGCATCAAGAAAAAAATACGCACAATGCTGGCAAAAAAGTTAACAGAATTAAGCGTGCTAGCTTATCAGTGCGGGGGTCGTGGGTTCGATTCCCACCAGAGGCTCTGGTTTGTTTTCGCTACAACGAGCTGAAGGCCTTCGTTGCTAGTGCTCGGTTAGGGTATTAAAATATAATTTGTAATTATATGTTTAATAAAAATAAATAAATAAAATAATAAAATGTGCTATAATTCATTCTGAACGACTTAATAAAAAAAAATTCTCAATAGTAGAAATTTTGAACAGAAATTCATATTCCCTTATTAGATGGTTCAATTTTAAGGGCCGATGTTTATTTTGAATAAAACATAAATTATTTAGGAAATTATTGTCATTTCTTTTTATTATAATAATATGGTATGGTTCAATTATGTATGGAACAAAATACCGGCCAAATGGCCGCCGCGACCTCGGCGATACACCTCCATCCGATGGTCCAAATTTTCGATGACACTGAGGCATAATTGAGGTTCTATGAAGTTAATGTGCCGAATTATCTCATCCTTTAGCTCTTGAATTGTTGCTGACTTATCGACGTACACCTTTTCTTTCAAATAACCCCAAAGAAAGAAGTCCAACGGTGTCAAATCACATGATCTTGGCGGCCAATTGACATAGCCACCACGTGAGATAACACGGCCATTGAATCTGTCGCACAAAAGAGCCATTGTTTCGTTAGCTGTGTGGCAAGTGGCACTGTCCTGTTGAAACCACATATCGTGCACATCTATATCTTCCAATTCGGGCCATAAAAAGTTCGTTATCATCTCACGATAGCGAACAACATTCACAGCAACTGCCTGAACGGCCTCATTTTGGAATAAATACGGCCCGATGATGCCGGCAGCCCATAAACCGCACCAAACAGTCACTTTTTGTGGATGCATTGGTTTTTCGACAATCACTCTTAGATTATTATTCGTCCAAATGCGGCAATTCTACTTATTGACGAATCCACTGAGGTGAAAATGTGCCTCATCACTGAAGACGATTTTCTTCGAAAATTGATCATCCACTGTTGCCATTTCTTGCCACCATTCTGACCATTGACGAAGTTTGGAATGGTCAAGAGGCTTTAGTTCTTGAGTCAATTGCACCTTGTAAGCGTATAAATGCAAGTCTTTATGCATAATGTTCATCAATGACGAGCGTGAGAGGTGCAATTGTTGGGCACGACGACGACTTGAGGTGGACGGCTCTTCAGCCACACTATCGCGAACAGCAGTATTATTTTCTGCAGTACGAGCTGTACGAGCATGCATGTACTGGTGTTTTCTCATCTACTACAGACCCGGTTTGCTCAAATTTTTGCACGATTATTCCGATTGTACGCACATTTGGACGATTAAATTGGCCGAAAAAATCACGAAGTGCACGATATGCATTTTGATTTGAACGCCCATTTTTATAATAAGCCTGAATAACTTTAACGCGTTGCTCGATTGTGTATCTTTCCATGGTTCAAATGGAGTTAGTCTGATATTGAGAAATTTTAAATAAAATGCAGAAAAAAACTTGACGTTAAGGTGTGGTTCACATTCAACATCGGCCCTTAAAATTTATCCACCTTTTACAACATATACATTTTTGCCTAATTTCAGACATGGAAATATTGTTATTAATTTTATTTTTGAATTTAAATTGTAATTTTTTAGGTTTTTAAAATTTTTGAAGATAATTAAAAATTAAGTAAAAAAAAAAAAAAATGAAAGAAGTAAATAAAACGTATTTTAGGGGTTTTTTTTTCAAGTATTCGATTTAAAACTTGTATGGAATTTGAAGGTGAAAAATTAGAAAAATAAATTAAAATACGTATTTTGAGTTCCAGTATGAAGGTAATATTAATTGGAATGAAAATTTTCAAAATTTCAATTCAACAAAAAACTTAAAAATACCACCCTGCTGGCATTGGCTCTTGAAAAATTCATAAATATGCTTAATTGTAACTAAGCTAGATCTTAAAAAACACCCACTTGAAAACCTCAAAGCACGTCCCTGGTATACACATACATAACATATATGGTCTTATATAAGAGACAATAGGTTTTTAATGCCGCTTGAGTATTGTCATTTTGGCATTGAATTTTATGTATCCTGCAGCATATTTAAATTGAGTACATGTTCTTAATTTTTTATTTTTTTTTTCCACAAAACAATTGTAGTAGTAGTATAAAAAACAAAAAATTAAACTTAAGTTGCTTAGTCGTTTTATGGTACTTATGCATACATGGAAATATTTAAAAAGAAAATTGCAAACAAAATTTTTAGTTAAAAATTTACATTGCACAAATTTTGCTAAAGGATTATGATTATTGTTTGTATTATAATAAAAAATAAAGGATTCTTAAAGGTATATTTATAAACATACATTAAATTGAAAACAAAATGACATTTTAGTTAAAATGAACAAAATTTTGCCAGATATTTTATACTACAAAACCGTATAACAACAGATCGTATAGAATTAGAAAAGACTCAAATTATACCTGACCACAATTTTCGGGAATGTGTTCGCGAGGAAATTCCTATTATGAGTTTGGCATTAAACGCAAAAAACGAAAGCGATTTCAAAATTTGTAGGCTGCCAACTTTAGATCTTCTTAAAATTCTTAAAACTCAGTCCCAAACAAAGCCTGATTGTAGGAATATTTGGGGTGGACAATATTCAATGAATATGTCCTTCAAAATGAAGCCTATGAATACGCTGAAAGTTTTTGAATTGATAGCAGGAAATTAAAACATTTTTAAGAAATGCAAAAAAAAAAATTGTGCAACCTTTAAATAAATCAAATTCTGTCCCTACGGGAAAAACAGGGTTTCAACTACTTACCAGGCTATTTACTCGCTTAATTACTTTTGTTCGCGATGTCCCAAAAGTTATGAGTGGTCATTACCTTCTCACTTACAAAAAACACAATGTAATGGGTAGTCATTACCCTCTCGCTTACGAACAGCCAAAAAATAATGAGTACCCATTACTTTTTGAACATCGCGAACAAAAGTAATTCAGCGAGTAAATAGCCTGGTAAGTAGTTGATACAATGTTTTTGCTGGGAGTATCTGTCTGAAATGGAACCGATTTGAAAGTGCCTACACTATAACCTGACCCGTAATCCGTGAAAAAAAGATCTGTTTGGGATAACCTAACCTGAAACAAAGCAGATCCTGCACATATTAGTAATGCGCTACAAATATGCTTTAATGAATTAAAATGTTAAAATTTTAAAACACTTTAAAAATTTTAAAATAGTTTTGGGAAAAAATACAAATTTTATATTTTAATGGGGGACACATTTCTTAAAACAAGGTACCCCACCCATTGGTGTATTATTTTCAAGTATTTTTTCATTTCAACTTTTTTCGCTTAAGTTCTTTTTAGCAGAAAATTTGTTTGCTCCGAACACCAGAGTCCTTCTGGCAAAATCAGGCCTTTCTTCCATATAAAATACAAGCGTCTTCGGATGGTCCATTGTTGATTTTTTTTTAACTAAAATTTAAAATATTAATAAACTATAAATATTTGTATTATTTTGTACTTACTTTTTGTTATCCATTGCTTTTTTACTTCATTTTGCTTTTAAAAATATCAAATATATATTTACTCGACAAAAAATAGCAAGTGACTGATTTTGACATTTGCGTTCGAGCTGTTCGAAATAGAGAAACCAAATTTTGTATGAAAACAGTTACGTTTTCATTCGACTTGTCGTTCGAGTCATCGTTCGCATAGAAATAGAGTTAGAGAAACCCAAATCAGTTTTCTTTCGACTAGAAAGCGAACGAACGTGTTCTTTCGAAATAGAGGAACAGGCTATAATACTATCATAATTGCGTTTGTAGTAAAGAGCTTTTTTTCAGGGACGGAAAATTTAGTACGTTAGTACTTTTCCATCAACTTGAAAATAACTTTTTAAGAAACATTTTCAAACACACAACGATCAGTCTATGTTCACTTAAAGCAGTGATAGCCAAGCGCCGAACGCACGCACACAAAGATATTATATGCTTGTGTGCGGTCGTAAACATAAGCTGCGGTCACTGCCGAATTGTACACTGTGCAACAATGTATATACATATATAAAATTAAATGGATATATCTTTGTAAACTACTAACCCAATCTTCATGAAATTTTTACAGTATATTACAGTCGACTGGGAAGCACAAGTAGGCTATAGTGGGTCGAAATTGGACAAAGGGGCGTAGTACCTCCCATAAAATTTTTTTTATATAAATTTTTTTGTTAATTTTTTTTTTTTGTTTTCAAAATTTTTCATTTCATCTAACAATTTTTGTCTTTCATTTTGACTTTCATTTCATCAAGCAATTTTTGTCTCTCATAATCTTTATATTTTTCATAATTTATATGGCATGACAAGTAATGCCGCCTTATATTAAATTTGTCGCATTTTGCTAATTGCCTTGAACAAATATAACACTGCGGCTTCCCTTCACGATTTTCAAAAAAAGAAAACATCAATTCCCAAGAATTATTAAACATTGTTGCTATGTGTTCTTTACGAATAAAAACAAAAACAAAGCCAAACAAGCGTGCGTGGTGTTTTTTTCATAAAGCTTCAGCAGAGACTGATGATAAACTGATGTTTTGAAACGAACAAAGTTGTATACATGTGAATTGCCGACCGTGTCTGTGTGAAAAATACGATTATTGACTGCCTCGCGAGGCTATGGAGTGTCTATCACTGACTTAAAGATATATATTTAACAAAGCGTGGGAACAGTTGTTTTTGTTTATTGAAAACAATGACGGCGATCTCGTATGTTTGGTTTTTGGTTATAATGCTAAACGCAATCACAAACATACCATTGAAAGGAATTATAAAACATGCCAAGAGATTTTTGAATAAAAATTTAGATAGGGCCAAATTAGTAGGTGAACTGAAATTAAAGTTTCAAAAGAAAAATTTGCCAATCGACCAATTTCAACATGAAAAAAATATCAAAGAAAAGATTCCTTTTGTTGTTGCTCTATCCTTAGCAAAGCACTGCAAGCATTTTGAAGATGGCTTTTTTTTAAAGATCTTTCAAAAGAAATATTAAAGTGTTTTGGCTTAAATAAACTATACAACTTATAACATTTCGAAATTCAAAATTTCCATCCTTGTATTGTGCTCTCATATATGTAAAAGCTCTCGTCGCAGCTCGCTGTAGGTGAAAAAGCTCTTTTATAAAAGCTTGTACATTGTGCATATGAGTTGGACGCAACTGATTTATACCAATATTTCGTCATAACCTTGGGTGGACTTATTCAGGGAAAATTTTTATATAATTAAAACACTTTAAACATTTAAAAAAAAATTGGAAAAAAATTTTAGCGGAGGCCACATTTTCGCCTAAAATCTTTTAAAATTTGTTCACTATTTTTAATTTTTAAAATTCTTCGCTTTAATTTTTATTCAAATTTTTTTTACTTTTCATTCGATCGTTTGAAATAAGCTTAAGATCTTTGTTATAAAAAATGTATTATAATTATTTATTTATTGAAATATTTCGTCACCACATTGGGTGGGGACTTCTTCTATAAAAAAAAATTCAGGAGAAATTTTAAATACATAATTATTAATTACATAAAAATTTCCCCTGAAGAAAATTATAATAAATTTTTTCTAAAAAAAATATCTTAAGCTTATTTTAAATGTAAATTTAAATGTAATATTAATATTAATATTTATCAATTTTTTTAATTTTTTTTTGTTAGTGTATTTATTTACTGAAATTTTAATTAATTTAGTTTGTTTTATAATTTTAATTTTTTTAATTTAAATTTATTTTAATTGATTTTTCAATGTATTTTTTTTAAATTTTAATTAATTTTTTATTTATATTTTTTTCTTAATTTAAAAAAAAAATTTATTTCAATTTAAATTTTGTTTCATAATATTTAGTTACACTACGAGCTAATGATGAGTCAATTGACCTGCTCCATGACCTATCACCCGAGGTCATATTACTAAATTGGTTTTTGGTGTAATCATTTTATGAAAATTTATTGTAAGAAAGATCTCCAGGTGTGCCTTGGAGTCAATTCTGTGCCTGGTTTTATCACCCGAAGTCATATTACTCAATTGGTTTTTTGTTGTAATAATTGTATGAAAATTTGTTGTAAGAAAGATCTCCAGGTGTGCCCTTGGCGTCAGTTCTGTGACTGGTTTTATTTTTTTTGCTTTAGTAGATTTAGATTCGCCCCCTCCTGTTGCAAGCCCATGTTAAAGTGTGCAGTCTCATTCATATAAATGATCATGTCCCTATGGACCAGTGACGTGACCTGTGACAAGCCCGTTTCCCACAGGAAAAAAAATATGTAGAAAAATTTCAAAAAGACCATACAAATTTTTCCTTATTCCTATTTGACTTGCTTCATCCCCAAAGTGGCTGAAATAATATGATAGAGGTTGATCTAAAATTGGATATGCTCCCTCGAGGAGTGAAAGGAACTTATATATATCTAAAATAGGCAACGAAAAATATTTTCAAGCATATTATCTTCCTTTATCATGCCAACCCCTGTCATAAATATATTTTATTAAGAAAAACTTTGCCTTTTTTAAGCACAAATTATAATTTCTTGATTAATTTTGCATTCATTTTCACGTAAAATAAAACTTTTGCCTACATATGTTTCAAAATTGTTATATCATGTATAGCAAATCTTTTAATATCTATTGAAAATATCTGACTAATTATAATTGCAAGTAACATCTTTTAAATTGTTTTGTATTCATAAAGAATTTAAATGCAGCTGTAAGCACTATTTGTGCAACACATACTTCTGTACTCGTATATAAGTTATTTTCAAAATAGTGTTTTACAAAATTGTGATGTCTTTTTCTCAAGTTACAACTAAGTTTTAATGGAACTTTATGATCTTCATCTCTTATGTTATTTGGTACGATATGTGTTTGTAGCAACAAATTGTCAACACGTTCAAATACACTTATTCAAAAGTAAACGGGTAATAACCATTTCATATTTTTCAAGCAACTTTTTTTATTTTTTATTTTTTTTTTTGGAACGTTTCGGTTGCATGTTTTAACAAATCTAGGTTATTTATTAGGGGTATTCATGGAAGAAATTGCAATAATGTTAAGTTTATATGATACTACAAATTTAGGCACTATCAGTGATCGCTTGAAAATAATATCGGGCGCGGTGGTTTTCTGCAGAAAAGTGAGCTTCATATTATGATTAATATACTCAATGATAATAAAATGTCTATAAAATCCTCCTAAGTAATCATTATATATGGTTAATTACAATCATATTTATGATCATTAGTATCATACAATGATAATTTCATTTCCCCAAACATGTTCAACCATATTTTTTGTCTGCGTGTTATTCTAACATTCAAAAGCAGGTAAAAACACGCATTTTTAAGGGATAAAAAACTTGTGTATACACTTTAAAAAAAAAATAACTAGAATTTAGTAAAATTATCTTACTTTTTACTAATATTTAATAAAATTTTCCTTGAAACAAATTTTCCCTAAAATTTGGTCAAAATTTCTAAATTATAGAAAAAATTTACTACTGAGAACTAAATTTTTATTTGAAAACAGTACAATTTCCTCCGAATTAGTTTATACATCATCTAAAATTTTACTGTTAGTTAGGAAATGTTTCCTGGGTATTAAGAAAAATTTTATTTTATTTAAGTTCATTAAATATTTTTTTTTACTAAAAACTAGGACTTAACTCCCTAAAAATAAGAAAATATTTTCTAACATCAAGTCAAATAGCACTTCTTTTAAGTGAAAATTATACTTAACTTTGATAAAAAATTAAAAAAAAACGAAACTGTTTCTCTGACTATATACATATTTTAAAGTAGTTTACACTCATTTTGTAAGAATTTTTCCACTTTCAGAGGACTTTTGCTTTGTGAGGACCCTGCCCTTAACAAGCGTTTTGCTATACATTTTTGTCTTTAAATTAAATTGGATTTTACTAAACTCATGCATTTAAAATATAAATTAAATTTCATTAGCAAAAAGGTAAACAAATTAAAAAAAAATGTACTGCAGGATATCCTGAAACGTAATAAATTGTGATAAAGTCAGCTCCATTTCGTAGTTAATTAACGGTTCTGCTTGAGAGAACTACAAAAAGCGACGCCCTAAGTAACTAACAGCATATATGGCAAAAGAACACTGGGGGTCCTTTGTCTTCTTAAATTAACAAATTTAAGGAAATTGTTGCAAAAATACACAAAATATCACAGTTACATTTCTTGTTATTATTGGGAAATGTTAAAATGTCATAAGTTTATTTTATGGCATTTTTAGCTTAAACTTTAATTGGCATATAGAAATTTTAACTTTTTCATTATCAAGTGAAAAAAATGGCCTTCGATAAATATTCATTTTTATAGGCGCAACTTCAATTATAGGAAACAAAATTTAAACATAAAAGCGCAAATTCGAATTTTGTTTAACCTTTTGCTAACAAAATTTTAAAATATATTTTAAGCTACTTTAAGTTCAATATTTAAGACTGTTATAATCTTAACGTGAGCCATTTTCGACTTACGCTCACGTACGATCACAAACCAAAAGTTACAAGCATGCACCATAATTTTTTTTAATGGTTACTTTAATTTGTTTCTTTTAATCATATTTTTTTTTTTTTCTTAAAATTAGGAAAAAGTAACTAATTTGTTTTTAATTTATTGTGTTTTTTTAAATATTGAAAATAAGTTAAACGTTATTATTTCTCAAAGATTAGAAAAATTTTCTTAGAAAAAATATATAATATTTTATTAAAATTTTTAAAATTTATCTGAACTAAGTTTAATGAAAATTTCCCCTAAAAATAGTTCATCAGTTTCTAATATAAAATAAATTTTTATTATTACATAGAAAAAAAATGTAGTACTTTTTGCTTTTAATTGGCTGAACTAATTTTTATAAAATAATTCTTAAAAATTAGAAAGTGGTAGACTTAAAAACTTAATTTAGAAATGGTTTTCTAAAATTTAGTTAATTTTACTACTCGCGCAAAAAAAAAAAAATTAAAACACATTAAGTTCAAGTTTTTTCTCATTTTAAGTTAGATACATATTTTGAACTAAATGGAAGTATATAATGTTCTAAATTTTTTTTTATATTTTAGTAAGCAAATTTCTTAAAACTGAGATGCTTTTCTTAAAAATTTATCAATTTTTATTTAATATGATTTTTTTTTCTAAAATCAAGAAATATTACTCAAGAAATATATGACTAGTTTGAAGTACATATATAAACTATTTCGTTTTTACCCAAACAGAGGCATTTTATTTCATTTTAAGAAAATTTTTCTAAGTTTTAATAAAATTTTACTTAAATTGAGGAAAATTTTTAAACTATTTTAAAGGAAATTTCGAAACATAATTTGCTCCAATTTAGTTCAAAAAATGTGTCTAACTTAAAATGAGAAAGTACTTGAACTTAATGTGTGTTAATTTTTTTTTTTTACTAAATTTTAGAAAACCATTTCTAAATACTAAATTTTTATGAATTGCTTTATAAAAATTAGTTCAGGCAATTAAAAGCAAAAAGTAATAAATTTTTTCCTATGTAATAATTAAAATTAATTTGATATAAGAAAATGATGAACTATTTCTAAGGAAAATTTTCATGCAACATAGTTCAGATAAATTTTAAAATTGTTATTAAAATATTATTTTTTCCCAGTAAAAGTTATTCAATTTTTGAGACACAATAACTTTGGTATAGGTTTTTTTATCCGAAAACGTTTAAACTTATTTTCAATATTTTTCCTTGTCTTTTTTTGAAGAAATATAATATATATAAAATAATAAATTTTTGTACGTGAAAAAAATTCTCTCTTTTCCAATTCAGTTCTTTCTGGGAACTTGAACCATGTTGCCGTTGAAAAAAAAAAAGTTTATATTGCTTCTCAACATTTAGTTTTGTGTTAGGCAACATTTTTAACTGATTTTGCATGTAAAAATAAATTTAAACATGTTGCGTCAACATGTTCCTACAACATGTTTACATTTTAAGTAATATTTCAACTAAAATAAGGTTAATTGAGAATTTCTTTATATGTAAAGATTTTTTTTTTCTATTTAAATTTTTTATTTTATAGTTTGCTATGATGAAAGTTTCCTGAAGATTTACATTTTTTCATAAACACCCCTACTGTATTCATACTAACCATATTTCTTTCGTACGTTTCTTAACCATCTTAAAAGAGACAAACTTTTTTTTTCTTTTCTCGAATTCTTTATTTGACAAGGACATTTTTGGGAATAGTTATTGTGCGTTAAAATATTAAGATAGAAATAAACATTTCATGAAAAAAGGTTGTATTTTTCGTGAGAAAAGGCTTGTTTATGAAAGGACTTAAATGCAAGAAAATTTATGTAAAAAGTTTTTGTTTGTTGAAAAAAAAAAAGACAAAATGCGAAAGCCAAACTAATGAAGATTTCTAGAAATGTTATATGAAATCACAAAAAACAAATTTAAACAAAAATTTTACCAGCAACATATTAAGTAAGTTTGTGGCGCAGCTATTATGAGAATATCTCCAATCTCCTAAAGGGTGCTTAAGAGAGCAGATACTTTCCATACCAAAGTTTCGCAATGAAACCATCAAACTCTTTTTTGGCATAATCTTCTGGGGGTCTGTTGCGATTCAAAGAATCCCAAACCTGTCTAGGAGGAAGGAACGTCTGTCAGGAAAACCGGCTGAAATGGGCGATAGGGGAATTTTCGCCCTTTAATTCTTAGAATCCTGCAGCTGCTTGAAAATTATTTTTCAAAGTAATTAATAAAAATAGAAGTAAAAATTATTTTTTTTCTTTTTTTAAATTTCAAGGATTTCACCGTTTCCACTATTGTTTGGATGCAAATGTGAAGAGACTTCTTAAAAATATTT
This sequence comes from Eustalomyia histrio, assembly GCA_949748255.1. Taxonomy (NCBI): domain Eukaryota; kingdom Metazoa; phylum Arthropoda; class Insecta; order Diptera; family Anthomyiidae; genus Eustalomyia; species Eustalomyia histrio. Next base: position 153,797,980 of record OX456524.1, on the reverse strand, counting down.
TTTAATTTCATTTCTTATTATTATTGTCAATTTATCTTTAAATACAATTTATATGTACCTTATAAATACCATTAATTATTAATGACAACCAATATATATTGTTTATTTTGAAGATTCATACAATTCACACAATAGTCTGATATTGAAACGCAAAACATATTATTCACATACCTGCTTATTAATAATTATATATTTAACATTTAAATGTTTATTCATACTAATATTTAATGTATATTGTTAACAAGTAATCACCTTATATTAAAAAAAGATACCATCAAATAAACATATTACCAACCAAGTATTTAGTATGGTCGCCCCTCTCCCCTCCAAAACTGACAACAAAAGGTACCCCTTGTGTAGACACATTATAAACCAAACCAAAATGTTATTTAAATAAAGAAAAGTCGAAATCATTTTAAGGGTCTAACATTTAATAAACATTGACTTTTTATTAATATTTTTATTTATTTTTTTTTTTTTTTTGTTGTAGCACCAACTTATTTTTCCAGTAGCTACAAATTTTTTTTATTGTTAGTATTTAAGCTACTAATGTCCTTTGGGAAATTTATAACCATGCTATTGTTTATTCATATTTACCTAAACCCCTTATGAATAAAAACAAGGAAGGTTGCCTTAGTAACATTTAAGGAGTTTTCAAAAAAAAAAAAACAAAAAATAGTTCAATATGAGCTGTTTAATTACTTTTTCCATGGAGTTATAAATTTATATAGAAAATAAATCTTTTCTTTCAACTTGATTTAAGTAAAACTACTCATAAAGAACAAAAATTTAAAATCAAAGAAAAACAACATTAAATCAAATAGAAACAACTTTAAAATTAATACCAATAGACGTTTTTTGGAAGAAAAAATTAAAATTTGTTGTTGATATAAAAAGACAAATATGGCATACTAGCTTAAAAGCGCAATAACTGATTAGTTTGGACTGGATGATTACAGGGCAATCCCCCTTTCCCTAAAAGTATATCTTCAGTAAACTAACCCAGAACATATTACAAGTTTAAGATTTCTAGAGAAAAAAGTGGAAGGAACGTTAAGTAGGAAACCTTTGCCTTAAATTAAATTTAGTATTTTTGGTTACAGGGATTTGGGAAGGATGTTAAGGTGTTCCCTCTTTTTATCCCAACGTTGAAAATTTCCAAACAACAAAACGTCTTAATGGATGTCCACCAAACGTGAGACTAATGAATTGAGTAATTAATGATTTCATAACCGCTGCATTTATATCAACTGTGTAATGCAATTACTATCATTAAATATCATGATTTAAGGATTTCATTTGATTTAATTCATTTCATTAGTGGCAATCGTTTTTTATTTTGGTAACATTAATAATGGTTCAATTAAAAAAAAAAAAAAAACACTGACGGTCAATATTTTTAAAGAAAAATCGCTAAAATAGGAAAAAAAAGTATTTTTCAAATCGATAAAAATCTCTTTAATCCCTGCCCACTCCCTTCCATTTCGTTCCAAGTTTTAAGTGCTTCAATTTCACTTATTACCCATTTATTTTTTCACTTGTCTGGTGTTTCAATTCCACCTGTTCCCCATTCTATTCCATTTCGTGTCCCTTCCCTAGTGTTTTAATTTAATTCATTCTTAATTTCTCTCGTTTTTCCGTTATACTGCAGCTCGTTCCTTTCGTCTAATGTTTCAATTTCTCTCGTTTCCCTGTTATATTGCAGATCGTTCGTTTTGTCTAATGTTACAATTTCACTCGTTCCCTGTTTCATTCTAAATCATTCCACTCGTGTTTTTTCCAATTATACTCGTTTCCATTTCCTTTCTCTTGTCTTGTATTTCTATTTCACTCATTCCCCATTCCATGACATATCATTGCCACTTTCTAGTGTTTCAATTCCACTCGCTTACCGTTTCACTCCAATTCGTTATCCTTGCCAAGTGTTTTAATTCCATTCGTTCGCTTTGTCTAAAATTTCAATTCTACTCATTTCCTGTTTCATTCCATTCCATTTCGTTTCCCTAGTTTAGAGTTCGAGTATCACGCATTCTCCGCTCCGTTCCATTTTATTTCGTCCCTTTTCTCTAGTATTTTAACTTCAATCGTTCCCCATTCCGTTCTATTTCGTTCCCCTTCCGTAGTGCTGCAATACGACTCGTTTCCCGTTCCATTTAGTTTCGTTCACCTCGTCAAGTGTTTCAATTGCACTCGTTCCCTATATTTAACATATTTCTGGCACAAAATGTTAAGTGAATTAGCCCACAAATTATATATATTGAATTTAAGGTATTTAGCTAAAAGAGAATTTGGGCAGGCCGCTAAGGGGGAGACTTTTCCCCTTTTTTAAATCAGCTTTTTTTGTCATGTTCTTGGCAAAATTTCCAAAAACTCGCTCTCCACTTTGACATTCAGAGTTTTGGACAGAAATCACATTGTACCAACACCCGATAGGGCAATAAAAATTCCTGAATTGTTCTGAATTGATTTTTAATTGATAGTCGTTATAATTTAAAAGGAATATACCTTGCGTTGAGCCCCAAATAATTTTAGTAAGAAAGTTCCACAATTGGCTACATAACTACTATCCGAGGAACAAGATCCGAAAATCTCTATTTACCCAGAACGAGCACTGAAATAGCTCATGCTTCCGGCAACACATATTTCGTATTTTACGTTTTTAGCTAAAGCGTTTTGGATAGGTCGTTAAGAGCTAGGCTTTTGGCCTTTTCAACTCTAATTTTTACCACATTTCTGGAGAAAATTCCAAAAAAGTGCCTTATCAGTGATTTAAACCATACTTCATGGAAGACATATTTTATATTTCAGCTTTTAAAACTCTCCCTTTACAACCCTCTCCGTTGGAATTTTCAAGAATCCCTTCCTTGAAGGAGAAAAAAAAATTGTTTCAAAGTTATTATTTATATAAAAAATTATGCACTTTTCAGCCAAATCTGATGCGGTGCTTTGGGTTTAATATTTTCGCCATGAAAATGAAGCTCGACCGAAAAATCGACTTTTCGACTATACGACTGTAAAATATTTTCATCATTAATAAAAATTTTTTTGCAAGTAGAAGTTGAGTGTTCAACATTTTATATGGAAATTGTTAGTTTTTTTTTTGTTTTAATCCCTTCTTCAAATTTATTAGAGTGGATCTTGTATGCAAATGTATTTGGACAAAAAATAGTTATCTTTGCTTAAATTCGTTTCATTCCAATTTGTGATTATATTGGCTTTTACCAGGTCTACGACTTTTGGGGCACTAAAAAACATTAAATATACAGTTAAAATGCACTTAAAACTAAAAATGCATTAGAAAAAAAAGACAAAAAGTTAAAGGCTGAATTAGCCAGACATAAACGTATCTCTGTATAGCAAATTCAATGAGTTAAATAGCAATAGAATATGTTGTGTTGTATTTTTTGTATCACTCTTATGCATTGAACACATACAATACAAAAGAATGACACAAATATGTATATACAACACACCTCTTCTATTCTTATTTAACTCATTGAATTTGCTATACAGAGATATGTTTACGTTTACGTCTGGCTAATCCAGCCTTAAGTCGGACATGTCATCTTTACAATACTCTACAGCAAAGAAACGAGATAAATCCTTAAAGGCGATCTGAAAATTTTCTCTTTAAACATTTCATCCTTTATCATGCTACATCTTCTAAATTAAGCGATAAATCAATGTTTCAATATTTTTTTCAGGGCAATCAAAAGATTGTAGTCATTTGACTACATATTTCCTGTTATATTATACCCAGTGTCTATTACTGGGAATACCTTCTGCATAAGGACTATATTTTTTGTTGTGTATTCAATTCATTCATTTGTACGTTTATATTTTTTTTAATAAGGATGGTGGTAGGCGGCATCAACCATAGCGGTAGTGTAATGGCATACGCTTACTATGTAAATAACTGTTATGAAGTGCCAATAATGCAATATTTGCCCCACTTTTTTTTTTGTAAAATATATCGAGTATTTTTTATCAATTCCCCCCAATTTAATAAGGAAATTGTTGATGTTACTACCCAAGATTTTCAAAAAAAAAAAAAAAAAAACGTTAAACACTTTTTCGGTTTTCCAAAAAAAAATAGTCAAGCATTGGATTATTTTTAAAAAGTATACCCATAGTTTTTATAACTGTCTGGCATAATTTAACTAACAGGTCAATTGAGAAGTCCCCGGCCTGACACATAGATGGCGCTACTAGACTTAAATCGATATGATTTTCAGTTAGCCCTAACCTTCAAAAGACACGTGTATAAAGTAGACAGCTGTCGGATCATTAGTTTCGCGAAGGGAAAAAATACAGTTAAAGCAAAAACTTGGCTTTATGACGAGTTTCCGGACACTGCCCCAGGAAAACCAACCATCAAGGATTGGTATGCTAAGTTTAGACGTGGTGAAATGAGCACCGAAGACGGTGAACGCAGTGGACGCCCAAAAGAGGTTGTTACGGACGAAAACATCAAAAAAATCGACAAAATGATTTCGAATGACCGTAAATGGAAATAGCAGGTCTCTCTAAAGATATCAACTGACCGTGTACATCATATCATTCACGAGTATTTGGATATGAGAAAGCTCTGTGCAAAATGGGTGCCGCGCGAGCTCACTTTTCACAAAAAAAAAAAAACGACGAGTTGATGATTTGGTGCAGTGTTTGGAGAAGTTCAAGTGTAATAAACCCGTGTTTTTGCATCAATATGTGACAATGGATGAAACATGGCTCAATCATTTCACTCCGAAGTCCAATCGACAGTCATCCGAGTGGACTGCACGTGATGAACCAACTCCAAAGCGTGGAAAGACGCAACAGTCGGCTGGCAAGGTTATGGCGTCTGTATTTTAGGGTGCGCATGGAATAATTTTCATTGACTACCTTAAAAAAGAAAGGACCATCAACAGCGGCTTTTACATAGCGTTATTGGACCGTCTGAAGGACGAAATCGCTGGAAAACGGCCGCATTTGAAAAAAAAGAAAGTGCTGTTTCACCAAGACAATGCACCGTGTCACAAGTCAGTGAAAACAATGGCGAAAATCCATGAATTGGTCTTCGAATTGCTTTCGCATCTACCGTATTCTCCAGATCTGGCCCCCAGCGACTATTTTCTGTTCTCAGATCTCAAAAGAATGCTCGCTGCGAAGAAATTTTCGTCGAATGAATAGGTGATCGCCGAAACTGAGGCATATTTTGAAGCAAAGGACAAAAGCGTACTACAAAAATGGTATCGAAAAGTTGGAGGGTCGCTATAATCATTGTATTACCCTAGAAGGGCACTATGTTGAATAAAAAGAACGAATTTTGCCAAAAAAAAAAATGTATTTTACTATGGTAGGCCGGGGACTTTTCAATTGACCTGTTAGATCATTAATTAATTTAAATATGACCTGTTTTTAAGTGAGAAAATAAAAGTAAAATACTTCATATAATACTTTTTAATATTTTTTGTTTTGTGTTGATGGTTTTTTGTGGGTGTTTATTTTTTGTTTCAGTCGGTTAATAATGTTCAATATGACCTTTGCTGTTAGTTATATCCCAGCAAAATTTTGCATTCCAAACAATAGTTTGTAGAACAACTTAATTTCCTTCATAACCCAATTCATTCTATTGACAGATCTAACAAACATGATTTTTGTTTAAAATTGTTTCTATAAATTTGATTTATACCAAATTCCATCTGGGAACCGATTTCACTAGAACTAATACTAGTACCGATTATCCATCAGTTATATCTTACATTTAAATTCAGTAAATTGAAGTATCAATTTAGTCCTCAGAAACCTTCTGTATAATTGTTATGTTTAGGAATTGATTATAAAAAAATTTCCTGGGATTGTTTATTTCTCCCCTACGCGTATTTTATATATAATTGAAAAATTATTATTTCAATATTTGTATTTGGTAAATACTCGTACTACCCGCACTGTAAAGTATATTCTACATATTCATTATCGTATGCATTAATGGCCTGTATTGTCAAAATGTGGCCTTGTTAATAATGGTAGTCAATAGAAGAAAATTTAGCTATTGGCTGTTGTTGTGTCTTCTTTCTTCCACTTGTAACAAGGTTTCTTAATGATACTATTTAAATAATTTAACTGGTAAATTTATGCATAATTTTAAAGGTTTACTATTTACCAAAGAACTACAATATTTATGCGAAGAAAAAAAATTCATTTAAATTAAAATTTATAACGACTTCTTGAAAATGTGTATACACGTAGAGAAAAAAAAAACATGGTTACAACATGATCACTGCTACTATATTATGCTTGTGGCATTAGGGTATGGTTGTCATAATAAAGTTACTGATTATGATAACCATTAATATGGTAACTACCATCATTATTATAGTAAATATTTTATAATTGCCACTTTCTATTTTATAGCATGATTGGCTATAACCATAATGTGATAACAAAAATTCTGACTAATAAAAAAATTATGATAATTATGGATTTATAAAATTCTGACAACAATTAATGAATAATTATAAATCAAATACAAGGCGGATCAATAAGTCCGTGACTTTTCGAACTTCCCTTGTAGTTATATGAAATGCAACACTGCTCCCATCAAGTACCACCTAGTTATAGACTACTGCCAAATTTTGAGCAAGTTCCGTCATTTACTTTGCATTTAACAGCGGTTCAAAACATACAACCTCGTGGATTTTTTTAAAAATGGAAACAAGGGAATTTCGAGTGCTCATTAAACATTATTTTTTGCAAAAAAAAACCGTCAATTAAACCAAGGAAAAGCTTCATAAATACTATAGGGACTATGCACCATCGATTTCAATGGTAAAAAAATGGTTTACTGACTTTTGTTGTGGTCGGACAAGTACAAATGACACTGAACGTTCTGGACGGCCGATTGAGGTCAATACACCCGAAAATGTCGAAAAAAATTCACGATATCGTGTTGGCCGATCGAAGGGTAAAAATGCGTGAGATTGTTGTTCATATGGCAGTGTGGTTTTGATTTGAAATTATCACTTGGATTTAAGAAAGCTGCCTGCAAGATGGGTGCCGCGTTTGCTCTCAATTGACCATAAACGTAATCGTGCGACAACTTCAAAGGATTGTTTGGAGTTGCTTAACCGCAATTCAAATGAGTTTTTGCAGCGTTTTGTAACTGTGGATGAAACATGGATCCATTACAACACTCCGGAGACCAAGCAGCAGTCTAAACAATTGGTTTTTCCAGGTGAACCGGCTCCGAAGAAGGCCAAGGTAAGTTTGTCGGCAAATAAGGTGATGACAACAGTTTTTATGAGATGCACGCGGGATAGTCCACATCGATTACCTTCAAAAGGGAAAAATAATAAACGGCGAATATTATGCCAACTTATTGGACCGATTTAACGAGGATTAAAAAATAAGTTAATTTTTCTAAATTCTAGTTCAATTTTTTTTTTTTTTGAGTGTATAGACTTTTCCTTAAAGTAAAATTCTCAGATTATGCAAACTGTTTCTTAGATAAAAATTTATATATTCTTAAAAAAAATCCTCAGACTTTTCATCATGAAAAATATTTAGATTCTAAGAAATCTTTCCATTAAAAATAGTCTTAGATTCTAAGGAATTTTTCTGAAAGAAAAATTTAGAAAGTCTAAGGACTATCTAAAAAAAATCTTAATAATCTCCTTAGAATCTAAGAATATTTCTATTAGAAAAAGTTCATAGAATCTTCATTTTTTTAATAAAAAAAACTCCTTTGAATTTAAAATTTTTTTTTTGAAATATTGAAATCAAACAAGTTTCCTTACAAAAACTCCTTAATATCAATTTTTTTCTTTAGGAAAAACATTTGTTAAGGAAATATTCTTAAATTTAAAAAACTTTTTCATAGTTTCAAATCATAATATAGCTGTAGGTATTATGATAAAATTATGGTTATTTTATTATCATAATATGATAACTATATTATAGTTCGTCTATGGTTGGCACAATTATTATTCCCAAAAAAATATATGATGCTCTGGGAATATGATTGCCCCAATCATGTTTTTCTCTGCGTGTAGTCTTTTGATTACAAATTAAATTTTCACAAATCTGAATGAATGTCTCTGAATTTAACTCCTAAGAGAACTTTAAACTGACTATACTTAAATTCAGTCTCTCATATAACATAAGTGAGAAAAAATAATAAATTTCCATCGCACAAAATTTGCACAAAATTTTGTATAAAAAATTCATAAGAAAATCAATTTTTACTTCAATAATTTTTGGGCAGCATTTCAAGAAGGATACTTTTTAGTCCCTTTCCATCAGAAATGCCAACATAACAATGTTTGTATTAATAATTGCAAGCGTAGTATTTTCAACATATGCAACGTGAGGCAATAAGTATCACCCTATGGAAAAGTGCTGCCATTTTTACAAATGACATTGTATCTCAGTTTGGTTTTAACGTTCGTGAAATAGACATGTGCGAAATTTTTAGTGAATATCAATAAATTGTTATTCGCCTAAGTCGTAACATTTTTCAATGGAGAAAACGGTAAAGCCATTTTGGTGAACGGCGAACACTAAATGTCGCACCACAATTCTCCTCAGTTCATTTAAATAAAATTTATAAGTGCAAATAATTATAATCAGTTAAAAATCAAATGAGTTTTAACTGTGAACAAAAGTTATAGCGATAGAAAATCAAATGATGGTTTTTGCCCCACCCTGTATATGGTAGTTTCTAAATAAATATATTATTGCAAGTAAACATATTCAATAATGTCTTTTTTTACTGCGTGCTTTAGAACTACAAAAAATATTAAAATATATATATATATAAAGGGTGATTCAAGTAGAGCTACTTTTTTCAATAGGCTTTTTTTGACAGATCACATATGAGTCGTGTCATGCTGTCATATTATTTTTGTTTAGTATTGTTTGGCATTTCATAATGGGATGTGTTTCGTGCACTTCGCTCAACTTATGGTCAACATAATCGGCCTTCTGAGCGTACTATTCGCAACACCATCAGCCATTTTGAGACCCAGCATTCATTATTGGATAATATCCGACCGAATAGACCACGTCCAGCACGCTGTAAAGAAAATATAGCGGCCGTAGCTGAGAGTGTACACGAAGACCGTGGTGAGTCTATTCGACGCCGTACACAATACAGTTTGTGCAACAACTGAAGCCGCTCGACCTTCCCGAGCGACATCGCTTCGCTCTATGAGCTCTTGAAAAGTTCCAAGAAGATCCGACGTTTCTGAGGCAAATTTTGTTCAGCGATGAGGCCCATTTCTGGCTCAATGGGTATGTAAACAAACAAAATTGCCGCATTTGGGACGAAGAGCAACCTGAAGAGATTCAAGAACTGCCACTTCATCCAAAGAAAAACAACGGTTTGATGTGGTTTGTGGGCCGGTAGAATCATCGGTCCATATTTCTTTAAAAATTATGCCGGTGCGAACGTAACCGTCAATTGCGACCGTTATCGTGCCATGATAATCGACTATTAGATGCGAGCTTTAATTTCGCTCGTGATCTCGCCGACATTCGGTTTTAACAAGACAGCGCCACTTCCCACACAACGCATCAATCAATGGATTTATTGAGAGAACACTTCGGTGAGCACATAATTTCACGTTTTGGGCCGGTCGATTGGCCACCAAGATCGTGTGATATCACACCGTCAGACTTTTCCTGTGGGGATATGTAAAGTCTAAAGTATATTTGGACAAACCAGGAAAGCATCACGCATGTCATTCGCCAGTTACCAGTCGAAATGCTCGAACGAGTCATCGAAAATTGGACTCAACGGATGGACCATCTGCGACGTAGCAACGGCCAACATTTGATAGACATAATCTTCAAAAAATAAATGTCAAAGAATGTTCTTTCAAATGATAATAATTAAATTAAATTTGAATTTTTTGTGATTTTTTCTTTAAAAAAGTTGGGAACCTCGAAATTTGTTCACGCTATACAAAGAAAATAATATTTAAAATTTTCGTTTATTTTACGAAAGTTTTTGTTGTTTTGACAATAATTTCGTATATTTATTTTTGAATTATTAAAAGTGTTGACGTCTTTCTTCTAGCATTTATCAATATTAAAACAAAATTGTTGTTTTTTTTTAAATATTCTAAAGAAACTTTACGGACTAATGGGTTAATTAAATTTTGTAAATTTCTTTTCAAAAAAAAAAAACTTCAAAATTCAACAACCACCACTTCAAAACATCAATCAAAATGTTGCATATCATGTCATACAACAACACATTTAGGTTAATTAAATATTTTCTTTGCTAAATCCTTTTACTAAACTTTTCATGTTTATTTTATGTACCTAAATACCATCTTTGTTGTATTAATGAGCTATTTAAATACAACAATCTTTTCATTGCAAATAGAAATGTTGAAAATAAGCAAATCATAAATAAATAAATTCAAACCGCCAACAAAAACAATAATAAAAAAATAAAATAAACCTTATAAATTGTGTATGTGTGTGTGTGTGTGTATTAGTGTGTAAATAAACAAATATAAACACTTGTGTTTAAGCGTGTCTATGTTTCTTTTATGCATGTGGCAACAGCCGCATGTCAAGAGCTTTTTAAAAGCGTCATCATCTTTACCGCTAAATTCTTACTATCAACACTGGTGCAAAAAAATAAAATAAAATTTACCTAAACAAAGAGAAAGAAGAAGAAAACAAAAATATATATTTTAAAGAAGAACATGACTACGTATGCGAGTTGGTATATTTCTGTTATAAAAAAAAACACTTGTTTCCTAACGCTATAAATATGTTGCAATGTTTACCTTATTCTCAAGCGGCTGTGAATTTCTTAACGTTTTCCCGTATTTTCTTTTTTTTTTAATATTCCTATTTATACTTTTTGTTTATGATGACATCAGCTGTATTTAAAGAAGGGTTATATTTTATATATATAATATGTTCATGTATATGTGTGGATAACAGTGATGCCAATGAGGCAAAAATATGGCGCCCAACTAAATTTACCCAATTTAAAATAAACAAATTATATTATATTTTTTATACCCTCCACCATACATGGTGAGGGTATATATCAGTTCGTCATTCCGTTTGTAACATGTCGAAATATAGGTCTAAGACCCCATAAAGTATATATATTCGTGATCCTTATGCAATTTTAAGTCGATTTAGCGATGTCCGTCTGTCTGTCTGTTGAAATGGCTATCACGACGCGAAGAGGCCAGCGGGGGTGCCTATTTTTACCCAGATTATTGTACATTCTCCCGAGCAGTTTGGTATTGAAAATGAAAATCGGTCCAGCGGTTCAAAAGTTATGAGTGAAAATGTGAAGATACCTCTAAATTTTCCATACAAACTGGTGTATTTTAGTACAATTTCATAGTATCAGCTGATATATAATAAATTTTCCAATCGCTTAGAAATTAATAATATTTTGTACACCTCAAATATTCAAAAAATTTTTTTCACCACAAAAATTTTTTTTCACTACAAAAAATTATTTTCACCTAAAAAAATTTTTTTACCTCAAAATTTTTTTCACGTAAAAAAATTCGTTTAGGCATCCAAAAAAGTTTTTCACCTTAAAAAATTTTTTTCACCTCCATAATTTTACTTCAAAAGTTTTTTACATTGTTTGTATCAAAAACAATAGAGAACATTGGTGGAGGGTATTCAAAGATTCGGCACAGCCGAATTTAAGCCTTTTTTACTTGTTTTTAATTCACTTTAATGATATTTTGTGACATAAATCCAGCAATCCTTAAGAAAACCGTTAATTTTCTTGCTTTTCCTTCACAAAAAAAAAAAAAAAAAAAAAATTGACAACACTTTTCTATACAAACATTTAATATCGCTTGTGTTTATATTAGACTTATTGTTAGATTTCTTACTGTTGTTTTTATTCTTTTTTTTTTTTTTTGTTCTTTTAAACCATACAATAATGCCTGTCACTAAGGACCTTTATATTACTTTAAGGTTGAATTTTAAATCCAACATGACAAAAAAAAACTAAAGCTTATGTGGTATATTTTCCATGCTATAATAACAAATCTATATTAAAGTTTTAAACAGGAGTTAAGAAAGGGGGGAGGGGGCGGGGAAAAAAGAGTTGAATAAAGAGTGGAAGGTTTGAAAGAACACGTAACACATATTATTACGGTAACGTACTCACGTGTAGTGAGTATTTACGCTTGATTATATTTGTTTACGGGATATCAACCGTTAATACACGTGCGTTGAAATTTTAAATAAATAAATATATATTTTATGCCTTTAAAATATCAAAAAAAAAAACAAAAATTATTTTAATGTTAAAAAAAGGATAAGATGATGACTCAAGGATAGGACTAAAAGAAATTAATTTTTTTTTTCAAATATTATCCAAAAAGGAATTTTTGAAATTATTTAATATTTGCTTAAATTTTTTCTGAGTGCACTAAGAGCTAAATCTCTAAATTAATTAGACAGTTTATTAGAAAAAATGTTTTTTCGATTTAAAAGCCAAAAAAAAAAAAAAAAATTAAATAAATAAAACAAAAAAAAAAAAAATCATAAATGCATCTTGAACCCTCTAGAATTAATAAAAAATAACTTGTAGTATGAGGTATTTTTATGATGAGCTCGGTGGAGTAGCAGGTTATGATTGAAATAATCATATTATGATCCTAGTGATCATAATTTGATTCTATGTGATAATAAAATCGTTTTCAGTGATCAAAAAATGATCAGTAAGAATAATTTTTATGATTACACTGTCCAACAAATTAAGTATTTTTGAATGGAACAGAATAGCGACCCCATAATTCTGAAAGAGTATGTTGAGTAGATCATTTTTGTAGAAAAAACTTATGGTCCAGCACATCTGAGTTTTTTTTACAGTGGGTCAAAGTTTTCATTTTTTGGTCGAAGGGAGCATTATACTATATGCGCTGTGAAGGTGTTCCGGTGCCTCAACCGCCTACACATACATTTTCGGCCAATATGACAGTCGCCAATACAGAAATAACAGCGGCGGTTGAAAACATATCAGATATAAGTTACTTGCCTCTTGATGGTTTAAACATATGTCCTAATTTGATAGACCAAGCTTATTTTGAAGATCTTGTAAGAGATTTAGGACTAACAAAAGAGAAAACTGAAATATTATGTTCCAGATTGAAAAACAGGAATTTGATAAAAGCCGATGTAAGAGTTACATTTCCAAGAAAAAGACACGCCGATATGGAAAGTTTTGAAGCAAAAAAATAAATATGTACATTAGACCGTACCTCAAAAAAAAAGTTCACCGTACACCCTCAAATATAAAGTATTTTAACAAGAAAATTTCGAAATGTTTTTTTTTTTTTTGGCCGAACGTAGGGGTCGCCATTTTATATTTTTCTTTATATCTTCGCCATTTACCGTCGGATCTTAAAGTGTTGTATATCAATGTTTTTGTCTCGCGGAGACCGATGTTTTCCTCGAAGGAGCCATTGACCTTAAGTAACCCGTTCTAGTATTAACCCACCACATCTCAGTTGCTACCACCTTAATGAACTACCCTAATATTTTAAAATGAAAGCTCGCAAAAAGGCAATAAACTTTTGCTAGGAAAGTATTCCAATAATTCCAGCGGAACTGTTATTTTATTTTTTTTTAATTTTTTTTGTTGCCGAATGTAGGGCATTTTTAATTTTTTTGTCATATCTTCTGTATTTACAGTCGGATCTTAAAGTGTTATATATCAGTGTTTTTGTCGCAATGATACCAATTTTTTACATCAAAAATCATTGACCTCAAGCACCCTTTTATACCACTTAAGGGGTAAAACCTACGTAAAAAGCCTATATATAAAAACTTCCTATTTTTATTTTATTTATTTACGGAGATGTGTTAACAAAGATTGGTTTTCACAAGATTTATGAAGGAGTACAAAAAAATATTTGTTTTTCACAAAGTTTTACAAAATGATAGTATATTTAGTATAGAGGTCCATGGCACGCAGCATTACTTAATAAATTTTTGGTGGATTTCTCTGAAATTTATAATGCATATGGAAAACTAAATTATCTTTGGATGCGCGTAGGAGTTTTTGATAGGTCAAATACTTTTTGACTTAGAGCTGTTTCTTTACGAGTATAAAAAATAGATATTTTGACTTTAACACTTCGCTGTTTTGTCAAAAATTAATATACCCAAACATTTTCGTAGAATATTTTAATCCTTAAATGTCCTTTTTTAAAGGATATTTTTTGATTTTCTCGAAAAAAGGGTCAAATTGACCCATAAAGACACCAGTTAGAGGGTTAAGATCTTCCACAAAAATAATCCTCATACAATTTCACAATACAACTCTGACCATAAGAATTCTCTCAGACATTAACTTACAGCATTTTTTTCATATAGTATAATGCTCTCTTCGACCAAAAAATGAAAACTTTGACCCACTGTAGAAAAAAACTCAGACGTGCTGGACCATAAGTTTGTTATACAAAAATGATCTACTCAACATATCCTTTCAGAATTATAGGGTCGCTATTCTGTTCCAAAAATGCTGTTGGACAGTGTTATTAGTATCATACTGTGATAATTTAGAACTCCCAATCATGGTCCCATATTCAGTGAAAGCTCCCGCAGGCGGACACCGTCCGTTGCGGTGATTTTGTCCGATTACGGGAGATGTCCGCCTATAGGATAGTTTTTTTCTCATTAATTTTCAAAAAGGGACCAAGAAATTTATTCGTCTATGTAAGCTGTCCGTTATTAAAGCTTTCAGTGTATATTTTTTCTCTAACTGAAACTGCTACAAAATTTTATACTTTTTTTTATAAAACAAGACCATATATATATTTTTTTTTTTTAATTAATGTGTTGCTTTCTTTGGAAAAGGAATAGTGAAGAGTTGAAAGGTGGTTTGAACGATGAAGGGCTTCAAATATGGCAACACTGTAATTTTGAGAGATTAAAAATTTTATAACATCTGTTTCCCGCCATCTGATGGAGGGTTGGCAAACTTGTTGGAGGCTTTTAGTTCATAGCTCTGTCAGGTTATTTTACTTCAGCGGTGTTAAGAGCTATGGGAGCACCGAAAAAGGAAGTTGCGATATATATGAGGGATAGAAACCTCCATATAATTTTTCTAAATTGATGTTGCCTTGGCTGAGAATCGAACCCCCCAACTTTCCGTGTAAGAATCCAACGTGCTAACCATTACAGCACAACGCGCACTAATTCAGTAGCTACGATCATAATGCAAACATTTTTTTTCTCTGCGAGTAATAGATGGTTGGTCATGGAAGCTTTGTTGATTTTGAATTTACTATGAGGGAGATTTAAAAAGTCTCGGACTTTTTGATCCGAACACAGGAACTTTATATTTGGTATGTAGGTTCCTCCTCCATCACATCCTCCGCCCTGAAGGCCTTTCCGTTTGGTTAAAAACCAAAAGGGCAAAGAACTTGATTCAAATAGAATTTAAAAGGGGAAACATTTTTCTTGAAAACGCTTTGGCGGGAATCTCAAAATTTTACATAAGTGTTCCCTGGAGTACTGGCTAAATCAGAAACGAGAAAATGGTAGAAATGGAGGTTCAATTGGGGAAATCTCTCCATTAACAGCCTATCCAAACCCATTTGGCTAAGAATCTGAAACCCTGTTGTATTAGCTAACCCAATGAAAAGGTACTTTTGGAAATTGTTGCCAAATCAAAGCGTATCATAAAAAACTTAAATTCTAAAGCCTTTCTTAGAAAAAAAACTTTAGATTTATCATGGAAAATACTTAGATACTGAGGATTTTTGCTAGTAGAAATGTTTTTAGATTCTAAGGAATTATTCTAATAGAAAAATTCTGACACTCTAAAGACTATCTAAAAAAAAATCCTCAAAAAGTCTTGAAAAACCAAGAATTTTTCTATTAGAAAAAGTCCATAGAATCTATATTTTATTATCATAATATGATAACTATATTATTGTACGACTATTGTTGGCACAATCATTATTCCAAAAATATATGATGCTCTTCGAATATTATTGCGCCAACCATATTTTTTCTCTGGATGTTTTGTATTTTGAACAGTTTAATGGAGAGGGGCAAAAAGGTGACGGTCTGCATAATCTTCTTCGGCTAGTAAACGTAAATTTAAAATTTTTGTTCCCTGGATTATTTAACTATTCAATGATGAGGTACTTTTACAAATTTTTAACAGAAAAGTGAGTAAAATAGAGGTTAAAACGACAATGACTCCTTCTCAACGAACTGCCCAAACATTAGGGATTTTGCTTAAAACCTGGAGACTGACAAATGTACTTTTTAAAATTTTCTTTTCCATTAATGGCTTTAGCTATAAATCTGAAATTAGAAATATGTGTTTCTCTAAAGGAAGACCTAATTGTTGTAGTTTAAAAATAATAAAAATTAGGCTTAGAAATTAAAAAAAGAGCCCCCTTAATCACCTAGTCGAAATCGCTACAGCTCGAAACTTAAAATTTGACAGTCAAATTCTTGCTAAGACTTAGAAATTCATCAAGACGGTGAAGAGAGGCGATATAGAGAAAAGTCTCCCCCTCTGCTAAAAAATCTAAAATTAAAAATATGTCCTTCCTGGCGCTTATACAGTAATTAAACCAGCTGCATCTGGCAGAGAAAACTGTAGGAACTACCTCAAGGTTAATTCACCAAGAGTCTAAACAACTTGTCTTGCTTTCCTTTCCTTTGAAAATTGTATGCATATTGTGTCTATTTATCTGTACATTTTTATGTAAATATTTACATAAGACTACAAATTTCAATTTTAATTTTGTATTATAAGTAAATATGAAAAGTTTTAAATTAAAATCCCATTTAAATATGAGTTAAATATATTTAACTAAATTGTTTATTTAAGAATTTTGTGTAAGTAAAAGGCGATACAAAAAGAGAGAGAGAGAGAGATACTGCAGTTAAAATGTTCAATAGCAATTTATTTTCTTTTCTTTTTTGTCTTGAAGGGAAAAAAAATCAATTAATTTATTAACATTAAATGTAAAGCAATATTTAAATGTTAAAAACAACAACAACAATAACAAATGCCAGTGTATATACGAAAATCAACAGAAAGCCAAACAATATTAACTGTAAACAAAATATGGTTCCCTGGTGACTATTCAAATAACCCACACAAACAAACAACCAAACAAACAATTTTTGATGTATAAATGTACCCTGTAGGAAGCCTGGGGTCAAGTGCCTACAAGTCACCAGTTTTGTCGACTATTTTGGTGACATATGCAACAAAGTGTATACACTTTTTACATTACAAACAATCAACAAAGCGCCTACGAAGCCTGTAACAAACAATTTGTAACTTATTTACTTTCATGAAATTTATAAAAAAAATGTATAAATAAAATATCTAATTTTCCGATATAAATGCACCTGGTTCAACTTATTTTTCTTCCTAGTATAGAAATCTAGTAAAAAGTTCCAAAAGTGTAGAACTACTAAAATGTACTAGTGAATTTCTGGTTCCAATGTCTACACTTAGTCAATAGTTGTGTAGATTCGCTATGACAAGCACATGATAAATGTCTACAGCAGAGAGAGAATTGGCTGGGGTAATAATCACACGCAGAGAAAAAACATAGTTGCAACATGATCACTGCTACTATATTGTGCTTGCTGCAATCAAGTATAGTTGTCACAACCATATTATGGTCGCTACCATCATTATTATAGTAAATATTTCACTATTTTATGATTGCCACCTTCTATTTTATAACATGATTGGCTGTAACCATACTGTGGTAACAAATATTCTGACTATGAAAAAAATATGATAATTATGCAACCATAAAATGCTGGCAACAATCAAAGAATAATTATACATAAAATAAAACATGACTTTGACATTTACAGTCATAATACGGGTATTGTCTTGTTTTCATAAAAACCAAAATGTCTTAAAAAAAACAATCATATTTTGTTTACTAAAACTGGACAAATATCAGATGGGTAGAAAAAACCTTTCATGTGGCATTAAAACATTTCATCAATTGACCTATTAAGATCCAGTTTATTTTTTTTTTAAATTTAGAAGATTTTTTTGAGGGTTTCTTTCGAAAATTCCTCATACATGTAATATTATTTACAATAATCAATTCATTGTCAAAAAGATTCTATATACAGATTTTATATGGATCATATTATGATAATCCAGAAATCATAATATAGTTATGGGGACCATAATGTAATAACATTTTGAGCATACTATGATTACATGCAATCATATTATGATAAATTCAACATCATAATATGTTTATTTAGAATCATAATATGGTAATTTTTGGATCATAATATAACTGTAGGGTCAGTATTATGGTAAAATTATGGATATTTTATTATCATAATATGATAACCACAATATAGAACGACTATGTTTGGCACAATCATAAACCCAAAAATATATGATGCTCTTCGAATATGATTCTCCCAACCATGTTTTTTCTTTGCGTGTAGTCAGTAGTACTGCTGACAAAGTCAATAGTGAATCAGTACAGTTTCACTATCAACATTTCCTTCAGGGGGTAGTTTCAACAATATATTTGTATGTGTGTAGAAAAACCTGTCTTGTTGAATTTATACAGGGTGATTCAGTCACGACCCGCCATATTTTGCCAGCGTATTCCTTGGCTCCTTTAATGAAAATATGTCCATTACGACCCTCCCCGAAATTGCAAGTGCGCGAAATGACAGCGATTTGAAAATTTTCGAATTGGTGGTCGGAGGGTAGTAGGGTAATATTGCTAACTTCTGAATCAGTGGTCGGATTTTTTTTGTTTCATGTTTTCACTTCAGTCAAATGGTCATAACTTTGGAACGGTAAGATCTCTGGGCTTTGTTTAAGGCATTTTGAAGACGTAAGAGATATGGCTATCTTCTAAAAGAGAAAAAAGCATAAGTTACCTGCCATCTGGCTGAGCAAATTGAGGTTATGTGCACGTTCTTATGTCTTTTTTTCCAAAAGCTCTGTATCTCGGCGATTTCACTTTTTTTTTACTTTTTCTTTATTGATTCTGAAAGGTCTCCCAAAGACCTTTCCGACAAGCAATATTCGGCCACTGGTTCAGAAGTTATCAATATTACCCTACTACCCTCCGACCACCAATCCGAAAAAATTTCAAACCGCTGCTATTTCGCGCACTTAAATTTTCGGGGATGGTCGTAATGGACATATTTTCATGATATGAGCCAAGGAATACGCTGGTGAAATTCGGCGGGTCGTGACTGAATCATCCTGTATATACAAATACAAGGACAGTAATATGTATGCAAACGCATACTCACACACACACACACACGCTTATAAACATTTATTATAAAATGCTTTAGTTTTTGTTTATTTGTTGATAGAGAAGAATATTAAAATAAACACATAATGTGATTGCTGGAATTTGTTTGTTAGATGTGTACAATGTTGGTTTTAACTGCTACTACAGTATCTAACAATTTTCTATATGCAACTGTGCATTATCACACATTTGCATTTTGCATTTACTCTGTATTTATAAAATCAATGTATTTGTATGAATTTCATAAATGCCTCTGTTCAAATAGGTAATATAGTGTAGTGCCTATTTAATATACGAGGGCAGTTCGAAATATTATAAAACTATAAATTTGAAATAGCAATACACTCCAAATAATATGTTAGTAATTTAAAGGAAATATTTTTGATTTTTAGCCTTAAATGAATAACAATTTTTTTTAGTTAAAAATTATTTAAAATTAACAAAAAGAAAAATAAATAATATTTTTATAAAAAAACAAGAAAGAGCGGCTAAATTCGGCTATGCCGAATCTTATATACCCTTCACCATGGTTGGGAAAAAAGTGAAGTTTATATATGGACATATATGGAATGGACAGATTTATATACGGACATCTTTAAGAGAAAATTTAACATTTAGTTTGGTGATAACGCTTGGACTTGGGAAGATTTATGGTTCCCGAAAATAGGTATTTAAAAAAATGTATGTTTTGGTCATAACTATTTTCAGCAAATATGTTATACTAAAGATTTTCGATCTTTGGATATATAAGACGTATCCATAGGTCATATTACAGCTCAAAATTTTAGTTTTTATAAAAATTTTGATGTTTTTAGCGCATTTATGGAGTATTTAATTACTATTTTGTGCCACGCCCAATTCAAGGATCCCGCCCACATTTGGTCAGATGTTGTGTATTGATAACCAAGATGTTTGCACCTTATTTGGAAACTTTTCCTCTTTCCGTTCTCCAATTATGCAGAAAAGCTGACCGACATCTTTAAGCCAACTGTGCTGGACGCATTTGTTTTGTTAAAAAAATAAAAAAATAACAAAAAGTCTTAAGAAAATAAAAAAAAGTGTTAAAAAATACAAAAATAAAAAAAGTTGAATAGACGGGGCTCGATCGCGCGACTAAAAGAAAAAAAGTATTTGTGACAAAGCGCTTAGACCATTGAACCATTGAAGGACATAAGCAAACGTCGTTAATAGAAGTAAATAAAGAGTTTTCGTTTAAAACAGATTTGTTTGTGTTTTATTTAAATGACACTTTGTGTGGATTTGTTGTTTGTGTATAAAAGGTGAAGAGGTGAAAGACAAAAAGTTCAACATATAAAATAAAAACAACAACAATCACGATCATAATACCAATCAGTGTTGTCATATATTTTTTTTTCAAAAATCTTTTGAGTTTTAAAAAAAGCTTTTTTCGACCAAAAAAATATTTTTTTACAAATCGTTAAAAGATTTCACTAGAACTGCATGTGTTTTATTTCTACAAAAACGTTTAATTTAGCTGGCGAATTTTCTATTGGGATTTTATTTCGCTTTTTTAAAAAAATGTTTTTAATTTTCTTAGCTTAATTTTAAAAATTTGAAGGAAAATAGTTTACAAATTTTTCTAAGTTATGACCAAAAATAGTTGCACTCAAAGAGAAACCAAAAAAAAAAGTCTTAAGAAAATATAAAAAAAATTGTACAAAAAAGTTGAAAAAAGGGGGGGGGGGGGGGATCGATCCCCCGCCTAAGAGAAAAAAAGTATTTGTGACATAGCGCTTAGACAACTGAGCCATTGAAGTTCATGTACAATCATCGTTAATAGAGGTAAATAAAAAGATTTGTTTGGTTTTTATTTAAATGACAAATCTTTGTATTGGTTTGTTGTTTGTGTATAAAAGGTGAAGAGGTGAAAAAAAATAATTTCAACAAATGGATGTGTTTGTTATGCGTAATATTCAACATACATATAAAAACAAAGGGATTTAACGGAAAAAATTAGAGGCAGTCGTGGTTTTTTGCTAATACCTCAGCCATTTATTAACCGATCTGTCTGATTTTCAATAGCAAACAGAAATGGATCACATGTAACAGAAATATATAATAATCAAGTCCTCATCATGTTTGGGGTCTTCGGAAAAACCATTTCAACACACAGACGGACAGACGGACATCGTTAAATCAACTTCGCTCTTCATAAGGACCCATAATATATATACTTTATAAGGTCTAAGATGAATATTGTAGAAATTACAAACGGAATGACAAACTTATGTATACCCTTCCACCTGTGGTGAGGGGTATAAAAACAGACCTAAGCTCAAAAAATAAATTAGTTACAAAAAAAACTTTAATTGAAATTTAAAAAAAATTGTTTATTTGCCTAAAACTGTGTTTATGCTTGTAATCTAATTAAAGTTGGATTTTGATCCAAAAAAATACGAAAAATATCAAAATCACAAAAAATACAATTTTTCGTTAATTTAACGAAAAGTTTTGTTGTTTCAACAATGATTTCGTATTTTTATGCATGAATTATTATAAGTGTGTATAATATTATACACAAATTAGATTTCGAAATTTAGCTTAAACTAAATTTCGAGCGTAATATAAATGCCAGTTTAAACCAATAATTTTCACACCACTTTTGCTATGGCAAATATACAAATATGAATTCTCTACCATTATAATGAGATAAATATGTAAAAAAAAATCTAATTAAGAACATCAGAATAACAATAATGAATTGAAAATTGTTTTGAAAATTATAACAATAGACAGACACACAAAAATTAATTGATTTGAAAATAAGGGTGTAGTGAAAAAAAAAAACAAATTTGAAAAAAAAATTATCAGCATAATATTAATGAATTTTTTGCATTAAGCCAAAGATTAGTAAGGGTATGATTGTCACAACTATATACAAATATATTTGCTGCATTCATAAATCCACAAATATAAAATGCTTCTCGAATATGATCTTTTCAACCATATTTCTTCTTTGTGAGGTAGTTTTTTATTGTTTAGCTTAATTTTTTTGTGAAAATTAAATTTTTATTTTAAATTGTTATTCTTATTGGTTTCATGACAAATTTTTATTTCGACAAAAATATTTCTTCACCATACCCTATTTAAAATACATTTATATTTAATTTATATTTAATATAGTACACTGTTGATAAACACTACTCCCAGATTGTGCTATATAAATATTATTAAAATAATATATATAAATAAATCTTAATAGAAGTCTATTAATAAAGGCAAAGAAAATTAATAAAACAAAATTATGACCTCCGGTGTAGACTTATGACATGTACCAGATGTACTTTTATCCTAAAAAAAAAAACTGGGCACAAATTAAGAGTCAACTGTACCTACATATTTAACATATTTGTTAATTGAATTTACATATACACATAAACATTAGTGTGTCCCTTTAAGGTGTATAATTTAATTTGATGAATTTAAAATAATTAAAAACATAAGAAATATTTAAAAATTTATTTATTTCCCTTTTCTAAAAATAACCTGAAAAAAACAGAGTATGTTATAAGAAAATCCATGGATAATTTCCAAAGTTATAGCAAATTAAGTGTACATATAATCAATATCGTACTTATCATATTGAGTATACGTACAATGTCTCAACTAATTATAAAACAAATATATGAATTTTTGTTTGAATATTTAAAGTAAAATATTTTCTCCATCAACATTAAACTTTTCTAATATTTAGAGTTCTAAAGAGATCTTTTGCCGGATCGAAATTTATGTATCAGCCTAGCTAAAAATTTATAAATTGTTATATTTTTGTAAATATTTAGAGGTGAAATGCTCGCTATAAATTAACAAAACTAGCAAACTCTACATGCAGGGAAAAACTTAATGGCAACATGATCACTGCTACTATATTATACTTGCTGCAATCGGGTATGGTTGTCACAATTAAGTTATTGTTTTGTTAATAGGTTCCCACCATCAATATAGTCGCTACCATCATTATTGTATAGGGTCCGTCAAATAACTTTGAAAATACTATAAAAAAACTACTGAAGATTTTCTCAAATTTCTTTTTTTATTTGAAAGTACAATCCTTCCGGTTAATAATAGAAAAAAATTTCATTCAAATGGCTGCCTCGGCTGGCCATGCAGTAGCCTACACGATCGGTCCAATTTTTTAGCACATTATCGATTGTGTGCAGCTGTATTTCATCAATGGCTTCACAAATATTGTCCTTTAAAGCGTCAATTGTCTCTGGCTTGTCGGCGTAACACTTATCTTTGACGGCACCCCACAAATAATAGTCCAACGGTGTCAAATCGCAGCTCCGAGGTGGCCAAACGACATCAGCTCTGCGGCTAATAATGCGATCTTTAAAAACAGGGCGCAAAACATCGAGTGTAGCTTCGGCTGTGTGGCACGTAGTGCCGTCCTGTTGAAACCAAATTGTTGCCAATATCCTCCTCTTCAATTTTTGTGAACAAAAATTCGTTCAACATGGCCCGACAACGATCGCCGTTGACTGTAACGGCCACTCTTTGCTCGTTTTCGAAGAAAAATGGCCCAATTATCCCTCTGGACCAAAATCCGCACCAAACAGTGACTCGTTTTGGGTGCATCGGCTTTTCAATGTATGCGACAATTTTGCTTGTTTACATACCCGCCAAGATCAAAATGAGCTTCATCTGAAAAGATGACATTACCATGTTTTTCAAAGTAATGTCGCAATATTTCCCAGCGTTGTTCAAGCGTATACACAACCGTATTCGTTCAGCGGAAGGATAAAACTAATTATCTGTCAAATCAGACATGAGCTAAGTGTTACCATTTACGAAATAAGCTCTAGTTCAAAAAAAAAAAACGGTAGATTACATCTTGATTGCCACTTTATATTTTTTAACATGATTGACTGTAACCATATTGTGGTAAAAAAAATATACTGACTATAAAAAAAATATAATAATTGTGAAACTAGAAAATGCTGACAACAATCAATGAATAATTATAAATCAAATAAAACATGACTTTGACATTTATAGTCATAACATAATGTCTCGTTTTGATAAGAAAATGTATCAGTTCAGTTACCCATTTAAAAATTAAAATATATGATCATTTTTATCTGGGGGGGAGGGGTTTATTTTTGAAAATGCCTTATTTATATAATATTATAATTTACGCTCATTAATTTATTGTCGAAAATATTTATTGTCAAAAAGATTCAATATAAAGATTTTATATTTTTTTTAATTATTTTTAATAAAAACAATAACAATTTTTTTTTTAAATAACGACATTCATATGGACAAAAGTACTCAGAATATTAATAAAATAATTTTTTATAAGAAAAAGTCTGCAGAACCCAAGAGTTATTTTGTACAAAAATGTTTCTTATAAATACAAAATACTAGATTTTTAAAAATTTTTCTGATAAAAATATTTTTGGATTTTTAGAATAAAATCCTCAGGTTCTTAGATAAGAAATACATATTCTTAAAAAAAACTTGATTTTTTGAATAAAATGTTTTCAGATTTTGAGGACTTTTTATCGTGAAAATACTTAGATTCTAAGGACTTGTTTTTTAGTGGAAATACAGATAGATTTTAAAGTCTTTATAAAAAAAAATTTTGAGACTCTAAGGACTATCTAAAAAAAATCTTAAAAATGGGTCAAAAATCAAAGAATTTTTTTTAAATATTCCTTAGAATCTAGGTTTTTTTTATTAAAAAAATTTCTATAATTTAAAAATTTTTTGTAAAAAATTTCTTTTTAAAAAAGTCCATAGAAAGTTTTGTTAAAAAAAGTCCTTTTTTGATATATTAAATAAAATATTTTTAATTTTAAAGAACATTTTTATAGTTTCGAATCATAATATAACTGTAGGGATTATATTATGGTAAAATTATGATTATTTTATTATCGTAATATAATAACTATATTATAGTACCACTATGGTTAGCACAATAGTAATTCTAAAAATTATATTTGATGCTCTTTGAATATGATTGCCCCAACCATGTTTTTTCACCTGCGTGTAAAATAATTTTCAATATAAAAAATTTCAACTTAAATAATATTTACTTAAATAAAATAAATATTATGTTTATTCAAATACGATTTAATAACACTGTACAACAATTTCCAATTTTTTCCTAAATAACGGGGTTTCAACAATGAATTGTGGTAGAGGAGACAAAAAATAAGATCACATTGGAATTTTATTTAAGGGGAGGGTTAAAGTTCCCCCTTCGGACTGTTCGTGCAGCATATCAGCTCATATGTGTTCTTTAGATCAAAGGTGTTGGGTATGTTCAGCAGCTTGCTATATAATATTAACGCAATTATTTTTGTGGAACATATTAACCCTTTAGCTCCCCCACATAACAGTAATTTTTGGCTCTGCTCTAGCAAATCGTAAAAACATCACTAAAATGGAGAAGGTTGGGAATGAAATGTTCAAAAAAAAATGTTGGTCATGAAATTTTGATGCATATGTCAGAACACATCAAAACCCCCAACTTATCTTTAGGCATCATCTCAATACGATAATTTAAAATTCATTTTTCTAAGGGACACACTAATTTCAAAGTAAATACAATCATGTTTATGAATAACAATAATGCAAAACATATTGTGTATGTGGTTAATATTCACTATTTTGTATTTGTATTAATAATAAATAGTATGTGTGTGTGTGTGTGTGTGTGTGTGCATGTGTAGATTTCAACACTAATACACATATATTGAAATCCTGTATATCCCAACAATAACAACACCACAGACTAAACAGGTATGACACGAAATTTTAAATTGCAACTCTGGCAACTAAGCCTTAATAATATTAATAATGGTAACTCTTTTTGTTAACTGTAGCAATGGACTGAAACAAATATATGTGTATACACAATATAGTGTATAAAAAATCCTATGAGTAATTAAATCTTCTTACTCTTTCTAACAACAAATCATAAGATCCCATATGGTATATTAACATTTTTGACAACTGACACTTGAGTCGTGTCTGTTTAGTTTGTGACCACAATCTACTATTACCGGGACTTTAATATACACTGCATACACATATTTATTATTATTTCAAAAACTTTTGTATACAACAACAGTGAATCCCTTAATAATTGGGTAACAAGTGTATTTAACAAATTCATTTTGTTAAAAGAGTGGTAGGTTTACATATATTTGATGTTTTTTATAATTATCCAAATTATCCGTTTCAGTTAGTTTTTACTGTAATTTTATATGTATGTATTTAATTTTATATAAGCTTACATACATATATATTTATATTTTGCATGTGTTTCCAAGTGGTCAAGTTATTGTACGTTGACATTTAATATTAACAACGCTGTAAATTAAACGTTGTTAACTCTACTTAACATCTAACAAACAAACTTTATATATCTATGTATGTTATGTTATGTATGTTCGTTATGCTATTCAGGTGAAATTATGTGTAGTGATATCAAATATTATGCTTCATGTATTTCATTATTTATGTTGACAAACAAAATTACAAAGGAAACAATATGTAAAAACAAAATTAAATTCTTTTATAGATTTTCTTTTTTGTTTTTGTATTGGTTGCCACACAGAAACATTTTGATAATGGCTGCGTTATATTCATGCATTACCTTGTTATGATATCTCGTTAACTCTTGCATTATTTGCAAGCATAAAATAATGAGTAACCGATCATTGATAACGTATTTCATGATTTATAAACGTAAACGTAAATAATTGAAATATTTTTGAAAATCTATTATAGTTCAAGACATATATATGATCATAAATTATTCAATATTTGTTCAAGACCGAAATTTGCGGGTATATAACCGTATATAATCATATATGACCATATATGAATTAGCATATAAGAACATAAATATATTATCATATACAACAATTTACCCGCAAATTTGGAATTCGGACATATATAGTCACATATATGGGCATATATGATCAGTTATACCCATATATTATCATATATGAGCCCTCGTTTAAGAATAGATCTATAGATCTTATCAGATCTATTGCCAGATATGTTAATATTTATAGAAATCTAAAGAATTTTTTAATATTTGTGTGTGATATAAGCAAATCTGGTCATATCAGATTATATATAGTGTTAATATCCATCTGATACCGGATCTGGCACCAAATATTAGCCATTTTCTAATGAATTAAAATAAAAATGTCCTGATAAAAATAATTCTAGAATTGGAACCACTTGAGACACTGAAATTTGGATTTGTATTCTTCGTTCAAAAAAACTAAAACTTCCCATGTAAAAATCGAAATATGTATGAACATACATGATCAGATATGAGTTTGTATATGATGATACATGGGTATACATGGTCATATACGTCCATGTATTGTTCAATATATAATCATACATGATATCATTTATGAGCAAACATGGATAATATATCAGTATTTATGATTATATAAAGGGTGGTTAAATTTTACGGGCCGATGTTGAATGTAAACCACACCTAAACGTCAAGTTTTTTTCTGCATTTCATTTGACATTTTTCAATTTCAGACCAACTCAATTTGAACCATGAAAAGATACACAATCGAGCAACGCGTTAAAGTAATTCAGGCTTATTATGAAAATGGGCGTTCAAATCAAAATACATTTCCTGCACTTCGTGATTTTTTCGGACAATTTAATCGTCCAAATGTGCGTATAATCGGAAAAATCGTGCAAAAATTTGAGCAAACCGGGTCTGTAGGAGATGTAAAAACACCAGTGCATGCTCGTGCAGCTCGTACTGCAGAAAATATTGCTGCTGTTCGCGATAGTGTGGCTGAAGAACCGTCCACCTCAACTCGTCGTCGTGTCCAACAATTGCACCTCTCACGTTCGTCGTTGATGAACATTATGCATAAAGACTTGCATTTACTCGCTTACAAGGTGCAATTGAAGCAAGAACTAAAGCCTCTTGACCATTCCAAACGTCGTCAATGGTCAGAATGGTGACAAGAAATGTCAACAGTGGATGATCAATTTTCGAAGAAAATCATCTTCAGTGATGAGGCACATTTTCACCTGAGTGGATTTGTCAGCAAGCAGAATTGTCGCATTTGGGCGAATGAAAATGCAAGAGTGATTGTCGAAAAACCACTGCACCCACAAAGAGTGACTGTTTGGTGCGGGTAATGGGCAGGCGGCATCATCGGGCCTTATTTTTTCCAAAATGAGGCCGGTCAGGCAGTTACTGTGAATGGTGTTCGCTATCGTGAGATGATAACAAACTTATTGTGGCCAAGAATTGAGGATATGACCCTGGACGATATGTGGTTTCAACAGGACGGTGCCACTTGCCACACAGCTAACGAAACAATGGCTCTTTTGGGAGACAAATTCAATGGCCGTGTTATCTCACGTGCTGGCGATGTCAATTGGCCGCCAATATCATGTGATTTGACACCGTTGGAAAAGGTGTACGTCGATAAGCCAGCAACAATTCAAGAGCTAAAGAATGAGATAATTCGGCACATTAACGGCATAGAACCTCAATTATGCCTGAGCGCCATCGAAAATTTGGACCATCGGATGGAGGTGTGCCGCCGAGGTCTCGGCGGCCATTTGACCGATATTTTGTTCCATACATAATTGAACCATACCATATTATCATAATAAAAAGAAATGACAATAATTTCCTGAATAATTTGTGTTTTATTCAAAATTAACATCGGCCCTTAAAATTTAACCACCCTTTATAACATTATAAGGCGCTAAAATTTCGGATCAAAAGATATTTGGTAATATATGAGGCCATACATGAGCGTATATGACCATATATGCCAATATATGATCATATACTAGCTCACATATGATCATATTTGTTTATATATGTATATATCGATTTTTAAATTAAGACATAAAATTATAAAGAGGAGTTTTTATCTCATCTCTAATTTTATAGAATTAGAGAAAATTTGATATTGCCACATTTATTTAAATGATAAATGATCGACTACAATTGATTAATGTGGCTTCAGTTTTGTTTGGGTATGAAACGATATTTTAGAAATACAATTTGTTAATTTAAAAAAAATTTTGAATTTTCGTTTGCATAGCGATACCTAGCTCAAGTCATTTAAACCAATTGTAGTTGGGACTTAAGGTATATAAGCTATATTAAATAATATAAGGTACAATATAAAACTATATATAGTACATATCGTATATAATTATATGAAATTGTATCGCCCGATATCTTATTATATAAATTTATTTTGATTTGGGTTTATATAAAAATAAAGGTATATTTTTTTTTAAATTTCTTATTGTATCTGATTAGATATTATATGTCCACATCAAACTGGATCTGACTATATATGATCACATATAATTAGATAATTAATATAATAATTATTTTGAGTGTAAATATCAATATTTTCCTACTCAAACTAAATCCAGCTATCAATCATTTATGAAGTTATATGAAAAATCACTTTTATCTCAGTTTATAAAAATTTTATAATAATATTTAAAATTTTTTAAATGTTCTGCTCATAAGATTTATATTGCTTCAGACATGTGAGATATTATAATATGTATATGCCCTCTAGAGATGAAATTAATGTCAAATTATGCTATACGCGTGTAAATTTCACGCGTAAGTATATAAATTTTCAAATATATGAAAATATGATGATGGTTTGGAAAATGTTGGCAGTAGTAGTAATGCAAAAATATGTTTGTATATGAAGTGTGTAAGATATATTTTAAATCTACAGGGATGTTAAAATAAAATGCGTATATAAAAAACAACAGCAGAAACAACACTAACCCGAGGAGGCCTTCTCACACTAAAATACCATTCTTGATATAATTTGGAAATAGGATAAATAGAATTTTGTTATACTTTTGGTTACAAAACATGTTTAACCACGCAGAGAATAAACATGATTAGGGCAATCATATTTGAAGAGCATTATATAGTTTTGGGATTATAATTGTGCTAACCATAGTCGTACTATAATAGAGTTATCATATTATAATAATAAAATAACTATAATTTTACCATAATATAATCCCTACAGTTATATTATGAAGCGAAACTATGAAAAAGTTCTTTCTTTATTTTAAGAATATTTCTTTAAAAAATATTTGATATTAAAGACTTTTTCAAGCAAACTCTGTTTTTGATTCCATGGACTTTTCTCAAGAAAAATACTTAAAAAAATTCCAAGGATTTTTGATGATGCTAGCGACTATATTAATGGTTAGAATCTATTTATAAACCGATGTCTTGATTGTGACAACCATACCAGAATGCAGCAATCATAATATAGTAGCAGTTATTATGTTGCAACCATGATTCTTTTTTCCTGTGTGTGCTTTATGATATTTAAGAAAAGTTTAATTTAAGAAATAAATGTCAAGAAAGGCAAAGTTAAAAATTCTTGATTTTATGAATTTTACACTTCCCCAATACATATCCCAATCCCCATTAAAATTGATCTTTGCGGTTTAGAAGCCTTCCCTTGTAAATAAATCTATGACTACTTTTGAGTAATGCCAAAGGGCATCTTGGTGAATAACACAAGTCTAAAGTAACGTCATCATAATCATCATCATGATGATAAGTAACAACAGCAGGAAAACAACATCTTCAATCTTTGAGTAGCTAAGAGTATGCAACATCATTTATATATAAAATATGAGACTTTCCACATCAACTGACCCAGGAAAAATTATTTCGGATTAATGTCGATGTTTTAGTATTTATTGCCCTCTAAGATAAGAATAAAACATGAAACAATTTTTTCCATATTTTCTATAAAAAAATAGACGAATGTGAGTGGTTAAAAACTTATGTAGAAATTGTCCATTTTTTAATATTTTTTTTTTAATTATAAAAAAGTGTTGATTTATAATGTCTCAGCTTCTTACTCCACTTAGTTTTAAGAAAATATTCATTGAATATTGTACATTATAGATATTCGATAAAACTAAATATTTATTTTTGTTCAAAATTAGGGGCACATAAACGTATAATTAATATAATAAATATACGTACAGACACGCAAAGAAAAAACATGGTTGGGTCAATCATATTCGAAGAGCATCATATATTTTTAGGTTTATTGTTGTGCCAACCATAATCGTACCATATTATGGTTATCATATTATGATAATAAAAGAACCATATTTTTACCATAATATGGTCCCTACAGTTATATTATGATTCAAAAATTACCATATTATAATCCTAAATAAACTTGTTATAATGAATTTATCATAATATGATCGCACGTAATCATAGTATGCTCAAAATGTTATCATATTATGGTCCTTCATAACTATATTGTGATTCCTGGATTATCATTATATGATCCATAATCTAAGAAAATTTCTTAAAGGAAAAGTTCTTAGAAACTATGAAAAAGCTCTTCAAATTTAAGAATATTTCCTTTAGAAATGTTTTTTCTAAAAAAAATTAATATTAGGAACTTTTTAAAGAAAAATTGTTAAGGAAAAAATCATAGACTTTAAGAACTTTCCTTTCTTTGATTGTATAATTATTTATTGATTTTATCGTTACATAATTATCATATTTTTTTAATATTCAGAATTTTTGTCATCACAGTATGGTTGCAGCCAAACATGATATAAAATAGAAGGTGCCAATCATAAAATAGTAAAATATTTACTAAATAATGATGGTAGCGACTTGGTTGTGACAACCATACCCGATTGTAGCAAGGACAATATAGTAGCAGTGATCATATTGCAACCATGTTTTTTCTCTGCGTGGAGGTGCTAACTAAATATAGAAGAAATATTTAATTTTTTATTGCTTATTTGGTATACACAATATTCAACAAACTCTTAAACTTTCGAAGTCTTCCAAAACCTCCGAAACATGTTTAAACACGTAGGGGAAAAACATGATTAGGGCAATTATTATTTTACCGTAATATGGTCCCTAAAGTTTTATTAAAATTTCAAAGTCTTCAAAAGCCTCCGAAACATGTTTAAACACGCAGATAATAAACATGATTAGGGAAATCATATTCCAAGAGCATCATATACTTAGTTTTGTGATTATGATTGTGCCAACTATAGTCGTACAATAATATAGTTATAATATTATGATTACACTGTCCAACAAATTAAGACTTTTTGAATGGAACAGAAAGGGTATGTTGAGTAGATCATTTTTGTAGAACAAACTTATGGTCCAGCACGTCTGAGTTTTTTTTTTACAGTGGGTAAAAATTTTCATTTTTTGGTCGAAGGGAGCATTATACTATATGAAAAAAATGCTGTAAGTTAATGTCTGAGAGAATTCTTATGGTCAGAGTTGTATTGTGAAATTGTATGAGGATTATTTTTGTGGAAGATCTTAACCCTCTAACTGGTCTCTTTATGGGTCAATTTTACCCTTTTTCCGATAAAATAAAAAAATATCCTTTAAAAATGGACATTTAAGGATTAAAATATGCTACGAAAATGTTTGCCGGAAAATTTCAGTGGGGGTCACCAAAGACACCAATGTTGTAAATAAAGCTCTTTACGATTAATTGGCAAAATTACACGCCAACTTCTATAAAAAAATTATAATATTGTTTTAATAGTGGTTATACTCAACATGCTGTTGGACAGTGTTATTAAATAACCATAACTTTACCATAATATAATCCCTACAGTTGTATTAAACTTTCGAAGTCTTTAAAAACTTCCGAATAATTTTTTTTTTGAAAAGAAATTAAAAATAAATTCTGGACAATTTTCAAATAGTTATAATTCTTTTTAAAAGTTTTTATTTTTTTCCAAATTTTTCATAATAAAATTGCCTGCATTTCCAAAATTCCATTAAATATTAATAAAAAAAAAATATTTAAAAGTTCTAATTTTATATATTTTTAACGATGACTTCGGCCACTTTTTAGAAATATTAAATAAATTATTCCTTGTTTTATTCATCAATATAGTAAAATAAATTTGCTAAGTTGGTAATATTGATGCGATATAAATTTTTATTATCTCGACAATTGCTATGGAAAGCTTCATATGCGAAATTTTTTTTTTCTTTTTTTGTAGAAAATTTGTAACAATCTTAAAGAATAGAACTTGAGGCTCTATTGGGGCTAAAAACCTGCTTATGAGATGAATATTTTATCACTGCGTGATATGAAGTGTTTTAGTAATATAAGTAACAATAATCATCAGCAGCAAAAACATTTTTTTTGATGGTTAGAAGCTCCAAATCATATTGTAAATAAATACTTAATGGGGGCATGTATGAAGGTGTAGCTTAGAGTTGTTCAAAAATAATAAATTTTGGGAATAAAGATATAATTATAGTCTACGAAAAGGCCTACAAAAAAATTCAAAAATCACAGAAAAAAACATGGTTGCAACATGATAACTGCTACTATATTATGCTTGCTGCATTCAGGTTATTGTTTTACAAATAGGTTCTAATCATCAATATGGTCACTACCATCATTTTTGTAGTAAATATTTTATCATTTGATGATTGCCACTTTCTATTAACATGATTGGCTGTAACCATACTGTGATAACAAAAATTCTGACTATGGAAAAAATATGATAAGTATGGAACTATAAAATTATAAATACTTTTAAATAAAATAAGATTCTATATAAAGATTTTTTTATTTTTTAAATTCTTTTCAATAAAAACAATACTAAAATTTTTTTAAAAGATATATTTATTAAATAATTTCTTGTAAAATAAGAACCTGCTCAGAATATTAATGAAATTATTTTTTTTAGGAAAAAGTCTGTAGAAGCCAAGAGTTGTTTTGCACGAAAAAGTTTCATATACAAAATACTAGATTTTAAGAAATTTTTCTAATAGAAATATTTTTAGATTCTATGGACTTCTCCTTAAAGTAAATTTCGCAAACTGTTTCTTAGATAAAAAAGTTCATATATTCTTAAAGAAAAACTTAGGATTATAAGGGCTTTCTTTGAATAAAAAATTCTTAGAATCTGAGGACTTTTTATCATGAAAAATGCTTTGATTCTAAAACGCTCTTCTTGTAAAAATATTCTTAAATACTAAGGACTCTTTCTAAAATAAAAGTTCTGAAACTCTAAAGACTACACTCAGAAAAAAAATTAGTACAAAAAATTTTAAACGGTTTTTAATCCCACTTTACTAATTTTGTACTAATTTTTAGTAAAAAAATTATTATTTAGCAAATCTTTTTGCTATTTACATTTTACAAATTACAGAATTTTTACAGAATATTAACAAATTTTTGTTGCTGATTTCAGAAATCATTTTACAAATTTTTGAAAATTGATTTGCTAAAATTAGCAAAAAAAAATTACTAATTTTAAAAAAGTGGATATTGAAGGAAATGTTATTTCTAATTTAAACTAACACCTACAAACTTAAATTGCCTTAAAATGTTACATAGATTAAGAAAAGGAATCGGAAGTGAATATACCGACTCATGTCTATAAATAAGACAACGACTTAAAATAGCACTAAAAAGGTTTTTTTAGTTCTAAAAATCAGCCCTTAAAAAAAAAAATAAAATTCGACCTTAAAAGTAAAAAAGATTACTAAAATTTTTTTCAAAACAGAAATTACCACATTAAAACAAAATGATAAATTTGTGTATGTTTTTACAATTTCTAAGCCTTTGATTTTTTTTTAAATTTTGTCTAAAATATTTTTTGAAAAAAATTGATGCTCGAAAAAAATTAATTTTGAAATTTTGTACTAACATTAATAATATTTAGTAAAATTTTTTGCTGATTTCAGCAAACAGATTTTAAATTCCACTTTACAAATAAATTACTAAAATTAAGTAGCGGCAGCTAATTTTTTCTACAAATTTCATTGTACTTCACGTCAGCAGACATGTGCTGCTAAGATTAGCAAAAAATACCGCTGGGCTCAAATTAGCAAAATTTCCCGTAACAACAGCAAAATTTTCAGTTGCCATTACAGAGTTTTTTTTTGATGAGTGTATCTAAAAAAAATCTTAAAATTTCCTTAGAATCTAAGAATTTTTCTATTCGAAAAAGTCCATAGAATCT
Source organism: Eustalomyia histrio (assembly GCA_949748255.1). Classification (NCBI taxonomy): domain Eukaryota; kingdom Metazoa; phylum Arthropoda; class Insecta; order Diptera; family Anthomyiidae; genus Eustalomyia; species Eustalomyia histrio. The sequence goes on along the minus strand of OX456524.1, from coordinate 153,762,650 downwards.
ATGTTTTTTTATTCAAAAAAAGTCCTTAGAATTTTAATTTTTTTTTGGAGTACTTTTCTTTAAAAGCGTTTCTAGAAAAAGTCTTTAATATAATTTTTTTTTTTTCTTTGAGAAAAGAAATATTCTTAAATTGAAAAAACTTTCGATTCATAATATAACTGTAGGGATCATATTATGGTAAAATTATGGTTAATTATCATAATATGATAACTATATTATAGTAGGACTATGTGTGGCCCAATCATAATCCCAAAAATATATGATGCTCTTGGAATATGATTGCACCAACCATGTTTTTTTCTCTAATGGATAATAAAAATAAATTTTCATTATTGTCAAAACAATAATTTCGTATTTTTATGTATGGATTATTATGTGATATTTATTCATTTGAGGCCCATTTGACTTGCACTGATTTAAAAGGTTTTTGATCTTTAAGAGGCAACAACTTTTTTAAGTTTCAATCCGCTCTGATGTACATATTTTATGCTGAAGATTTTGTTGCATGTAACAATGTTGCGTAGGAAATTTGTTTTTTTTTTTATTTTACAATGTGTCAGTATTTAAGTGAAAACATTGCATATAAAACGTATGTAATATTATTTACAAGCAAGGAATTTTATATTTTATTTTTTTTTTAATTTTATACCTCAATGATTTAAAGATTTACACAAGAGGCCAAATTAAGAAACAGCTAAAAATAAATTTTTTTATAGATTCTAAATATATAAAAAAAAAATCAGGTAAAAAAATTTAAAGCAGTTAGAGTACATTTATTCGAGGCAATTTAAATAAAAACAAGTAAGAGCGGCTAAATTCGGCTACGCCAAATCTTATATACCCTTCACCATGATTGGGAAAAAACTGAAGTTTATATATGGAATGGACAGATTTTTATACGGACGCCTTTAAGAGGAAATTAACCATTTAGTTTGGTGATAAAACTTGGACTTGGGAAGATTTATGGTTCCAGAAAATAGGTATTTAAAAAAAATTTATGTTTTGGGCATAACTTTTTTGTATCTGAACCGTTATTTCCGAGTTTTTCAGCAAATATGTTATACTAAAGATTTTCGATCTTTTGCTATGTAAGACGTATCCATAGGTCATATTACAGCTCTAGAATAGTGTTTGTTGTTTGTATATAAAAGGTGAAGAGGTGAAAGAAAAGAATTTCAACAAATCGTTAAAAGAAATCACTAGAACTGCATGTGTTTTATTTCTACAAAAACGTTTGATTTAGCTGGCAAATTTGCATTTGGGATTTTATTTCGCTTTTTTATTAAAAATATTTGTAATTTCTTTAGCTTAATTTTAAAAATTTGAAGGAAAATAGTTTATAATTTTTTTTTATAAATTATTATAAGTTATGACCTAAACTAGTTGCACTCAAAGGGAAATTATGTATAAAATTTTCTTAATATGTGAGAAATAAAATGGTTTAAAAATCTTTTTATAAATTCTTTTAAATCGGAACAAAAAATAGAAATAAAATCGTTTGTATTTTGTTTGTATCAGAGGGTTTTTATAAAAATTTTAATGTTTTTAGCCTATTTATGGATTATTTAATTATTAATATAAAATTTTATTTAAATTAATTATTAAATGATAAAAAAACAACAAAAAAAATCTTAAGATAATAAAAAAAAAATGTACGAAAAAAAAGTAAATTGACCGGGATTCGAACCCGCGACCCTTCCACCTGTGGTGAAGGGTATAAAAACGTTTGTATTTTGTTTGTATCAGAGGGTTTTTATAAAAATGTTGATGTTTTTAGCCTATTTATGGATTATTTAATTATTAATATAAAATTTTATATAAATTAATTATTAAATGTTAAAAAAAAACCAAAAATAAACAAAAAAAAAAAGTCTTAAGAAAATAATAAAAAAAAATGTTAGAGAAAAAAAGGATTTGTGACATAGCGTCTAGACAACTGAGCTATTGAAGCTCACACAAAATCATCGTCAATCGTCATTAGAGATTTGTTTAGTTTTTATTTAAATGACAAATCTTTGATGTGTTTGTTGTTTGTGCATAAAAGGTGGAGATGAAAGAAAAGAATTTTAACACATGGATGTGTTTGTTAAGCGTAAAGTTCTACATACATATTAAACAAAGGGATTTTACCGGAAATATTAGAGGTAGTCCTGGTTTTTTGCTAATATCTCAGCCATTTATTAACCGATCTGTCTGATTTTTAATAGCAAACAGAAATGGATCACATGTAACAGAAATAAAAAACAATCAAGTCCTCATCATGTCTGGGTTCTTCGGAAAACCCATTTCAACACACAGACGGACATCGTTAAATCCACTTTGCTCTTCATAAGGACCCAGAATATACATATATACTTTATAGGGTCTAAGATCAATATTGTAGAAATTACAAACGGAATGACAAACTTATATATACCCTTCTACCTGTGGTGAAGTGTATAAAAATATAAACACAAATATTTTGTATGCCAATAAATTTAATATTTGCTGTAAGTTTTCTATTTGTAAGAGATTTTTTTTCAAGAACGGTATCAAGCCGTAAATGCTTTAGAGTCACTTCTTCTTAAGACTGGAATTTTTCTTCTTAAAAATATATTCCGATATATAAAACTACCATTTACGAAGTATCGGGCATTTAAGCTAATAAAAATAATAATAATAAAAAAAAAAAATAACGTAAAAATCGACTTCAAAAGGTAAAGACATCATTTTGTTAAATTAAGAAAATACAAAACAAAGTCTTGCACAAACAAGTATGAGCAAAACAAAAACACCAGAAAACAGAAACAGCTTTTGAATTTTATAAAGGATTTTTAGTTTTGCTTAAAAGTAAGCAGCTTTTGTGGCATCAAATTTCAGCTGCAATGTCAGTTTGTTTTTTCAATTCATTCTTTTTTTTTTTCTTGGAGTTTTTTAACAAAACAAAAAATTTCACATTTTACAAAATACAAGAAACACAACACTGTATTAATGGAAAAATGGGGAAAAAGATCTTTAGAAAAATACATAGAAGAAAATATACGCAGCAAAGGACAAGGACGACGACGAAGATGATGGTGGCAATGATGATAATGATGATGCTGCTGCTGATGATGAAGTATATTCCTTTACACAACAAACGACACTCTATGCAACACCACTTCCTTATCCGGTTTCAAACCGGAACCTCAACAAACGCGCTTTAGTTTCATGTTGTTACATACTTTTTGTTTTCATCTTTTGTACTTCTTTGGAAATACATATTTTTTTTTAGTTCACATCTACTTTCTACATATATACCCCGCAATCATTTATTCCTTTTTTTTAACATATACCCAATATACCATATAGCAATCAAACTGCAATACAATTTGAGAATAAGCTTATATAAATAGTGTGTTTTAAGCTTTTCTTAATTTCGTTTATTATAATGTTTTATAAATGTGAATTCACAAGTGGTATTTAACAATGCTTGAGAAAAGATTATTATACACAACTGTTTTTAAAGGATGCTTATAAATAACACACACATATTGAACAACGCAATATGATGATTGAAATAAAAGTATTTTTCAATACATACTAGTCTTGTTGTTTTGTTCTATGCATACAATAAGTGCCGATATTTTTCTTTTTTAATTTGCGTGTACATTTGGTTGTAAATTTTATAAAGTGAACGTGTAATTGCATATTAAATTTAATTATTTTTATAATAATTATTATTTTTGGTTAAAATTAATTATTATTTTTTATAATTAAATTATTATTTTTTATATTTAAAATTAATTATTATTATTTAAAATTATAATAAAAAATAAATGAAATTAAAAATAATTATGATTTATCTTTTTCAACACTTAATAATATATGTATTTTATGTGAAGCTTATTCTACAATTATGTAAGCAAGCTTATACAAATATTGACTTAAATACGATTTTCTATACGCATATTAATACAATATTATTTTTGTAAGCTTATTCTACAATTGCAAGAATAAGCTTATAGTAATCATACACACATAATATTTTCACGAGGGTTCCGTTTTGATTTTTCTACAATTGTTACGATAGCCTTTTTCAATATATTCTCAAGTCTTTTTCAAGCTTAAGGCTTGTGTTTGTAAGCTTATAATAATATTTTGTTCAAGTTATTTGGTATGTTGGGTAGTTTTTATATATGTGTGTATGCGAGAGTGAGTATGCATTACCGCATTGTGTGGTGTCTCTGTTAACGTTGTTTGATTCCGCTGCTTTTTGGGTTTGGGGATTAGAGATTTTTGTCAATGAAGGTAATTTGCGGAAGATTTTGTCTAGAATTTCAATTAGATTGACATTTTTACTTTATTTTTATACTTTTTATAGTTTCAATACAATATTCCAATAACTGTTGATGCTGCTAAATAAGAAATTATGGCTGTATGTGTATGCTGTTCGGTATATTTTGGTAAGAAAGGTAGCAAAGACAAAAGATGCTGCTAATACTGCAAGTTCTTCTACTATCATTATAGATTATACATGTTTTTGTCATTTTGTTCATCGAATTGAAGCTTATCTAATGAATTTTTAGTTGATTGAAAAATTAAAGTTTTATTTTTTTTTGATAATCAATTGCGGTAGCTGATGATAGAAGTTTTGTGTGACACAATATCAAAAACAGTTATTAGAAAATTAAAGGCAGCCAATGAAGGTTTTCTTAAAAACTGCTTTTAATAAACTTTTTTAAAGAACACAAAAAAAAAATATTTAAGAAAATTATACACTTCGAAAATTATGCAGTTAGAATTAACTGCGAATGATAGTTGAATAGGTGTAAACTCAAATGTAAAATAAAGTTATTTTTAAGTACTAAAAATCAACGGACAAATGGAGCTAAAACCAACTATAAATGTAGCTAAATTCATCTACAAATATGGTAAGAAACAACTGTAAATGTAGTTAAAAACAACTATAAATATAGTTAAAATTAACTGTAAATTAAATTAAAATTTAAAAAAAAAATTTTCATTAATAGAAAACTTAATTTTTTATTTACACTCAAAAAAATATATATTCATTGTCGAAAAAATTTAATATCAAAAAGATTCTATATAAAAATGTTATATTTTTTAATTCTTTTCAATAAAAACTATATATATTTTGTTTTAATATGTTTATTAATTAATTTCTTGTAATATAACTTTTTCGTGAAAAAAGTACTCAGAATATTAATAAACATAATTTTTTATAAGAAAAAGTCTAAAGAACCCAAAAATTTTTTTAGTACGAAGAGTTTTCTTGTAAAAATGTATTTTTAGTCTGGTTCAAGATCATAGAAATTTGGATTTTTTTTTTTCAATTCTTTTCTTAATATTTGGAATTTTTTAAATTGATTCCTTTTTGCTTTTTTAGGGGAATATTTTTTGTGGCTTAAAACTTTTCTATTTTAAAAATGCATAACCATGCTGTCTTTAATTCAAAATGCTTTACTTATAACTAAATAATTGCAAAATTTAAAAAAAAAAAAATAATTTATAATTGTTCAAAATTTGACAAATTTGGTGAAATTATTTAAAGTGTTTTTACTTTAATAGATTTGTTTGTTTTTTTTCAAACTTATTGCTTTTAGTGTTTGCATGTATTTCAATTAAATTCAAAAAAAATAAAACATCTACAATTTCTTTAATATGTTACCAACATGAAACTAATATTTTAAATTTAATTCTTTGTATAGAATATCTACAATTTTATTTATTTTTCTGATAACAAAAATTTTTCATTTGAAAAATGCATTTCTCTGTTGTATCTATATCTTCTGTATATAAACCACATAAATATTTTTCTATATTCGTTATCATTGCACAACTACAGCTATAAGTTTTGAATCCTATTGTGTGGTTTATTTCTATTAATCTAAAAGCATGCATTTCGCGTTGCATGCTTCAACAATATACACAGAGAAAAATATAAAAATAATATTAAAATCAAGCCGTTACAGAGTAAAATTAATTACAAACAGTTTTGAAATGAAAACAAGTTTATTTTATTTTTTAATTATTATAATTATTTTAGGAATGAGATAAGGAAATCTAAATTTTTGACATATTGATTTAAATATGAAAATATTTATTTTAACTAAAATTATATTTACTTTAATAAGATTTATACTTAATTTAAATATGTTTGTAAAAATTAATCACCCTTATTCTAGTTGTCGTCATCGACACAAGACAATGTTGTCTTGGGATTTTTTTTTGAAATTGGTATTCCCGTTGTCGTTATCGAAAATAATTGATAACTGTCGACAAGTATTTGGTATTCTGTAAGAAAATGTGACGACGATATTGTCTTGAAACGACTCTGATTTTGTCGACACAATTTTTAGTAACGACTTGAGGAAAAGTAATGACTGAAAAAAAAAACGGAAAATGGGAAGAAATATAAAATCTATTAAATGCACTTGGTCCACCGAGAATAATGTGATGTGGATGGCAGAAGGTAAAGAAAGCATGATCATATAAAGAACATTATAAAAATATAACAAAATTTATTTATAGGTTTGGCGAGACTTAAAATTTAATGAAAAAAAGAAAATGGTAGCCAACAAAGCCGAGTGTAATGCTACAGGTGGCGGAAGATTCAAGCAATATATATTGAGCCCGCTGGAGGAAGCTGTGGCAAATCTTCTACAGTTTCAGAAACAGCTGAACCCTAAGTTAAAGTCGTTTCCAACACTGAGCTGGTATGACCCCTTAGCTAAAAATCTTAATGTAGCTGCCAACTTTATTGTTTTGGCATTAAATGTGGACTTGATTCCGGTTTTCAAATTAGGTGGTATTGTTTCCAGCACATCTTTGAAGGCTGTTTTATTCAGCCGAAAGTAACTTTTAAACCTTTTAAAAAAATTAGAAGATTAACATTCTTTAAAGTAACAGACTTTGATTTTGCAACTCACTTGTTATCCGGCAGATTAAAGATATTGGATTTCTGTATGAGAAGTCTTCTTTCCAATACTAGATTTTCTTTATTTTCTTCATCACTGGTATCAGAATTTAAATTACACATAAAAAACATTTTTTCGCAAAAATAATAAACAAAATAAATCTGCCGACTCAATTTTTAGAGATGTGTTTTTGTTTAAATCGATAAACTGTCAACGTCGTTACAACACAGATTTAGAATACCAATTTGGTGTCGAAGTGATGTCGACGTCGAAGCAAAGTGATGTTGACTCAAAAACGACGACGACATTGATAACGACAACTAGAATAAGGGTGAATATGGTTGATTTAAATTTGATATAATAATTGATTTAACTATGATTAATTTTCTCTGTGTATATATGAAGCATTTCTTTCAATTCTCTATACTTTGTTTAATGCATTAATAAACACTAAATAAATTTTTGAAAAATTCATATTCTAACAATTTTTGAATAAAATTAAAAATCGATTGTATTGTTAAGTGATTCTGAATATTTTGCCACGCCCATATGGTTCTCAAAAAGCTTGACTTAAATCTGAAAAACTTGAAGGGGGAGTATTGAAAAAAAAAATTACTTCATATGTAAACGTTTGAAGTATTCAAAAGAAAATTGTATTGACTAAAGAACATGGTAAAGTTTTTTTTTATTAAGTTTTCTTATATTTTTTTTCAAAATTCGAACCACAAAATGTTGTTGCTGTTATTCCTGCTGCTAAATTTAAACTAGTTTTGTGCTTTGAAACCCACAGAAAAAAATAAAGAAACAAACAAACATATGTAATAATGTCACACATGTCACCCACATTTTTCGTATAGATTCTTTATTGAAATTGTGTGAGTTTTATGTATGAGTATGAGTTTTTGTTGAGCACCTTAAGGATTTCCTGGTTTTTTCCTTCTTGTATACCATTTTTTTTTCTTTTTTTTTTTTTTGCTTTAATTTAATCAACTGAAAGCGCATTTTCAGGTCTTTCCCGCCATCATTTACTTCAATTTTAAGCAAAGCAATTCAATATGTTTTTTTTTTCTTATATTACTTGCAACATGGCAACAGTTACTTTTAGGGAATTGATTTTTGTTATTTTTTTGTTATTTTTGGTTGATACCAAAAATGAAGGATTTATGCTCAATAAATTGTATTTCATATGTTTGAGTATTTGTAAAATATCAATCGTTCATCATGGTTATATATAAAATATTGTCAAATATTGTTGCAAGTTATACAATATCTTATTTATTTGTTTTTTTTTTTGTAAAGAAGAACAAAATAATTGCATATCGCATTGATTTCCCGGTTTGATGGAACATTTTTGTATAAAAAAATTTAATTATTTTAAAATTTTTGAGAAATATTAAAGTTTAGTGTTGATTTGTATAAATTTCAAAATCATAAACATTTTTTTTTTAATGAATAGAAAAATATTGAAACGACGCTCGCCTCGTTTGTGTCTACATACTTCGTGATTTACGCTAGCTACAACTACACTCAGGGGAAAAAAGCTTCATCTTAATTAAACTGTTTCATAAATCGTTTGTCATCAATTCTTTTTATATTGAGGTGCTGTGAATATCCTTCGACGTCCTGTGAATCTCCAGAGGCCCTTAAAATATTCACAGAACATCAGAGTATACACCCAGGGCCTCAGGACTTCAAATAATATTGGCAAGGCCCCAAAAGATATTCGCAGGACCTGGAAGGATATTCTAAGGACCTTGAAACATAGTCGCAGGACCTCAAAAGATATTAAGAACGTCATTCAAGGTCCTGTAAATAGAGGATATTCTCAGGATCTCAAAAGATACTCGCAGAAACTTAACGGATATCTACAGGAGATCCTTAAATGTGCTCTAGGACCTTTAAGGATATTCTCAGAACCTTAAAAGGTACTCGCGGGACCTCAAAGGATATTTTCTAGACTTTGAAATATACTCGCAGGACCTCAAAGGATATTTACAGGAGATCCTGTCAAAGGTCCTGTCAATATCATTTGAGATCATGCGAACATGCTTCAAGGTCCTCAGAATATCCTTCGAGGTCCTGCATGCATATACATTAAGGACATTAAAGGACCGCCTGAAAACATCCTTTAAGTTTTTGGGAGTATCCTTTCAGGTCCTGCGCATATACTCAGAGGTCGTGTAAATATCTTTTGAAGAAACGCGAATATCCTTTGAGGTCCTGTAAATATCCTTTGAGGTCCTTTGATTATCCTTTGAAGGCCTGTAAATATACTTCGTTTTTTGTAAATCGAAGGATCTCTGAATATCCTGCAAAAATTATCAAAGGTCCTCGAAATATCCTTGGACCTGAAAACATCCCTTGTGTTTGCTCTTCCTGGACTGAAAACGAAGCCTTCCCTTTCCTCCCTTCGGAGGGCTCCCTTTGTTCTCTTCTACAATCTCGCCATTCAAAATGTTTAAAATAATAAAGTTTCTAAAATTTTGGAAAAACTGTCAACCAAATTTGTGTGAGCTCACCCCAACTAATGGCAGAAAATTCATCGTTCCAATACTCAAAAGAAGTTATTAAACACAAACCAAACATAAAAGCATTTTTTGATCAGCTACAAACCTCACCAACATTCTTCGGGTCTTTTAATATTAATTGTAAATACACAGAATAAAATTACAAAATTGTGTTTGTAATATTGAACATCTTTCATAGAATATTTTTGTAACTACATAAGAAAATATATTTTTTAAAAAGGCACCAAGAAAAACTTTTTGTTATTTTTTTTTTGTAACTTAAATTTTTTATTTTCAAAGAATTTTTATATGAAAAATAACAATTTACAAACATTTCAAACAAAAAACTTATTTACCTCACAAATTAAATAAAAAAGACCATATGAGAATTAATTGACGTTTATTTATTTAGTTAAATTTACTAACAAACTCTAGCTGTGCTAAATAGACCCAATCAGTAATCAACTGCTATTGGACACACTTGGATTTATTTTCTGCTTTACTATGCTGTTCTAACACACACACATGCTACGGTAGCCAGGTTAGATTATTTATTAATTTATTTATATTAATCATATAATTACAAATTATATCCTAACACCCCAACCGAGCACTAGCAACAAAGGCCATCGGCTCGTTGTAGCGAAAACAGACCAGAGCCTCTGGTGGGAATCGAACCCACGACCCCCGCACTGATAAGCTAGCACGCTAACAACTAGCCTACCGGGGCGCTCGTAGTATAGATTAATATATTCTATCCAGAATAAACAACATTAGCTACAAAGGGGGTAAGCAGGGAAATAAATATTTTTACTGGAATTTGAATTTCTATAAATGTAACAGTTAAGAAAAAATTTCAGAGCTATCGACTAGCAATATGAAATCCCAGGTTCGATTATCGGCACGACCAATTTTTTTTTTAAATTTAATTTTTTTGAAAATCTCTTTTAAGATTCATTATTTTTGTCTATACTAGTAAGCATATAGGTAACCACATATTTTTTTTTTGTAATGATGAGTAAGCATATAGTACCATAGTAAAACACAAAAATTCGTGTTTTTTATTCAACATAAGGCCCTTCAAGGGTGATACACTGATTATAGCGACCCCGCAACTTTTCGTTACCATTTTTGTAGTACGATTTGTCCTTTGCTTCAAAATAGGCCTCAGTTTCGGCGATAACCTCTTCATTCGACAAAAATTTCTTCCCAGCGAGCATTCTTTTGAGATCTGAGAACAGAAAATAGTCGCTGGAGGCCAGATCTGGAGAATACGGTGGATGCGGAAGCAATTCGAAGCCCAATTCATGGATTTTCGCCATCGTTTTCACTGACTTGTGACATGGTGAATCATTTTGATGAAACAGCACTTTCTTTTTTTTCAAATGCGGCCATTTTCCAGCGATTTCGTCCTTCAGACGGTCCAATAGTCGCTCTTGATGGTCCTTCCTTTTTCAAGGTAGTCAATGGCAATTATTCCATGCGCATCCCAAAATACAGACGCCATAATCTTGCCAGCCGACTGTTGCGTCGGATGACTGTCGATTGGACTTCGGAGTGAAATGATGGAGCCATGCTTCATCCATTGTCACATATCGACGCAAAAACTCGGGTTTATTACACTTGAACATCTCCAAACACTGCAGCGAATCATCAACTAGTTGTTGTTTTTGGTCAAAACTGAGTTCGGCACCCACTCTGCACAGAGCTTTCTCATACCCAAATTTTCGTGAATGATATGATGTACACGTTCAGTTGATATCTTTAGAGTACTTGCTATTTCATTTAATTTTAATTTACGATCATTCGAAATCATTTTGTCGTTTTTTTTTTTTGATGTTTTCGTCCGTAACAACCTCTTTTGGGCGTCCACTGCGTTCACCGTTTTCGGTGCTCATTTCACCACGTCTAAACTTAGCATACCAATGCTTGATGGTTGATTTTCCTGGGGCAGTGTCCGGAAACTCATCATCAAGCCAAGTTTTTGCTTCAACTGTGTTTTTTCCCTTTAAAAAGGAATATTTTATCAAGACGCGAAATTCCTTTTTATCCATTTTTTTCACAATAACAAAAGTTGCTTCACTCAAAATGCTATAATTAACAAACTAATGATCCGACAGCTGTTAAATTTATACACGTGTCTTTCGACACGATTAAAGTCTAGTAGCGCCATCTATGTGTCAGGCTAATAATTTTCTACAGTGGCTAGTAGAAAATAATCATTTGTCATATAGAAAAAATTAAATTTTTACATGCAAAGTAATTTAAATTTTTTTATAATAAAAAAATTTTAATATTTAGAAAAGTTCAAATTTCCCTCCCTTACTTTTTAAAACTACTAAGCCTCCCATTCATATTTCTTTATACATTTTTTTTGTTGTGTTTAATACTTATAAAATCCAATTTATTTCCTTTAAAAATTTATTATCTTATAAATCTTATTTTTTTTATTAAACCCTTTGTATTATATATATTTTTTTTTATTTTATAATGTGGTTTCCTTAACAATTTTAAAAAAGTTCTTTAACCTTTTTTTTCCTCTTTGTCCATCATATCTTTAGCTAAAAATCTTAAAGTCAAATCAACCCCTTTATTATAATCTTAATATAAAAAAATTATACTTTATATTTATATTCATATGTAAGTCATATGAGAAGAAATTTTAAGGATTTCTTGAATACATCTTAATGTCTGTGTGTGTGTATGTATGAATGTATGTGGCCGAGTACCTTTCGAGATGACTTAACAGTCATTCAAGCGCTTAAGATTATCAATATTCAGTATCAAGAAAAAAAAAGAAAAGGAAAATCAACTGACCATATAGAATTATTTATATAAATAAATACTTATTTATATGGTTAATGAAGTTAAGCGCCACTTTAGATATTTACGAGTGATGTATTTGCAGTTTATGTTTAGATATTTTTTGAAAATATATTTTGCAGGGACAATTTAAATATTCAATGGAAGTTTTTATAAAAGGACTTCTTTTCAAGATTTTATAATTAATTTAATTAAAATAGTGAATAGGAAGTGGTGGAATAGTAGTTGAAAAGCACTTCAATTTTCAAATCTTAAGTTCAACAACGTTCGTTTATAAAAGGATGCAATTTAGCTTATGTTATATAACAACCAATTAAATAGCACGAATAAATTATTTTTGTAATACAGTATTTATTTTTTAATAATTTTTTTTTCTTTTGAATAGATAGTTTTCTAGATATCCCAGATTTTATACCATTGTAGAAAATTATTACTATCTTGCTGCTCACAAGAATGATAACGCATCAGCATACAAAATATCACAAATATGTGGTTTACTTTTATAATCTAAAAACAATATTGAGTCTAATAATAGATTTTCAAAACAAAATATAAAAATTTTAAAACATTATTTTTAACTTAAAATAATTATGCAAATAAGTCATTATAGGTAATGCATTATTTATTATTTTAAAATAATGGTAAAAGTAATTAGTTATTAAAAAAACTGCTTTATTTCAGACTTGCTTGATATTAAAGTAAGCTAAAGGTTTTTTTTAAAAAATCTTGCCTTGGCTGAAGTCCGTCAGCCAGCTACCGCCCGGGGAAAAATGGCGGGTGTTAGAGCACACAATCAGCCGACTTTCGGGTTTAATTGTATGCCCTATTTTTGAAAGAACACGAAGAGAAAAAACCATGGTTGCAACATAATCACTGCTACTATGTTATAGTTGTCACAATCAAGTTATTATTTTCTAAAAAGGTTTTAAAGTTCGCCACCTACATTATTATAGTAAATATTTTAAGATTTCATAGTTGCCACTTTCTATTTTAGAACATGATCGGATGTAACCATACTGTGGTAACAAAAATTCTCACCTTGAAAAAAATATGATAATTATGCAACTATAAAATGCTGACAAATAATCAATGAATAATTATAAATGAAATAAAAAATCACTTTAACATTTACAGCCCAGCAACACTTTGGTAATGGGTGCGATATTCTCATGCGTTACCTTGTAATGATAGCTCGTTACCTTCTTCATTATTTGCAAGCATAAAGTAATAAGTTACTGATTATTGATTACGTCATATATGATTTATAAATGTAAAGTAATAATTGCAATATTTTTGAAAGTCTATTTTTAGATACATTACTTTGTGTTTTTTTGTAAGCAAAAGGGTAATGTATGTTTGTTTTGACAACACTAGCGAAAAAACGAAGCGCAACAATTCATTGAGTTTAAAGCAATCAAATACTGTATGCGTCGATAGCTCAGTGGGTAGAGTTCTTGGCTGGCAACCAGAGTTCCCTGGTTCGATTCCCATTATGACCACATGATTTTTAATAACGTTTAAAATATTTGTAATAATTTCTTTTAATAAAAATTCCTCTTTTTCAAAAATCTATTTTTGGAGACATTACTTTTTCCATTCTCGTAACCCCTTACATTATCACCTCTAAAGTAATGGGTATATACATTACTTTGAGGCCCATCGCCTGTAAAATTCATCAGTGAAGTAATCCATGAGCCCCTTTGGCTATACATTACTTTACCCATTATTTGGTAATGTGTGGTTTTGCTGGGACACATAATACTGTCTTATTTTCATTAAAAAAATTGTGTCAGTTCAGTCTCCCATGTAAAAATAATAATATATGATCATTTTCACCTGGGAGTTTTTGTTTTTAAGAATGCATTGTATGAACATTAAAGGCTTTATTGTATGTACATTAAAGGCTTGGGAATTTTAGTTCTATTTATAATTCAGCTCCTATCTGTGACCTTGTTCGCTCTTTTAGTTCAATCGTTCGTTCAGTTGCTATTCTAATTCAATAGATCTTCTGGTTTCATAGATCTTACAGTTCAATCGCTCTTCTAGTTCAATAAATCTTCTAGTTCAACAGTTCTTCTAGTACAATATCTCTTCTAATTCAAAAGCTCTTTAAGTTTAATAGCTCTCCTAGTTAATTTTTTTTTTAATTAAATTTAATTGTTCAACAAGAACTGAAACATGTAAACACAATTTTATGCAAACAAAAAAATGTCTAGCTGTCTAAAAAAATTTAATTTAAAATAATTGAACGTCAGTAAAAATTAAGACATTTTTTTTAAATTATGATTGTTTTTTTTTTTGTAAATAATGTTTTTTTATAAGAAATGTTTATTTTTTAAAGGAAGTAGTTTAAAATTTCTCAAAAGAGAGATGATATTCATTTCATTTGAAATAAAGCAGGGTATCTAAAAAATCTAGTCTGGCAATTATGAACGACTATAGCTTAATGAGTCAACATATAAACTTGAGATGGCAACATTAAAAAACAGCTGATTATGAGAATGAAAAGAATGAAACAAAAAGAGCGAAGTTCCTAAAACAGCTGAAGATTTTAAAGAGCTGAAGATCTAAAAGAGCTGAATATTACGAACTAGATCACTAGTAAATAGTTCAATCACTAGTAAAGAGTAGTTCAATTTAACTAGTTCATTCACGAACGACACATCTCTATAACATTATAATTTACACTAATCAATTCATTGTCGAAAACATTCATTGTTGAAAAAATTCTTTATAAAGATTTTATATTTTTTATTTTCTTTTCAATAAAAAACAACAAACAATTTCTTAAAAAATAGCAACTTTATTGTGGAAAAAGTACTCAGAATATTAATAAAATAATCTACAAAATACTTGACTTTTTGAAATTTTTCTAATAGAAATTTTTTCACATTCTATGGATTTTTCCTTAAAGTAAAATTCTCAGATTCTGCAAATTGTTTCCTAGATAAAAATGCATATATTTTTAAGAAAAATTTATATTCTAATAAATTCTTAGATTCTGAGGACTTTTTATTATAAAAATGCCTAGATTTTAAAAACTGTCTCTAATAAAAATATTTTTAGATTCCCAAGGACTTTTTGTAAAAGAAAAATTCTCAAAAAAAAAATCTTAAGAAAAATTCCATAAAATCTATTTTTTATTTAAAAAAAATTTATAGAATTTAAAAATTTTTTTTGAAGTATTTTTCTATAAAAAAAAGTCCATAGAATCAAAAAAAATTTTTTTTTGAAAAAGTCCTTAATATAAATTTTTTTCTTTAGAAAATTTTCTTATATTTAAAGAACTTTTTCATAGTTTCGACTGATAATATAACTGTAGGGACCATATTATGATAAAATTATGGTGAATTAATAATCATAATACGACAACTATATTATAGTATGACTATGGTTGGCACAATCATAATCCCAAAAAATATATATTATGCACTTTAAATATGATTGCTCCAACCATGTTTTTTCACTGCGTGAGTATTTTCGATTCCGATAAACTTTGTTTTCAACCTAACCTAATTAGTTATTAGCAACTCCTTATTACATGTTTTAAAGTAATGCAAATAGTCAACTGCTATCATTACTGGTAGTCCAAAAAATAATGATACGTCATTTACGTTTATTTTACTTAGGGTAGCAGTAACCAAGCTATGGATAGATTTAAAAAAAATATTTATTGAAAGTTTTCATCTAAAAATCTGAAATTTTCGAACAGTGATTTTTTTCTTTTAAGTCAATTTTTGTTTCAAGTGAATTCTCATTTTAGTTGTGAAAACTTAAAGTAAATTTTTGAAATCAATTGAAAATCAATATCGGAGAAATTTACGAAATTGTACTAAATTTGTCCTAGAGGGACCAAAAAACTTGATCCACCCTATACTATTGCTTTTAATACATATTCTTAAAAGTCATATTATTCTTTCTTTCTTTCTCATTCTTATCATCACTTCATACAATTACATTGTTTATAAAAGAATGCCTGAGTGTATTGTGTATGAATGTAGGATTCTGTTGGTGTATAATACCCCAGCTAATCTCAAGATAATATCGTACATGTTAAGTACAAGTTTTGTAATGTTTTCATTAAATTTTAACATTATGTTTCAGTTTTGAAAACAGTTTAAATATACTTTGGTTAAAAAGTATGAATAAATTATTATTTGAAATAAAATTTGTTTTAAAATCAAGCAGAAACAATATTAAATTAAATAGTATAAGCTTTGAAATTAAACTCAGTTTGTTGTCTATTTAATTTAAATATGTGTCTACTTATTATTCAAGCGTAGTATTCTGCTCTTATATATTCTTTTAATTTCGTAATTTTTAAAAATATCACGCAGAGAAAAAATATGGTTGCAATATGATCACTGCTACTATATTGTGCTTGCTGCAATCGGGTATGGTTGCCACAACCAAATTATTGGTTTTCTAACCATCAACATGGTGGCTACCATCATTATTTAGTAAATATTTTACTATTTTATGATTGGCACCTTCTATTTTATATCATGATTGGCTGTAACCATACTGTGGTTACAAAAATTATGACTATGAAAAAATATAATAATTATGCAACAATGCTGGCAACAATCAATAATTACTTATACATCAAATGAACCATGACTTTAACATTTGGGTAGAAAATACCTTTTACATGTCATTAAAACATTTCATCAATTGACCCATTTACACTAATCAATTCATTGTCAAATAGTTTCTATTGAAAGATTTTATATTTTTTAATTCTTTTCTTTTAGATTCTATAGACTTTTTCTAGTAGAAATATTCTTAGATTCTAAAGACTTTTTCTAAAAGAAAAATTTCTAAAAACTTTCTAAAAAAAATCTTAAAAATGTCTTAAGATTTTGTCTTATTAAATAAATCATTAGAGTTTTAAAAAAAATGTTTTAAATATTTTTCTTTAAAAAAAGTACACAGAATCAAAGTTTTCTTGAAAGAAAAGTTTTATGATTTTTTTCCTTGACAATTTTCTTCAAAAAGTCTTTAATATCAATTTTTTTAGACAAAAAAATAATACCAAAGGAAATATTCTTAAATTCAGGGAGATTTTTCATGGTTTCTAAGAACTTTTCCTTTAAGAAATTTTCTTAGATTCTGGATCATATAATCATAATCCAGGAATCAAAATATAGTTATGAGGGACCACAGTATGATAACATTTTGAGCATACTATGATTACGTGCGATTATATTATAATAAATTCAATATAACATGTTTGTTTAGGACAATAATATGATAATTTTTGAATCATAATATATGGTAAAAAATGGTTATTTGATTATCATAATATGATAGATAACCCTATTATAGTACGAGTATTGTTGGCACAACCATAAACCCAAAAATATATGATGCTCTTCGAATATGATTGTCCCAACCATATTTTTTTTCGCGTGATATCTTTTTTCGTACCAAAAAGTTTTGTGAATTAATAAAGTTAGTATAAATTATTATGTACCATAGTATTTGTGTAAGTTTTATTTTTGTATGTGAGAGTAAGATTTCCTTTTTAATATTTTTTTAACTCGTTTCTTCTTATTTTATTATAATTTTATTTTTAATTGAGTGTAGCAGGATTTTCTGTACTTTTGTTTTTGTATTATTACCTTAAACTTAACACATGCAACATATAGTACAACAAGTATTAAACATGCATGTTGCATTTAAAGAATACTACACACATACATAAACTTCATAAATATTTACACACTAAAAGAAATATTAAAGGAACTATTTATTTTAGTTAAAGTTGGGTTTAAACAAAAATTTGTAATTGATTTTGGATAAATTGATTGAAAACCAAATCGAATAAATAAATAAAATCAATAAAAAAAATATGCAAATATTAAAATTCCAAAAAAAAAAATATATCAACAAACATTAGTGCGTGTAATTGTTTATTTTTCACAATTTATCGATAGTTTTTTTTTTAATAAAAATTATTTTCCCCATAATTTTTACTATTCTAATTGCAAAATTGATTGGACAACACTTCCAGCATTTTTGGAAATCAAAAAAAAAATTCTTAAATTCTTTTAATCAATAATTTTGTTGAAAAACAAAGTTATAGTCAAATAATTCTGTAATCGATGCAAATAAAAAAATAATCAATATAACCAAATATGACTTAGTTTTAACCCTTTAATGCTCTTGCTCTTGATATCGATAATATTTATACTCTGCGTTTGAAATTAAACACTAACTAGCCGAGTATAAAAAAATAATCTAAAACAATATTTAATCATATCCAATTCTATATTCCTAATATCTAAATTGATTCAAAAAATGCAGATCAAAAATATATCCAGCAATATATTTGGGGATTTAGAAGGATCTTAATTGGTCCGACAAATGGCAGGTCAAATTAGTTTCAACAATATAATACTGTTAGAAGTTTTACCCCTTATAAAATAGTTAATTTATTTACCTTTTAAATAAATCGAGTTCTTTCTATATTGCAAATAATTAACACTGCTTGAAATTATTTATAGCTCTATTTATTTATAGCAGCCACTAAAAATTACAGAAAAACATTTTAATAGCACACTTTATTTACATGGTATAGATAGACTAAACGTTAGCCACACTTTAGTTCTTGACACTCAGCGTTTTATTTAAAAACTGAACTACTGCATCACCAAGTACCCGCATGTCTATGAGTAGTCAGTTATTTACAGTTTATTACGACACTAGATTTTTCCAGCTGTCAAAATTTGCCTGAAGAAATTTCTAGTTGTAGAAATTTCTTGTAAAAATACATATTCCGAATCTAGTTTATTAAAAAACGTATTCAAACATTTTAAATTCAAAAAATTAAAATTATATGGTTTGTCCCGAAATGAGTTTAAATTTGAAAATTTTGGACCATATATTCAATCATATACAATTATAACTGATACCATATTAAAAAAATATTTGTTGATAATCAATCATATATTATTATATCTCAAATATTCGATAGCATATATAATTATATATGGTTCTAAATAAGCCATATATGGTCCCGTGCAATCCATATATAATTATATATAGTTTTATATATAATTTTATATAATAGAATATACAACATATATTATCATATGAATCATATCTAATTTTGTAAAGATGTAATATATAAATATATGTGTTTATATATGGCACAATATATGATAATTTTTAAAAAATTATTGTAATATATAACTATATATGGTAATGCATACTGACATATGTAAATATATATGATAATATATTATTAGATGAAGCCACATATGATTTTATCTAAACTTTTTTACTCTGGTATGGCAAAAATAATACATTTTTGATTTATAACTTTATTTAGGCGATATAGAAAATAAAGCTTAACCCTTTAACCACTGGAGTCGAAATACGAGGTATTTTGTTATGAAATTTTGGTTCTAGTATCATTTTGGACTAAAAAGCACGAATGTGAAGTCCATTTGTCAAAAAAAATTAATCTAAAAGCGCCAGCACGACTCAAACAAAAATATTTGTTTCACAAATCAAACACGCAACAAATTATCAAAATACAGCTTGAAGCTACTTTCCAAAAAAATTTCGAGTCGATTGAGCTGTTGGAAAGTATGTTTTTTTTTAGTTTTAATTTTGCACCAAAATCATAAATAATTTTCGTGTCTGTTTTGACAAAAATCTTGACAGAAATGCGTGTATCTATCAAACTATTCAACTGAGCGTGTTCGAACCGGCACTGTTCAAAAGGAAAATTCAAACAGACAAAAATGTCGTTTGCGATTATTGCACCAAAATTATTGCTTTGGATATAATTGGACTTTAGTGATGACCTTTTGTAGACGGTCTTAGTGGTTAAAGGGTTAAAGACGAATCAAAAAATCAACTTATGAAAAAATATCAGTTTTCGCTTTAAAAAAACACTTTCAATAAAATAAAATTATGTACTAAAAAAAATTAATTTTGACAAAATTAAATTTGCTTACTACTAACTTCGAGCATATCAGCAGTGCTTAATTTGAAAGAAAAAAATCTCTTAGCTAATTTTGGACTTGGGATATTTATAAAAAGTGTTCCGATTGTAGCCTGTGTATCCTGAAACAAAAATATTAACTTATTTTACAAGTTGGGACCCTAGACTAGGTTTGCTATTATACAATAATATTTATCAGAGTGTAAATATATTTTTGACAATTTTTTAAATATTTTTTTTCTAAGTAAAACTTAATTTTTTCCAAATTAACGAAAGTTTTACTTTACAACATCCTTCTCTCTATAAAGTCGCTCACGGCAGAAACAACTTTTTGAAGGCTCAGAAAGTAGTTTATTATGTTTTCTTTAATAAAATATTGTTTAAAAAAATATTTTAAGATCCAAAGATCATATATGAACATCTATGATCTTATGAGGCCATACTCTCTCAAATTTCGGATCCCAAGATATATGATGATATATAAAATCATGTATGATCATATATTAAACTCTGCTTGGATATATATATGAACATGTATGACCATATATGATCATGTATGATCATGTATGTTCATATATATTTCGATTTTTTGATGGGAATTTAAGAATTTTTTTTGTCTATGTAATATATAAACTTTTTTCAGTGTACACACATACAAAAATATACATTTTCTTATTTTGTTCTTATGCATGTTTTTTAATCTGTTGCAGTTGTGTGACATTTTTTGAATTTAATGTTTCAGTAATTAATTAGAAAATATCTTATTTTACTTTTTTTTATATATACTTCGTAGCATATCTTATGGGGACAAAAAATTATATGACATGTTCAAAGTTTGGTATAATTTCATAAAAAGAAACTATTTATTGTTTCAAAAAAAAAAAAAAAGAAAAAAAGACGGCAATTTATTATGAAAGTTTAAACGTTATATCGATAAAACTTATTAATTTAGTTTAACTATGATTTATGAGAGCAAAAATTTTAACGAAGAATAAATTATATAAAATTGTTTAAAATATATTTAAGAAAACAAAGTAAACATAAAATTCTAAAAAATTGATAACACAAGATTTAATATTCCATGTGAAAATCATAATTTATATATAAACGTATATGAACATGTATGACTGTATGATCATACAGTCATACATGTTCATATACGTTAATGCACAGTTAAATATAAATTCATATATCTTTAGATCTGAAAATTTATGATATATGGCCGTATATGAGCATATATGAATCATATATGAGCATATTTTATCACATCTGGCCATATGCTGTAAAATTTTGCATCCAAAATTATATGCAAATCTGTATATTATGTCTTGTATGATTATATATTAAACTACACGCAAAGAAAAAACATGGTTGGGAGAATCATATTCGAAGAACATCATATATTTTTGGGTTTATGATTGTGCCAAACATAGTCCTACTATATTTTGGTTATCATATTATGATAATAAAATATCCATCATTTTACCATAATACTGACCCTACAGTTATATTATGATCCAAAAATTACCATATTATGATTCTAAATAAACATATTATGATATTGAATTTATCATATTATGATTGCATGTAATCATAGTATGCTCAAAATGTTATTACATTATAGTCCCCATAACTATATTATGATTTCTGGATTATCATGATATGATTCATATAAAATCTTTATATAGAATATTTTTGACAATGAATTGATTATTGTAAATGGTGTTACATGTATGAGGAATTTTCGAAAGAAACCCTCAAAAAAAATCTTCTAAAGTTAAAAAATAAAATAAACTGGATCTTAATAGGTCAATTGATGAAATGTTTTAATGCCACATGAAAGGTATTTTGTACCCATCTGATATTTGTCCAGTTTTAGAAAACAATATATGATTGTTTTTTTAAGACATTTTGGTTTTTATGAAAACAAGACAATACTCGTATTAGGAATGTAAATGTCAAAGTCATGTTTTATTTTATGTATAATTATTCTTTGATTGTTGCCATCATATTATGGTTGCATTATTATCATATTTTTTCATTGTCAGAATATTTGCTACCACAGTATGGTTACAGCCAATCATGTTATAACATAATAGAAGGTGCCAATCATAAAATAGTGAAATATTTACTATAATAATGATGGTAGCGACCATGTTGATGGTTAGACAGCCAATAATATGGTTGTGACAACCATACCCGATTGCAGCAAGCACAATATAGTAGCAGTGATCATGTTGCAACCATGTTTTTTCTCTGCGTGTATGCAGAAATATATATAATCACATATATCCATTTATTGTATTTTACATAAATTTTAATTTTATGCTCTTTTAAAGTGTAATTTTTAAGCTTCAAATATTTGTTTAGGGGGTTTTTTTTTTCTGTGGTCACTTTCAGCCATCGCATACAATAATGTTTCTTATTTTACAATAATGCAAGTTATTTTTTTTTTAATTCTTCAAAATTGATATTACTTTAAGTAAATATTAACATAATGGTGTCCATTATATGGCAAACTTTTAAGAAAAAAAAAACTTTTAATGAGGTAAATAAAGTTTTTTTTTTATTTTTGTATGTCTACAAAAAACTTCTATTTGCCAAAAAAAATATATAACAATAAAGTTTGAAGATTTTTTGGTATTGTAAGAAATTGTATGATGGTAAATAAATTTAAATAAATCCTACACACACACAAGAACAAAATTTAAAATCAAGTATAAACATTATATAATTTAATAAAAAAACAGCTTTTAAATCCAATCAAGTTTATTTTCTTTTTGATTTAAATTTATTTTTACTTAGTTTTAAAAAGCGAAAATAACATTAAACGTAATGAAATATTATTTTAACTACGACATAGTTTATGTCGACTAGAATCATATTTACTTTAATAAGATTCATATTTAATTTAAAAAGCTTTGTAAAAAAAAAATAAGATAATAATTGAAATATGATTTAATAATTTAACTATGATATTTTCTTCTCTCTGTGTATAAAACTAAATAAACTGAACCAAGTCAAACCAATTTTTTTTTTATTCTTAATGAAAACAAGTAAAAAGGGCTAAATTCGGCTGTGCCGAATCGACGTGATGAAAGCATTTGTTTCACATTTTCTGTAAAAAAAAACAAATTTTCATCGATCAAAATGGTATTTTTTCGTTAAATTTGTATAATTTTGAGGCATTGGAAAATCCATATTTATTGTAATTCTTTCTTTCAAAAAAATAAATACACATACGAAAAATTGCAATACTGTGCTCTTAAACATCTAAATGAATATTGATTTAGAAAATTAAAGTATAATATACACATAAAACATATATTTTGCATAGCTTTTGGCAAACATTCTTTTATGTTATGAACGAAATAGAAAATCAATAATACCCTGTTGTATATTGTAGCAGAATATACCTAATACGGAGAATTTTTTTCCAGATGCGCCACCTATTGGAAAATAGTTTCAACTAATGTTCTTTCTTTAAGAAATTAATGTCTTTGATTTATGTAACAGAACTTTTGTTATTTAGTTTTAGTAATGTTATTTACAGAGGTCTGCTCTGTTAGCGACTTTAACATTTTAACTTACTTAACAGAAAAAAAATAGATACAGAAAAATTGTACCAATTTGTATGGAAAATTTAGAGGTATCTTCACATTTTCACTCATAACTTTTGAACCGCTTGACCGATTTTGCTCATTTTAAATACCAAACTGCTCGGGAGGATGTTTAATAATCTGGGTAAAAATAGGCACCCCCGCTTGCGTCTTCGCGTCGTGATCGCCATTTCAACAGACAGACAGACAGACGGACATCGCTAAATCGACTTAAAATTGCATAAGGATCACGAATATATATACTTTATGGGGTCTTAAACCTATATTTCGACATGTTACAAACGGAATGACAAACTGATATATACCCTCACCATATATGGTGCAGGGTATAAAAATTTTTAGTTTATAAATTATGCTCATATTTAGGCTTACCAGACTTAGGATTTTGTTAATCTTGGGTATAAAAATTTTTAATTGAAGACAGGAGATTTTTGAGGGACATTTAAAATTTTTGTTAATTTCCCAGCAAAACCACACATTACCAAATAATGGGTAAAGTAATGTATAGCCATAGGGGCCGATGGATTACTTTACACCTTACTTCATTGATGAATTTTGCAGGCGATGAGCCTCAAAGTAATGTATATACCCATTACTTTAGAAGTGATAATGTAAGGCGTTACTTATATGGTTACGAGCATGGAAAAAGTAATGTCTAAAAATAGATTTTTTTAAAAAAAGAGGAATTTTTATTAAAAAAAAGAGGAATTTTTATTAAAAAAAATTATTACAAATATTTTATTTAAAATTGTTGTAATTAAAAATAATGTGGTCATGATGGGAATCGAACCAGGGGACTCTGGTTGCCAGCCAAGAACTCTACCTACTGAGCTATCGATGCATATAGTATTTGATTGCTTTAAACTTAAATGAATGAATGCGCTTCGTTTTTTTGCTAGTGTTATGAAAACAAACATACATTACCCTTTTGCTTACAAAAATACACAAAGTAATGTATTTAAAAATAGATTTTCAAAAATATTTCAATTATTACTTTACATTTATAAATCATATATTACGTAATCAATAATGAGTTACTTATTACTTTATGCTTGCAAATAATGAAAAAGGTAATGAGCTAGCATTACAAGGTAACGCATGAGAATATCGCACCCATTACCAAAGTTTTGCTGGGTTTTTTATAATTAAAAAAAATAATTATTTTAAGTTGGCCCAAACCCCTTAAGGAATATTACAAAACTAATCTGTTTAGTAAATTTCATGTGCTTTCTTAAACATTTTGCAAAATTTAATATTTCTAAAACAAAAAAGAAAATGTAAAAATTTTCATATAACTAAACAAATATTAATAACTAATATATTTTTTGAGATTAAGGTTCGCTTTTTTATAAAAAAACTAGTTATTAGAAAAAGTTAAATAAGAGATAATTACAAAACAACTATTTTTAGAAATTTTACAAAGTCATCCCCTAACGAGTCGCTCAAGCAAGGATAAAGTCCAAATATGGACCAGCTTACCATAA
Organism: Eustalomyia histrio; assembly: GCA_949748255.1. Classification (NCBI taxonomy): domain Eukaryota; kingdom Metazoa; phylum Arthropoda; class Insecta; order Diptera; family Anthomyiidae; genus Eustalomyia; species Eustalomyia histrio. The sequence goes on along the minus strand of OX456524.1, from coordinate 153,737,360 downwards.
AATATTTTTCATAATTTATTTTTTACATTTTGGGATTTCCTTTAAAGCAGATTTTAAATAAAATCGAAAATGTCGCCTAAAATCTTAAGACTCCCCCATACAAATGAAAGCCAATATATTTCCAAGATTTGTAAAAAATCTCCTTACTATTCTTGTCGCAGTATCCGCTAAAAAGCTTTTTAAAAATATTTTAAATTTGAGGTTAATTTTTTAAGTTGGTTTGTTTACAAAAAAAAAAAACTGGTTGTTAAATCAAAATCTCGCCAAGTGCGGGATTTCCATTGAAATCTCAAGATTTCAAAGCAATTTTAATGTTAAAAAAAATAAATTTGATTTATTTGAATTTTTTTTTTAGCTCAAAACAACTTTATTTACTAATGGTAGGTATTTTAAGCTAATAAATTCTGAAAGCTTTAAGCTTTTTATGGGATTAAGTTCGCACAATTGTAAATATTATTTATGGAAAAAATTGTCATCATATTTGTAGAAAATTGAAGTCTTTAGATTTACAATATTGTAGTTTTAGTACAATAAAAGTTAAAAAAAAATTTGTGAAATTAAGAAAAAAAAAAAAATGTAAGAAATCTTAAGGTGATATACAGTCAAGGAAAAAAGTCTACATACACCCTACAATTTTGAAGTTTTAAAAAAATTAGTAGCGATAATTTTAAAAGATTTTATAGCAATGTTTAAGGCATGTATAGAATAAATTATTTAAAGAAACAAAAGATATGAAACAAATGTAACATAAAAATTATTAGGAAAAAAAAAATAATAATTAGCGGGAAAAAAGTCTACATACAGTGTGGCACTTCCTAACATTATTTATTTTATTAAATTTATTTAAATTTACAAGCTTTACGATCGTTTACGTTGACAAAGTAATAACTAAAGAAGATTTTATTTAAATTTTATCCTTGAAAATGGAAAATCGGAAAGAGATTCATATTTCAGTTAGAATTATGGTAGTAAATCTCCGAAAGGAAAATAAATCTTATCGAGAATTGCAGACGATCAATAGAAATTGTGATAGTACCAATAGTACCGAAAATAAGCCACGATCTGGTAGACCCAAAAAGCTTTCGAGACTCGATGTTAGCAGCACTCTTTAAGTAGTCAACCAGGTTCCGAAAATAAGTGTCCCAAAATTGGCGGAACACATTGAAAAATGTTTCAATATGATTGCTACTCCACGAATAATAATAAACGCTTTGCATGACAATGGTTTTAAAATCAGATTAGCACGCAAAAAAAAACACTAATTTCAGCGATGAATCGTAGACTTCGCCTTGAGTTTGCTGAAGCACATCTGGACAAGGGTATGAATTTTTGGAAGCGTGTTATATTTACCGACGAAAGTAAGTATAAAATTTTCGGTTTGGTTTTTGTCGAAGGTAATATGGACCGCTATTAATATGAAGACTTATTGGAACAAAATCGAATGGCATCTGTTGATAGCTTGGGTCTTAGAAATCAATGGATTTTCCTAAGCATACTGCACACGTAGTTCGAGACTGGCTTTTTTACTATGCCCCAAGACAGCTAAATTCACCATCCCAGTCACCGGACTTAAACCCAATAGAGCACATATGAGACTTTTTGTAAAAATTGCTACGAAAATTCGACATTAGTAGCAGCAAAACATTAAAAACGGCCCTTATTCATGCATGGTCCGAAATAACACCCGATATTACAGAGAATTTGGTGACATTAATGCCCAGTCGTCTTCAAGCAGTAATTGATGCCCAAACTTGACCGACCAAATATTAAAAGTTACATTTTTTTTTTTGCAAAATTTTCGAATAATATAATTTTTGAACAATATTTGAACACTTTTTTTCTATGAATTTTTCATGTTTTGTTATGATTGTTTTTATTATAAAAAGTGAATTACTCTTTTATTTTATAAATAAACTTATTTATTAATGCCTTAAATATTTGTAAAAACATTTTTTCTATTTTCTTTGCAAACTCTTTAAAACCCATAAATCAAAGAGTGTATGTAAACTTTTTTCCTTGACTGTAGTTAAAATTCAATAAGTTTTTTGTTTTTTAAATTCTAAGATTTTTTAATATAAAATCTTATAATTTGAAACATTTGCTAAAATACTCCGATTTAAAATATTTAATTATACAATAATTTTATTGGGTTAATTTTCTCAAAAATCAGGTATTTATATCCCATTTTGTTAAAAAACTTTTTTTTATAACTGAGAATTTTTTGAGGATATTTTTTGAATTGTTTGGGGACAACAAAAAAAATTACCTGGCAGGCCTGTGTACAATTTTTAATTTCCTTACTTTTTTTTAGTTATAAGTTTTTTACAGTTAAAATTTTTTTTTACCAACAGGAAATAAATTTCTAAACATTTTGAAAGAACATTAAACCAAATCAAAATAGAAAAATTTTTCTCACATTTTTTAAGTTCATACAAATTTTTTACAAACTAAAATTAAATAAATTTGCATTATTTTTAAGCATTTTTAAAAAACTCATAAACTTAATTATGTTCTTAGATCTAAATTTAATACTTTACAAGGCAACGAACCCACCTATTACCGTTTATATTTTGTAAAAAAAATGCACTAAAAATGCATATTTATATTTAAATCAGTTATCGGCAAAGAGTCGCCCATGGGCGACTCACTTATACTAACACAGATAGCATGAAAATGAAAATAATAAATCAGTCTCAGTTGAACGAAATGTCTTACGAACGAAATGTCTTACAAAGAATGGGCAAACCAGCGTCTTTTATTGTTGCTGCTGAACTTGCAAATCGTTGCCGTCCATTCGGGGATGGCCAGTTTTTCAAGGATGTTATAAAATATGCAATGAATGAATGAAATTACAAATTATTTTGTAGTTTGTAAGTTAAAGTATATAAAAATCTTTAATATTTCTCTATTTATTTTTTTATTTATTTCTTTCTTTCTTTTTTTAATTATTTTTTATTGATTTATTTATAAATATTTATTTGTGTATTTAAAATACATATTTAAATAGGGAAGGGTTTGACTTTCTCAGGCTGTAACTGAGAAACTTCTTGAATCTTAAAAGATTTTAATTATAAATTTTTTTTATTTGCTTTTGTTATATTTTTTTTGTTATGCTTTTTTTTTGTTCTCATCCTTTGTTTTTTTATGTTTGTTTATATGCACATAGTTTTAAGAAAATTACGAACACATTTCTTTCAGTGCATTAAGAGTGGGAGAACGTAACTCACCTATACAATGGCAACAATATGGTTGTATTATTTTGCCGATCACTGATTTAAATGATGTTTTTATTAAATTACATTTTTTAATGAACATTAAATATGCCGCTAAAAAAGAGAATAATTGTTTTTTTTTATTACATACCAAACTTTTTTAATGCAGTTTTTATTAATTACCAACCACTCTTAAAAGAGAGCGATAGACCAATATTCCCATCAAAAGAAATTGGAAAGAATAACAAAAAAAAAAACAAAACAAACCCAACAACAAATTATTAGCAAAATGCAAAAAAAAAAGCCAATGTTGTGCAAATATTTACGGTCAAGCGCTTATTGGTGTCATCATTTCGACACCATGGCATTGCAGTAAAAGTTTAAAATCGGATGCCTTGCCAGTATAAATAATACCGTCCCCCCCCCCCCCCCCACCCCCTTCCTATAAATTTAAGATAATTACTCACCATTTTATATTTTCTAAAAATGTTATAATGCAGATTTATATATTTAATATTTGGTTAAACGCGCGTACCGATTATCCCGTTTATATGTTAAAAATTACAGCAACAAAAACACATAGTTACATATAAATGATTTTTTTTATTAAATTTCATTTTCTAATGAACATTAAATAATATGCCAATAACTACAGAGAATAATACTTTAATACACAACTTAATTATTGCCTTTATTAATGAACAACTCTACTCTCTACTCAAAGAGAGAAAGAGATCTATTATTCCCTTCAAGAGATATTGGAAATAATGAAAAGAAATTAACTAACTAAACAACAACACAATAAGGGATTTTTTTTTGGAACACACATTCTTATATTTGATTTTATTGTTACTGCTTTTTCAATTTTTGTTCATGCAAAATGGAAAAATAACAATTTTTTAAATTTACCAAAGCAAAGAAAAAATTTAAATTATAATAGAAAACTTTAAAAGTAACACACTTTAATTTTACCTAATAGACAACTTTAGAATAAATCACACTTAAATTTCACCATTTACTTTAATGTTTTTTAAAAGTTATGTCTTTTATAGTTTTAAGAATTTTTTATATTACACTTTAAATGCACTACAAGTGTTAGGTTTTTTTTTTTTAAATTATTAAAACACCACCACTATTTTTATTCAAACTTACGGACGGACAAGTTACCGAGTTTGCCGAGTACTACTGAAAGACTAAATAAGCAAAAAAATTCGGGAAGAGATGCAAGTTAATAGTGCAATGGAAGGTGGGATGAGTAATAAAACAAAAACAACATAGACAAGAGTAAGAGTATACAATTGATACAATTATTCATACATATGTATATCATGTAGGGACATGCCAATTTTGGCAGAATAAAGATAACTTGTCAATTTTGTTTTTGGCAGGGATGGGGAAATTTGATAAAAGATTTAGACTTGTTGATTACTAGGGTAACAAGTAATTTGAGGAAAATGCTTGTTTTTTTTTTCTTGGTAGACATAAATTGATATAAAACATATTTATATTTTTAAAACAATATGTTATCAACTTGTACACTCAAAGTAAAAGTTTGATCATATTTATGAATTATTTCATAGATTTTCGTCCAATGTAATGTTTGATATTTCGTATTTAGGAGAAATTTTAGAAAACGAAAAAATATCATTTATTATTTAATATTTTATCATATTTATGATAATTTAAATTCTTTTATTTTATATACAGTGGTTGTCAGCTTATTTGATGCAAGTAATGAAAACAATAATAAAAGTCTGATAACTTAAAACTAAATGAGATATCGAAATAAAAAAAAACTGTATTTTATAGAGCAATATGTTTACTTTGCACTAGGCCATCTACTCATTTCATATTCTTTGTCATTCTACAAAAAAAATAACAAAAACAAAAATAAGTGAGATAAAAAATTGAGCAGCTTATTTGATGCAGTCAACTTCTAACAGGATATCTCCCGTTATTTTAAGAGTTCGTTCACATATTTTTTTTATGTCTCTTGTGCAGGTTCATTGTAATAGATATTGCATAGTTTTTAGTCTGATCAGGCAAGTTAAGCGGTAGTGGCGAAATAATTTAAAGATGGGCCGGCGCATAAGTATTGAACAACGAGAATTGGTCATTCATCACTTCAAAAATGGCCAATCACAACGTAAAATAGCTGAAATGGTTAATTTGGCAGCATCAACAGTCCAGCATATAATTGAAAGATTTTTGCGAGAGAATAGGGTAAAAAACAAGGGCAGAAAAGCGCCAAATAAAATTTTTACACCGTACGATGAACGATGGATTATCAGAAAAGTCCAGGAAAATCCAAAGTTATCAGCTCAACAATTAGCAAATGAGGTTCAGAATTCTCTTGGCAAGACGTGTAGTGCGTCAACAATTCGACGTCTCTTGCGTTCCCATGATTTTCATGGTCGAGTTCCACTTCAAAAGCCCTTCATAAATCAAAAAAATCAGATCAGCCGGCTAAACTTCGCACAAAACCATATCTCAAAGGACTTGGACTTCTGGAAAACTGTAATTTTTTCAGATGAATCCAAATTTAATATATTTGGTTCGGATGGAAGGTCCTACGTGTGGCGAAAGCCCAATACACAGCTTCAGCTTAAGAATTTGCGTGCAACAGTAAAACACGGTGGTGGAGGTGTCATGGTATGGGCTTGCATGGCAGCAACTGGTGTAGGAAATTTGGTGTTCATAGAAGGAAATATGGACAAAACTATGTACCTTAATGTCCTGAAAGAAAATTTGCTGCAAAGTGCAGAAAAACTGAACCTAAGGCGCAACTTCCGGTTTTATCAGGACAATGACCCCAAGCACAAGTCTGGTGTGGTTCAGACCTGGCTCATATGGAACTGCCCGCATGTGATGGAACCACCGGCGCAGTCACCCGACTTGAATGTCATCGAAAATTTATGGGCACTGTTGGAAACCAACATTAGAAGACACAACATTTCTAGCAAAGAAGGTCTCAAGAAAGCTTTAATGGATGAGTGGAACAAAATAACGCCAGAAACCACACTAAAACTTGTTGAATCGATGCCAAAAAGATTATCGGATGTTGTGGCTCAAAAGGGTTACCACACCAAATATTAAAATCTTACAAATAATTAGCTATTTTGTTATCTTTTAAATGGTTTTTATACTGCATCAAATAAGCTGCTCAATTTGAAAATACTATTTTTTTTGTTTTCCTTATAATTTTTTTCAAAATAACAAAATGTGAAATAAATGAATTACATAATCTAAAAACACATATTCTGAAATAAAAAATGGCTTTTAATTTTTGTAAATATCTCATTTAGTTTAGCAGATAATTTAAGTATTAACTTCTTTTTTCACTTGCATCAAATAAGCTGACAACCACAGTATAACTAAATCTAATTCAACCTCTTTTAATGTTTTGTCTGTTAATGCAAGAAGTATTTCTTCAATTGATAAATTTAATAAATTCAAATCAGAAATAAGTAAAATGTCCATAATGCCTGATATAAATGCTGTCCAGGAAACATGGTTTAATGCAAATTGTATAAGTTTGTACTCAGTGGATGGATATGATGTGTTTCATTGTTGCAGAAATGATAATTATGGTGGTATAACAGTCTACATTAATCGTTATATAAAATACAATGTAATTACATCTCGTAGTAAAGATTTCTTGGAATTAATATGCATATCGCTGCCAAAAAATGTCAAAATAGACAATAAACCCATGGTAATAGCATCTTTATATAGATCGCAAAAATGTTCACTGCAAAAGTTTTCAGAAATGCTGGAAACTTTACTGTTACAAGTGCAGAATTCACCAAGTGTTATAGTTGGTGATTTTAACATAAACGTAGGAATTGAAGACCGACACAGTAAATTTTTGAAAGACAGCTTTTCTGAATATAGTTTCAAGTCATGTCATAACCTTGTTACAAGGCCGAATAGTGGTTCTTGTATTGACTGTGTTTTTAGTAATATGTCAGATTGTACCTCAGTGCATTCAATTCAAAATAAATTATCTGACCACAATGGATATCTGATGAACTAGTTTCATTAATAAACTACAAAAATAAACTCTTAAAAGCAAGAAGGAAAAATAAGACAAACAGATCTATTACTGAGCGGCTGAAAAGAATAGGCAAAGTTATAAAATATTGTAATAAAGTAATGATGAACAATTACTATATGCATAATTTAAAAACATGTCATGGTGATTCGAGGAAAACTTGGGATTTTTTAAACAAAGTGCTGGGGAAAAAGGTAAAATCAACTAGTGAAGTGTTAAAGATTGGTAATGATATTATATCATTAGACAGCGAAAAGGCTTAAATATTTAACGATTTTTTTTATAATTCTGTTCAAAGTATATGGAATAGTATATGTCAAAATCATGATGACAATATCAATATGTTTCGCACTTTAGTTCCTGCTGCTACTTGTTTTAATCTGGAAACTATAGAAAAAATAAAAATTAATAATATTTTGGATACTCTTGAAACCAATAAGAGTTGTGGCTATGACGAAATTACACCTAAGATGCTCTTGGTCCGCAAAGATGCAGTAGCAGAAATAATAACAGATATATTCAATAAAATAATAAGAAATGGTAAATATCCTGATATATTAAAAGTACATAAAATAATTCCCATACCCAAATGTAAAAGAATAAATACGATTGAAAACTTTCGTCAAATTTCTCTTCTTTCAATAATCGATAAAATTTTTGAGAAAATTATGTTTGAACAACTGGCTAATTACCTTGAAGTCAACAATCTTTTATTTAATTATCAATATGGGTTTAGAAAGGGAACTGGCGCTGAAGAAGCAGTCCTAAATGTTGTTGATTATATTTGTGATGGACTTGATGCCCGATATGGAGCCGTTTCGTGTGTGTTTTGACTTATCAAAGGCTTTTGACTTGGTGGATCATAACGTATTGACTGAAAAACTCGATTATTTAGGTTTTTCTGAAAATGCTCTTAAATTATTTAAAGATTACCTAAAAAACCGAAAACAATTTGTTCAAATTAGAGAATCAAGAAGCACAGAGCTACCTGTTTCTTGCGGTGTTCCGCAAGGCAGTGTTCTCGGTCTACTATTATTTAAAATTCATGTTGATGATTTGAAAAATATTGAATTTAATGGTAAATTATTTATGTTTGCTGACGATATTTGTCTCATTTATAAATATAAACATCAAGAGGTATTACGAACGTAAATTGAATATGATGATTCAATCCTATCAGAATTTTTGAGGCTAAATAAGCTAATCCTTAACGCTAATAAAACAAAAATTATAAAATTTTAACCATATATTTCAAGAAATGAAGAACTTTTGAGTGTTTATATTGATGGCCAACTAATAAATGAGTCTGAAGGCGTAAGATACCTTGGGATAAATTTCCGCCAAAACCTTTTATGGGACAATCATATCAGCCAACTGAAATCTAAAATATCATCAGGGATTGGCATTCTATATAAACTGAAAAATAAATTAAATAGTGAAACCAAAATGTTAATTTATCAATCCCTTATACACTCTCACTTAACGTATCTCCCCATAATTTATGGTAGCAACACAAGCACAACTATTAAAGCGCTGCAATCTGCACAAAATAAGGCTCTGAAAATGGTATTTAATCTTCCGTTGCGCTTTAACACATTAGATTTATTTAAAAATTATGCCAAAACTGTTCTTCCTATAAGAGGCCTATATAAACAACAACTTATATTATAAAGGGTGTCCCAAGAAGAACGCAATTTTTAAATTTTAAATAAAACACAGATATTTAAAAAAAAATCGTGAAACTTTATTATATCGTAAAGTAGACAGAATGAGGTTATGTATGGAACAATATATCGTGCAGATGGCCGCCGCGGCTTTGCTGGCATGCACGCGACCTTTTACTGAAATTTTCAATGACCGTTTTGCATGAATGCTGCGGTATTTCATTAATGCAGCGTCCAATTTCCTCTTTTAAGGCTTGAGTCGTCGTCGGCTTATTCGCGTAAACCATCGACTTCAAAAACCCCAAAGAAAAAATCTAATGGTGTTAAATCGCACGATCTAGGCGGCCAATTCTGATCTCCAAAACGCGAAATAACACGACCGGGAAATGACTGATGCAGCAATTGCATTGTTTCTCTGGCTGTATGACATGTGGCGCCGTCTTGTTGGAACCACATGCCCTCCACATTCATTTCTTCAATTCTAGGAAAGAAAAAACTGGTTATCATTTCACGATACCGAACACCATTGACTGTTTGCGCTTGACCTGCCTCATTTTCATAAAAAAAAGGTCCAATGATTCCTCCAGCCCAAAAATCACACCACACAGTGACACGTTGAGGATGCATTTGCTTCTCGTGAATCACTCGAGGATTTTCCTCACCCCAAATGCGACAATTCTGCCTATTGACGAAGCCATCAAGATGAAAATGGGCCTCGTCACTGAAGATGATTTTATCGGCAAAATCAGCATTTTCATGTTGTCTCTCCAATACCCAATTAACGAACTCCCTTCGCTGGCTTCAGTTCCTGAGTCAATTGAACTTTGTATGCATGAAGATGCAAATCTTTCGTCAAAATTCGCTGCAAAGTGGATTTGGAGACACCAATTTGCTGAGCTCGGTGTCGAATTGAGGTGGATGGAGTTTGAGCGACATCATCACGTACAGCTGCGACATTTTCGGTCGATTGACCTGGTCGATGGCGCGTTGTTGTCTTTACATCACTAACAGACCCAGTTTCGGCAAATTTATCCATTAAGATCTTTACAGTTGACTCTTTTGGAGCATTATTGTGACCCCAAATTGATCGCAATTTGCGAACTGTAGCCGCAAAACTTTCACCATTTTGGTAAAACAATTTCACAATGAGAATGCGTTGTTCATTCGTGTAGCGCTCCATTTTTACTAACCTCGTACCTTCTACTAGCAAACAATAACAATTGTTCAAATGTCAAACAATGACACTTCGAATGTTGCCAGATTTAAAAATTGCGTTCTTCTTGGGACACCCTTTATTTGTTAAATATTTGCTTTTCAGTTTATATTTTTTATGTTTAATTAATTAATTAATTATCCACATTTTATGAACGCATATTTTAGTTTTTTTAAATGCCAGAAATTTCTTTCCTTACACACATAAAACAATATTTTAAAATTAAAGAGAAACAGCTTTAAATCAAATAGAAAGCGCTTTGAAATCAAGATAAATTTATTTTCTGTTTTTAATTTTCATATGTTTCTAGATATTTTTATTAAACACAAAAACAAATTCTAAAATATTAATTTAAATACGAAATAGTTTATTTCGACTAGTATTCCTCTTAGTTTAATATGATTCATACTTAATTTCTAAATTGGAATATTTCAGAAAAGAAACAATATTACATGATAAGTTTGCAATAAAAAAGCCGCCATTTCTATTGTAAATTTTTGAATATTTAAAAAATTTAAATTTAAAAAAAAAATCGTTAAACTACACCTTTCCAATTGTATTTCAGAAATTCACCTTTTCCAATTGTAATTCAGAAATAGTCAATTGTATTTCAGAAATAGTCAATTTTATTTCAGAAATTGTCTATTGTATTTCAGAAATAGTCACTTGTTTTTCAGAAATTATCAATTGTATTTCAGAAATAGTCAATTGTATTTCAGAATAGTAAATTGTATTTCAGAAATAGTCAATTGTATTTCAGAAATTATCAATTGTATTTCAGAAATAGTCAATTGTATTTCAAACATTTTTAATTGTATTTCAGAAATTGTCTGTTGTATTTCAGAAATAGTCAATTGTATTTCAGAAATTGTCAATTGTATTTCAGAAATAGTCTATTGTATTTCAGAATAGTCAATTGCATTTTAAAAAATAGTCAATTGAATTTCAGAAATTATCAATTGTACTTCAGAAATAGTCAATTGTATTTCAGAAATAGTCAGTTGTATTTCAGATATAGTCAATTGTATTGCAGAATAGTCAATTGTATTTCAGAAATAAAAAAATATTACACCCTACATTGTAAGAGCATATACTTTGTTATATTTTAAATTTTTTTATTCCTCAAATATTTTTACTGTACCCAAACGCTAGCATTGTCAAACTGATTATTTGAGTTTCAATTCAATTGGAAATGTTGTAGAATTAACTAAATTGCTTACTTTAAAAAATTTTCAAAATTGAAAGAAATCAGTAAAAAAATCCGTCAACGAATTTAAAAATGTGTGTAAAAAATAAAATATTAATTTAAAAATGATATAATAATTGATTTAACTATGATTTTTTTTTTTTTGTCTCTCCCTATAACTGAGAATTGAAAATAATCTGGCTAAGCTTAACTAAGGTGGTTGTAGTTATTTTTACTGCAATTACAGTTGTTTTGCTCGGTGAACAAATTTTAATGATTTTTTCAGTTATTTTTTTTTTTTAAACTACTCCATTTTGGAAGCATTTCAAATGTGTAATTGTTCTAACATTTTTTAATAATTTTTTAATCTTGTGGATGTTTATACCGTAGTAGAAGGAGTCTCCATGCCATATTTCAAGTTTCTAGCTCCATCGCGTTGGGCTGAGTAATATTATGTAAGTCAGTCAGTCAGGTTATTCTGACAACTGTTGCTAGAATTTTAATTATGTTTTATTTTCAAAAAGAAGTTTTTTTGCCCAATCAATTTTTGTTCAAAAGTAAAAAAAAAAATATCTGTAGAGGTTTTAACTCGAAATGTGTTAATCTTCATTTAGATAAATTTAAAGTATTTGAAAATGTTTGAAACATGAAAATAAGTTTAGCACAACATATTCCAATAGAATATTTTATGTTTATGCAAATAGCATTAGCTGTCTACAGGGAAGATATTCCAAATTGAAAACATTATTTTTAAATGGAAATTTTATAAGAGTACTATCTTTAAATCTAAATCTCCCCGTCTTGAGATTTGGATGAAATGGAGAATTTAAAGGGTTAAAATGGCATTAAAATTTAATTAATTTTTGATTATTTCGCCTAATTTCAAACAAAGGAAAAACAATTATTGTTAAATCAATTATCAACGTATTTGAATTAAAATCTTATTTTTTATAAACAATTTTAAATTAAGTATGAATCTTATTAAAGTAAACATGATTGTAGTTAAAATATATTTTTTTGTATTTAAATTAATATTTCTACATTTTAGTTGTGATTTCAGATTTAAAAAAAAACAAGTAGAATTATATTTAAATTAAAAATCAAATAAACTTGAATTGCAAGGTTGTTTCTATTTAATTTAATGTTGTTACTGTTTGATTTTACCATTTTTTTATGTATAAATTTTGAAAACAGCTAAATTTAATCATAGTTTTGTTTTAGCATCTAAATTTGTTCAAAATCTGCAACTTAAGTTTGGCATACCTTCCTTGTAAATACAAATTGCATTAATTTTTTTTTTTTCTTTTGGTTTTAATAACAGCAAAAATTACACATTCAAAACAATTTCAAATATCATACTGACATAAAACTCATACATGTGCAGCATCTTTTCAAACACACTAAAAAATCCTCAACTTTTATATGATGATAAGCATATGAATGAAACACATAAAAATAACAATAGTATTTTTAACTTTAGTTAAAATTCGCATGTTCTACTTTTGAAAATTGTTTCAATACATGTGTATTTAACTAATGTATAACTGAGTTTTTAAGTTTAACCCATGTGCCCACATACTCGAAGGATGTTTGAAAAATAAATACATACTAGTACATAGAAAAAAAAAACTAACTAAAATCAAGTTTCAATTAAAATATTTGTAAATACAATTAAAAATTTAATTGGATTTTGACCAGCAAAATAACTTGTTATATTAATTAATTTTTTTGTTAAAATTAATTGAAATTTTTAATTATTTTTTTAATTATATCAATTAAATTTTTAATCAAAAATTATAAACATTTTCAGTTAAAATTTTAATTATATTAATTATAAAATTTTATTAAAATTCTATCCAAAAATCAATTAAAATTTTAATCAAATTTTTAATTGAAATTCCAGCATTAAATCAATTATAAAATTTTAATACAATTTTTAATTGAAATTCCAGATTCAAATCAATTAAAATTTTAATCATATTTTTAGTATATTTTTTTTTCAAACGCATGAAAATTTCTAAATACTTTGTACCAAATAGGTAATAGGAGTACCATAGTACTTTTGAGGTTCCAATAGCACCACAAAAAATACTATAGTACCAACTTTACCATGGTACCAACTTTACCATAGTACTTTTGAGGTTCCAATAGCACCACAAAAAATACTATGGTAGCAACTTTATCATAACTGGTTCATGCATATCCGCCGTGTTGCCAATAAAGATTGTTCTCATGTCCCCATTTTAAAATACCCAAAAATCCTTAAAATAAATATTCTAGAAAAAAGGGTGGCATCATAAAAGAATTAATATTTTAACAAATTCATCATAAAAAAAATTAAGGATCATATTATAATCCAAGTGATCATAATAAGTATAATCCTAAGTGATGATAAAATCTTCCCCAGTGATCATAATATGAGCAGTTAGAATCATATGATCATTCGGATCATACTATGATCATTTTGAATCACAAATGATGTTTAAGTATATTTTTGCTAAAAACTCAACTCTTTCTGGAGCCAGTCACTCTCGACTAAGAATTGGAAAAAAATGCGTTCAAATCGAGATAAGAAAAAATTACTAAAATCCGGAATCGCTTCATTCAATTTCGTTCCCCTTGTATAGTGTTTCAATTCCATTGCATTTCATTTCCTTTGTATAGTGCTTTAATTTCATTCACAACCCTTTTCATAATATTTTGTTACCGTTGCTTAATGTTTCAATTCTACTCGTTCCCCTTACCAATTTCATTTCGTTCCTCTGCTCTAGTGTTTCAATTCCACTCATTTCCTTTTCCATTCCATTTCGTTCCTCTTGTCAAGTGTTTCAATTCCACTCGTTCCTCCTTTCATTCGTTCCCCGTTCCATTTCATTGCGTTTCCCTTTGTTGACTGGGTTTAAACTCACTCATTCCCCATTTCGTTTCGTATCGTTCGTTCCCCTTGCATTAGTGTTGCTTTACATTTCGTTTCTTTTGCCAAATATCTCATTGCATTTCTCAATTGTAGTGTTTCAATTCCAATAATTTTTTTAAATATAAGTACCTAGCCAAAGCGGTTTTGGCAGACAGTTAAAGCTAGAGTTAATCACAAGTATTTTTCTTCATTACACAGAAATTAATTTCAGTGTAAAATTGCAGTTGTTACTTTTTTTAATTTCAATTCCTAAAACGTAATATAATTTTGAGCAATTTTATTGTTGTGTCCATGCAGGAATATAAAACAATTTTTTTTTTTTTTTGTAATTTGCTTGTACAACACGATTTGTTTTATATTCAAAATTTATTTTTAGTTTTTATGCATAATATTTCTGTACAGAAAATTAGGTACCAAACACCTGCTATAATACAATTGTTTTATAACTTTGCAATTGTTTCTCATACTATTAGATTTTGCAAAAAAAAAACAAGCAAAAAATTGTTTGTAAAACAAAAATTATTTTGCAGGTTTTTTGTGTTGAATACTTAGCATTCGATTTATAGGGTAAACAAAATAAATTATGAAAAAAAAAAATTTTTGTTTGCATTAAAATTTTTAAAATTTCTGTTGAAATTCTTTATTTTCGCTATAAAGAAATTAAAAGGGAATATTTCTAAAATCCTTTTTAGGTGAATAATACTTTAAATAATCTTAATTTTAATAAGAATTTTATATATTTCTTTTGCCTCTTGTCAGAAATGAGGTTATATGACATTTCATATAAGTTAATCATAATCTGGAACAGAGCTATTACTTCGCAAATCGAGACTCTACTGTATGTAATAGTTGTGCTTTTAAATGAGCATAAAAGTTAAAAAAATATATAATAAATATATAACAAATAATTTTAACATCGAAAACTTGGTGCATTTTTGCAATCCTCTTTGTGCATTTTTGCAATCCGCTTTTTCAGCTAACACATCTTTTTTAAAGCGAGATATTTTAATTTTTTTTAATTTAAATTAATAAAAATATTGAAGTTTATTTGATGGTTTTGTGCCTTTGGCTTCATTAGCCTTTAACCCATGTCTCCAAATGCTATATGCGATTGCAAGCAATTGTCAAAAACGGATTTCAGTTCATGTATTTTTTTTTATTAGCCCAATCTCACGTTTAAGGTATCAAATTTATCCATTTTTTTGTGTTTATTTTATATTTTTTTCAAAAAAATTTATACAAATTAGGTATCAAATGAAAGGTTGTTTGTGAAAAAAATTTCTCAAACACAAAAGATCGATCAACTTCGAAACTCATGTTTACCATCTTAATATATTTAGTACCGAAAATTCACCGAAAAGTACCGAAATTCACGAAATACGATCAACATGTGCTTAACAGCTCTTATTCGGTTGGATCAGTTGAATTTTGACAATATATGCTAAAGTTACTAAAAATTGGTTCACAAAGGTCCTGCGGAAAAAACTGCTGAATTTATTAGTATTTTGATTTTATTTATAAAAAAAAGGTAAAATTTTTTTTGTATCGATTCCGAAAATTTAAACGTGTTAATTGACTTCGTTTTGGCGAAAAAAAATTAATTGAATTTAATCAACCTCAAATATTCAATAAATATACAAATATTTGTTCCAGAATCACTTAGCACCATAGTACCTATGATAAATACGATATTGAGTATACGTAAAGATGTCCTAACTGATTATAGAACAATTCTTAGAAATTATATTAAATATCTGCAATGTAAAATTTCAAATGAATATTTCTACAAAACGCAGTCGAGAAACATACTGAAATTTTTTGAATCGATAGAAAAATATTTCAATTTTTTTATTTTTTCAAATAAAAAAAATAAAAATTAAATCTTTAAAAAGAAAAAAAATTGAGATGTTTAATACAATAAATATTCAAAACTTATTTTGTCAAATTTCTGGCTAAATCGGACAATATTTATGCACGCCTACCAGAGAACTGCAAAATCAACTTTTTTCTTGATTTAATCATACACAAAAATTCTTGTTCACATTTAATAATTCAACAAAATTCACTGTAGAATAAAATCAGCATCATGTTACTAAACGCGTAATTGGGATCAGTGTGAATCATCTGTCGATTATGTTTTATGCAAATGTAATCACTCAACAAAAAGTCAGCGTTGAATAAATCAGAAAAAACAACAAACAACGCGTATGAGTGTAATCATAATCAAAACAAAATAGAAACACATTTCATAAATTATATTGTGTACATTAGGGTGGGACTTAAATACGCTTTTTCGAATTTTTATTAGTAATACAATACTAAAAATATTCTTCTTTGTGAAATAAAAATATATTTTTTTTTGGAAAAAAAATTAGGTCGATATCTCAGGCCTATCTATCTCAGGCCTATCGACCTAAATTAAAAAAGAAATTTCACAAAGAACAATATTTTTGGTATTACTAACAAAAATGCTAAAAAAAACGGATTTTAGACCCACCCTAATTTATGAAATGTGTTTCTACAAAACCACCCCCTTTTTATAGATAAGAAACTAATTTGTTTTAATTATGAATACACACCTACGCTTTATTTATTGCTTTTTCTGATTTATTCTACATCAAAATAATTATTGTTGACTCAAACGAACAGAATAAAATCAATGGTATAAAAACGACCGACGATTATAAATCAGTGACAACAATTTGCACGTTGTTTGATTGATTTAAAATCATCAACAAATATGTGTGTTGGAGTATATTCAACGTTTGAACGCAAACACATATTTATTCTTGTGTTGATTGCGTATGAACGTTTTGCAATCAGCATTTGCAGTTCTCTGACGCCTACTTGGAAAACTTGAAAAATTTGTTGCATTTTTAATTAGTAGCGGGACAGTTGCTATGAAAAGCCTCATATATATAAATATATTTTTAATAATCTTGCATTTAATAGCTTCTTAGGAAAACTTAAATAACTTTTATACATATTTAAAAAAAATCCAAATATACAGTGACACCTTTAAAGAGGATTATAGTTAAAAGTTGTCTATAATTAATCCACATAAGGAATATATTTTCCATTGAAAGGTAGTTTGTTCAATATTAATTGTTCATATACATGATGACTTTTTGACCAATAAAAAAGCCGTTATAAATGGAACAGTAAGAAATTCTTACCAAAAATAAATCTTCATTTTCAATAAATCAATTAAATTTTGATTAATTAGTGCATAAACAATAAATTTTATCTTGATTGGATAATGGATTTCTATGGAAATGTCCAGATCCTTAAGCCTTGACTATTTACAAACAAGCTAGTTATGTATTTAATTGAGATTTTTTAAACAACGCACTTGTCTTTATTGCCTGTATCTTATTATGACCATAACATATTGAAAAAGATTCATAAGTACTTTGTTGCTCATAAGTATGCTTTAAGATTAAATGGCAATTTATATAAAATACAGATGTAAACGTTTGTATACAGATATTAACTTTTATATCAACACTTGTAACAGTAAAAATGGCAAAGATTTGTAATGAATTATCAAGTGGAAATTAAAAAAAAAAAAACAAACAACTTAATTAGTAAAACATGTATAAGATTATTTAAGTGGAAAAGGTTGGCATTTATTTTAGAAGAAACATTTGCTTATTTACACATAAGATATTAGAAGGGATTTAAAGTAAGATCTAAATCTGAAAGAACCCAGCAAGACCAGACATTACCAAATAATGTGTAAAGTAATGTATAGCCGATGGATTACTTTACACTTTATAAAATAAAAAAATTATTACAAATATGTTATTTAAAATTTTTGTAATTAAAAATAATGGGAATCGAACCAGGCAAATCTGGTTGCCAGCCAAGAACTCTACCCACTGAGCTATCGACGCATATAGTATTTGATTGTTTTAAACTTAAATGAATTGTTGCGTTCCGTTTTTTTTTTGCTAGTGTTATCAAAACAAACATACATTACCCTTTTGCTTACAAAAAAACACAAAGTAATGTGACGCATCACCTGTGATGCATCACCAGTGATGCATCACCTGTGATGCATGTGACATGTCTCATGTGTCAAGTCTCATGTGACATGTCTCATGTGTCATGTCTCATGTGACATGTCTCATGTGTCATGTCTCATGTGACTGTCACATGTGAGATGTCTCATGTGACATGTCACATGTGTCGTGTCTCATGTGACATGTCTCATGTGTCATGTCTCATGTGACTGTCTTATGTGACTGTCACCATTGATGCATCACTGGTGATGCATCACAGGTGATGCATCACTGGTGATGCATCACTGGTGATGCGTTACAGGTGATGCATCACAGGTGATGCATCACTGGTGATGCATCACTGGTGATGCGTTACAGGTGATGCATCACTGGTGATGCATCACTGGTGATGCATCACAGGTGATGCATCACAGGTGATGCGTCACAGGTGATGCATCACCCGTGATGTGTTATGTCTCATGTGACATGTCTCATGTGTCACGTCTCATGTGACATGCCTCATGTGTCATGTCTCATCTGACTGTCACATGTGATATGTCACATGTGTCATGTCTCATGTGTCATGTCTCATGTGACATGTCTCATGTGACTGTCACATGTGACACATGAGACATGTCACATGAGACATGACACATGAGACATGTCACATGAGACATGACACATGAGACATGACACATGTGACATGTCACATGTGACAGTCACATGAGACATGACACATGAGGCATGTCACATGAGACGTGACACATGAGACATGTCACATGAGACACACATGACACATGTGACATATCACATGTGACAGTCACATGAGACATTACACATGAGGCATGTCACATGAGACGTGACACATGTGACATGTCACATGAGACATGACACATCACGGGTGATGCATCACCTGTGATGCATCACCTGTGATCACTGGTGATGCATCACTGGTGATGTATCACTGGTGATGTATCACTGGTGATGCATCACTGGTGATGCGTCACAGGTGATGCATCACTGGTGATGCATCACTGGTGATGCATCACTGGTGATGTATCACAGGTGATGCGTTGCAGGTGATGCATCACTGGTGATGTATCACTGGTGAAGCGGTGGTAATGCATCACTGGTGATGCATCACTGGTGATGTATCACTGGTGATGCATCACAGGTGATGCATCACTGGTGATTCATCACTGGTGATGCGTCACAGGTGATGCATCACTGGTGATGCATCACTGGTGATGTATCACTGGTGATGCATCACTGGTGATGTATCACTGGTGATGCATCACTGGTGATGCATCACTGGTGATGCGTCACAGGTGATGCATCACTGGTGATGTATCACTGGTGAAGCGGTGGTGATGCATCACTGGTGATGCATCACTGGTGATGTATCCCTGGTGATGCATCACAGGTGATGCATCACTGGTGATGTATCACTGGTGATGCATCACAGGTGATGCATCACAGGTGATGCATCACTGGTGATGTATCACTGGTGATGCATCACAGGTGATGCATCACGGGTGATGCATCACTGGTGATGTATCACTGGTGATGCATCACAGGTGATGCGTCACAGGTGATGCATCACTGGTGATGCATCACTGGTGATGCATCACTGGTGATGTATCACGGGTGATGCATCACTGGTGATGCATCACTGGTGATGTATCACTGGTGATGCATCACAGGTGATGCGTTGCAGGTGATGCATCACTGGTGATGCATCACTGGTGATGCATCACTGGTGATGTATCACTGGTGATGCATCACAGGTGATGCATCACAGGTGATGCATCACAGGTGATGCATCACGGGTGATGCATCACAGGTGATGCATCCCTGGTGATGCATCACTGATGATGCATTACAGGTGATGCATCACTGGTGATGTAACACTGGTGATGCATCACTGGTGATGCATCACTGGTGATGCGTCACAGGTGATGCATCACGGGTGATGCATCACTGGTGATGCATCACTGGTGATGCATCACTGGTGATGCGTCACTGGTGATGCATCACTGGTGATGCATCACTGGTGATGCGTCACAGGTGATGCATCACTGGTGATGCATCACTGGTGATGTATCACTGGTGATGCATCTCTGGTGATGCATCACTGGTGATGCATCACTGGTGATGTATCACTGGTGATGCATCACTGGTGATGCACCACTGGTGATGCATCACTGGTGATGCATCACGGGTGATGCATCACTGGTGATGTATCACTGGTGATGCATCACAGGTGATGCGTAACAGGTGATGCATCACTGGTGATGCATCACTGGTGATGCATCACTGGTGATGCATCACAGGTGATGCGTTGCAGGTGATGCATAACTGGTGATGTATCACTGGTGAAGCGGTACAGGTGATGCATCACTGGTGATGCATCACTGGTGATGCGTCACAGGTGATGCATCACAGGTGATGCATCACTGGTGATGCATCACTGGTGATGCATCACAGGTGATGCGTCACAGGTGATGCATCACTGGTGATGCATCACTGGTGACACATCACTGGTGATGTATCACTGGTGATGCATCACAGGTGATGCATCACTGGTGATGCATCACTGGTGATGTATCACGGGTGATGCATCACTGGTGATGCATCACTGGTGATGTATCACTGGTGATGCATCACAGGTGATGCATCACTGGTGATGCATCACTGGTGATGTATCACTGGTGATGCATCACTGGTGATACATCACTGGTGATGCGTCACAGATGATGCATCACGGGTGATGCATCACTGGTGATGCGTCACAGGTGATGCATCACAGGTGATGCATCACTGGTGACGCATCACTGGTGATGTATCACTGGTGATGCATCACAGGTGATGCATCACTGGTGATGCATCACAGGTGATGCATCACTGGTGATGCATCACTGGTGATGCGTCACAGGTGATGCATCACTGGTGATGCATCACTGGTGATGTATCACGGGTGATGCATCACTGGTGATGCATCACTGGTGATGTATCACTGGTGATGCATCACTGGTGATGTATCACTGGTGATGCATCACAGGTGATGCATCACTGGTGATGCATCACTGGTGATGCATCACGGGTGATGCGTCACAGGTGATGTATCACTGGTGATGCATCACAGGTGATGCATCACTGGTGATGCATCACTGGTGATGCATCACTGGTGATGCATCACGGGTGATGCATCACAGGTGATGCGTCACAGGTGATGCATCACTGGTGATGCATCACTGGTGATGCATCACTGGTGATGTATCACGGGTGATGCATCACTAGTGATGCATCACTGGTGATGTATCACTGGTGATGCATCACAGGTGATGCATCACTGGTGATGCATCACTGGTGATGCGTCACAGGTGATGCATCACTAGTGATGCATCACTGGTGATGCATCACTGGTGATGTATCACGGGTGATGCATCACTGGTGATGCATCACTGGTGATGCATCACCTGTGATGCATCACCAGTGATACATCACCAGTGATGCGTCACCAGTGATGCATCACCTGTGATGCATCACTGGTGATGCATCACAGGTGATGCGTCACAGGTGATGCATCACTGGTGATGCATCACTGGTGATGCATCACTGGTGATGTATCACGGGTGATGCATCACTGGTGATGCATCACTGGTAATGTATCACTGGTGATGCATCACTGGTGATGTATCACTGGTGATGCATCACTGGTGATGCATCACTGGTGATGCGTCACAGGTGATGCATCACGGGTGATGCATCACTGGTGATGTATCACTGGTGAAGCGGTGGTGATGCATCACGGGTGATGCATCACTGGTGATGCATCACTGGTGATGTATCACTGGTGATGCATTACAGGTGATGCATCACTGGTGATGCATCACTGGTGATGCGTCACAGGTGATGCATCACTGGTGATGCATCACTGGTGATGCATCACTGGTGATGTATCACGGGTGATGCATCACTGGTGATGCATCACTGGTGATGTATCACTGGTGATGCGTCACAGGTGATGCATCACTGGTGATGCGTCACAGGTGATGCATCACAGGTGATGCATCACTGGTGATGCATCACTGGTGATGCATCACTGGTGATGTATCACTGGTGATGTATCACTGGTGATGTATCACTGGTGCGTCACAGGTGATGTATCACTGGTGATGCATCTCTGGTGATGCATCACTGGTGATGCATCACTGGTGATGTATCACTGGTGATGCATCACAGGTGATGCATCACGGGTGATGCATCACTGGTGATGCATCACGGGTGATGCATCACTGGTGATGTATCACTGGTGATGCATCACAGGTGATGCGTCACAGGTGATGCATCACTGGTGATGCATCACTGGTGATGCATCACTGGTGATGTATCACGGGTGATGCATCACTGGTGATGCATCACTGGTGATGTATCACTGGTGATGCATCACAGGTGATGCGTTGCAGGTGATGCATCACTGGTGATGTATCACTGGTGAAGCGGTACAGGTGATGCATCACTGGTGATGCATCACTGGTGATGCATCACTGGTGATGTATCACTGGTGATGCATCACTGATGATGCATCACTGGTGATGCGTCACAGGTGATGCATCACTGGTGATGCATCACTGGTGATGCGTCACAGGTGATGCATCACGGGTGATGCATCACTGGTGATGTATCACTGGTGAAGCGGTGGTGATGCATCACTGGTGATGTATCACTGGTGATGCGTCACAGGTGATGCATCACTGGTGATGCGTCACAGGTGATGCATCACTGGTGATGCATCACTGGTGATGCATCACGGGTGATGCATCACTCGTGATGTATCACTGGTGATGCATCACAGGTGATGCGTCACAGGTGATGCATCACTGGTGATGCATCACTGGTGATGCATCACGGGTGATTCATCACTGGTGATGTATCACTGGTGATGCATCACAGGTGATGCGTCACAGGTGATGCATCACTGGTGATGCATCACTGGTGATGCATCACTGGTGATGTATCACGGGTGATGCATCACTGGTGATGCATCACTGGTGATGTATCACTGGTGATGCATCACAGGTGATGCGTTGCAGGTGATGCATCACTGGTGATGTATCACTGGTGATGCGTCACAGGTGATGCATCACTGGTGATGCATCACTGGTGATGCATCACTGGTGATGTATCACGGGTGATGCATCACTGGTGATGCATCACAGGTGATGCGTCACAGGTGATGCATCACAGGTGATGCATCACTGGTGATGCATCACAGGTGATGCGTCACAGGTGATGCATCACAGGTGATGCATCACTGGTGATGCATCACTGGTGATGCGTTACAGGTGATGCATCACTGGTGATGCATCACTGGTGATGTATCACTGGTGATGCGTCACAGGTGATGCATCACTGGTGATGCATCACTGGTGATGCATCACTGGTGATGTATCACGGGTGATGCATCACTGGTGATGCATCACTGGTGATGCATCACTGGTGATGGTGATCACCAGTGATACATCACCAGTGATGCATCACCAGTGATGCATCACCCGTGATACATCACCAGTGATGCATCACCAGTGATGCATCACCAGTGATGCATCACCTGTGACGCATCACCAGTGATACATCACCAGTGATGCATCACCAGTGATGCATCACCTGTAACGCATCACCAGTGATGCATCACCAGTGATGCATCACCTGTGATGCATCACCTGTGACGCATCACTGGTGATGCATCACTGGTGATGTATCACGGGTGATGCATCACTGGTGATGCATCACTGGTGATGCATCACTGGTGATGGTGATCACCAGTGATACATCACCAGTGATGCATCACCAGTGATGCATCACCCGTGATACATCACCAGTGATGCATCACCAGTGATGCATCACCAGTGATGCATCACCTGTGACGCATCACCTGTGATGCATCACCAGTGATACATCACCAGTGATGCATCACCCGTGATGCATCACCAGTGATGCATCACCAGTGATGCATCACCTGTGACGCATCACCAGTGATGCATCACCAGTGATACATCACCAGTGATGCATCACCAGTGATGCATCACCTGTGACGCATCACCAGTGATGCATCACCAGTGATGCATCACCAGTTATGCATCACCAGTGATGCATCACCTGTGATGCATCACCTGTGATGCATCACCAGTGATGCATCACCAGTGATTCATCACCTGTACCGCTTCACCAGTGATACATCACCAGTGATGCATCACCTGCAACGCATCACCTGTGACGCATCACCAGTGATGCATCACCCGTGATGCATCACCTGTGACGCATCACCAGTGATGCATCACCTGTGACGCATCACCAGTGATGCATCACCAGTGATACATCACCAGTGATGCATCACCAGTGATGCATCACCAGTGATGCATCACCAGTGATGCATCACCAGTGATGCATCACCTGTGATGCATCACCAGTGATACATCACCAGTGATACATCACCAGTGATGCATCACCAGTGATGCATCACCTGTAACGCATCACCAGTGATGCATCACCAGTGATGCATCACCAGTGATGCATCACCTGTGATGCATCACCTGTGATGCATCACCTGTGATGCATCACCAGTGATACATCACCAGTGATGCATCACCAGTGATACATCACCAGTGATGCATCGCCAGTGATTCATCACCTGTACCGCTTCACCAGTGATACATCACCAGTGATGCATCACCTGCAACGCATCACCTGTGACGCATCACCAGTGATGCATCACCAGTGATGCATCACCACCGCTTCACCAGTGATACATCACCAGTGATGCATCACCTGCAACGCATCACCTGTGATGCATCACCAGTGATACATCACCAGTGATGCATCACCTGTGACGCATCACCTGTGACGCATCACCTGTGACGCATCACCAATGATGCATCACCAGTGATGCATCACCAGTGATGCATCACCCGTGATGCATCACCTGTGATGCGGCACCAAAGATACATCACCAGTGATGCATCACCATGATGCATCACCAGTGATGCATCACCAGTGATACATCACCAGTGATGCATCACCAGTGATACATCACCAGTGATGCATCACCCGTGATACATCACCAGTGATACATCAACAGTGATGCATCACCAGTGATACATCACCAGTGATGCATCACCAGTGATGCATCACCTGTGACGCATCACCTGTGATGCATCACCAGTGATACATCACCAGTGATGCATCACCCGTGATGCATCACCAGTGATGCATCACCAGTGATGCATCACCTGTGACGCATCACCAGTGATGCATCACCAGTGATGCATCACCAGTGATACATCACCAGTGATGCATCACCCTGTGACGCATCACCAGTGATGCATCACCTGTGACGCATCACCAGTGATGCATCACCAGTGATACATCACCAGTGATGCATCACCAGTGATGCATCACCCGTGATACATCACCAGTGATGCATCACCAGTGA
Source organism: Eustalomyia histrio (assembly GCA_949748255.1). NCBI lineage: Eukaryota > Metazoa > Arthropoda > Insecta > Diptera > Anthomyiidae > Eustalomyia > Eustalomyia histrio. The sequence continues at coordinate 153,711,615 of OX456524.1, read as the reverse complement.
TGCATCACCAGTGATGCATCACCTGTGACGCATCACCTGTGACGCATCACCAATGATGCATCACCAGTGATGCATCACCAGTGATGCATCACCCGTGATGCATCACCTGTGATGCGGCACCAAAGATACATCACCAGTGATGCATCACCATGATGCATCACCATGATGCATCACCAGTGATGCATCACCAGTGATACATCACCAGTGATGCATCACCAGTGATACATCACCAGTGATGCATCACCCGTGATACATCACCAGTGATACATCAACAGTGATGCATCACCAGTGATACATCACCAGTGATGCATCACCAGTGATACATCACCAGTGATGCATCACCCTGTGACGCATCACCAGTGATGCATCACCTGTGACGCATCACCAGTGATGCATCACCAGTGATGCATCACCAGTGATGCATCACCAGTGATGCATCACCAGTGATACATCACCAGTGATCACTGGTGATGCATCACTGGTGATGCATCACTGGTGATGTATCACTGGTGATGTATCACTGGTGATGCATCACTGGTGATGCATCACGGGTGATGCATCACTGGTGATGTATCACTGGTGATGCATCACAGGTGATGCGTCACAGGTGATGCATCACTGGTGATGCATCACTGGTGATGCATCACTGGTGATGCATCACTGGTGATGTATCACTGGTGATGCATCACTGGTGATGTATCACTGGTGATGCATCACTGGTGATGCATCACTGGTGATGTATCACTGGTGATGCATCACAGGTGATGCGTTGCAGGTGATGCATCACTGGTGATGTATCACTGGTGAAGCGGTGGTGATGCATCACTGGTGATGTATCACTGGTGAATCGGTGGTGATGCATCACTGGTGATGTATCACTGGTGATGCATCACAGGTGATGCGTTGCAGGTGATGCATCACTGGTGATGTATCACTGGTGAAGCGGTACAGGTGATGCATCACTGGTGAAGCGGTACAGGTGATGCATCACTGGTGATGCATCACTGGTGATGCATCACTGGTGATGTATCACTGGTGATGCATCACAGGTGATGCATCACAGGTGATGCATCACAGGTGATGCATCACTGGTGATGCATCACTGGTGATGCGTCACAGGTGATGCATCACTGGTGATGCATCATGAGACGGGTGATGCATCACAGGTGATGCATCACTGGTGATGCATCACTGGTGATGCGTTACAGGTGATGCATCACTGGTGATGCATCACTGGTGATGCGTCACAGGTGATGCATCACTGGTGATGCATCACTGGTGATGCATCACTGGTGATGTATCACGGGTGATGCATCACTGGTGATGCATCACTGGTGATGCATCACTGGTGATGCGTCACAGGTGATGCATCACTGGTGATGCATCACTGGTGATGTATCACGGGTGATGCATCTCTGGTGATGCATCACTGGTGATGTATCACTGGTGATGCATCACAGGTGATGCGTTGCAGGTGATGCATCACTGGTGATGTATCACTGGTGAAGCGGTGGTGATGCATCACTGGTGATGCATCACTGGTGATGTATCACTGGTGATGCATCACTGGTGATGCATCACTGGTGACATGTCTCATGTGTCACGTCTCATGTGACATGCCTCATGTGTCATGTCTCATGTGACTGTCACATGTGTCATGTCTCATGTGTCATGTCTCATGTGACATGTCTCATGTGTCATGTCTCATGTGACATGTCTCATGTGTTATGTCTCATGTGACTGTCACATGTGACATGTCACATGTGTCATGTCTCATGTGACATGTCTCATGTGACATGTCTCATGTGTCATGTCTCATGTGACTGTCACACGTGAGATGTCTCATGAGACATGTCACATGAGACATGTCACATGAGACATGTCACATGAGACATGACACATGAGACATGACACATGTGACATGTCACATGTGACAGTCACATGAGACATGACACATCAGACATGTCACATGAGACATGACACATGAGACATGACACATGTCACATGTGACAGTCACATGAGACATGACACATGAGACATGTCACATGAGACATGACACATGTGTCACAGTGATGTATCACTGGTGATGCATCACAGGTGATGCATCACTGGTGATGCATCACTGGTAGTGATGCATCACCAGTTATGCATCACCAGTGATGCATCACCTGTGATGCATCACCAGTGATACATCACCAGTGATGCATCACCAGTGATGCATCACCTGTAACGCATCACCAGTGATGCATCACCAGTGATGCATCACCTGTGATGCATCACCAGTGATACATCACCAGTGATGCATCACCAGTGATACATCACGAGTGATGCATCACCAGTGATGCATCACCAGTGATGCATCACCTGTACCGCTTCACCAGTGATACATCACCAGTGATGCATCACCTGCAACGCATCACCAGTGATGCATCACCACCGCTTCACCAGTGATACATCACCAGTGATGCATCACCTGCAACGCATCACCTGTGATGCATCACCTGTGATGCATCACCAGTGATACATCACCAGTGATGCATCACCAGAGATGCATCACCCGTGGTACATCACCAGTGATGCATCACTGGTGATGTATCACTGGTGATGCATCACTGGTGATGCATCACTGGTGATGCATCACTGGTGATGCGTTACAGGTGATGCATCACTGGTGATGCATCACTGGTGATGTATCACTGGTGATGCATCACAGGTGATGCATCACTGGTGATGCATAACTGGTGATGCATCACTGGTGATGCATCACTGGTGATGCGTCACAGGTGATGCATCACTGGTGATGTATCACTGGTGATGCATCACTGGTGATGCATCACTGGTGATGCATCACTGGTGATGTATCACGGGTGATGCATCACTGGTGATGTGTCATGACACATGTGACATGACACATGTGACATGTCACATGTGACAGTCACATGAGACATGACACATCAGACATGTCACATGAGACATGACACATGAGACATGTCACATGAGACATGACACATGAGACATGACACATGTCACATGTGACAGTCACATGAGACATGACACATGAGACATGTCACATGAGACATGACACATGTGTCACAGTGATGTATCACTGGTGATGCATCACAGGTGATGCATCACTGGTGATGCATCACTGGTGATGCATCACAGGTGATGCATCACTGGTGATGCATCACAGGTGATGCATCCCTGGTGATGCATCACTGATGATGCGTTACAGGTGATGCATCACTGGTGATGTATCACTGGTGATGCATCACAGGAGATGCGTTGCAGGTGATGCATCACTGGTGATGTATCACTGGTGATGCATCACAGGTGATGCATCACTGGTGAAGCGGTACAGGTGATGCATCACCCGTGATACATCACCAGTGATGCATCACCAGTGATGCATCACCAGTGATGCATCACCTGTGACGCATCACCAGTGATGCATCACCAGTGATGCATCACCTGTGATGCATCACCAGTGATACACCAGTGATGCATCACCAGTGATGCATCACCCGTGATACATCACCAGTGATGCATCACCAGTGATGCATCACCAGTGATGCATCACCTGTGACGCATCACCTGTGATGCATCACCAGTGATACATCAGCAGTGATGCATCACCTGTGACGCATCACCTGTGATGCATCACCAGTGATACATCACCAGTGATGCATCACCCGTGATGCATCACCAGTGATGCATCACCAGTGATGCATCACCTGTGACGCATCACCAGTGATGCATCACCAGTGATACATCACCAGTGATGCATCACCAGTGATGCATCACCTGTGACGCATCACCAGTGATGCATCACCAGTGATGCATCACCAGTTATGCACACTGGTGATGTATCACGGGTGATGCATCACAGGTGATGCGTCACAGGTGATGCATCACTGGTGATGCATCACTGGTGATGTATCACTGGTGATGCATCACTGGTGATGTATCACTGGTGATGCATCACTGGTGATGCATCACTGGTGATGTATCACTGGTGATGCATCACTGGTGATGCGTCACAGGTGATGCATCACTGGTGATGCATCACTGGTGATGCATCACGGGTGATGCATCACTGGTGATGCATCACTGGTGATGTATCACTGGTGATGCATCACAGGTGATGCGTTGCAGGTGATGCATCACTGGTGATGTATCACTGGTGAAGCGGTGGTGATGCATCACTGGTGATGTATCACTGGTGAAGCGGTGGTGATGCATCACTGGTGATGTATCACTGGTGTTGCATCACAGGTGATGCGTTGCAGGTGATGCATCACTGGTGATGTATCACTGGTGAAGCGGTACAGGTGATGCATCACTGGTGATGCATCACTGGTGATGCATCACTGGTGATGCATCACTGGTGATGTATCACTGGTGATGCATCACAGGTGATGCATCACAGGTGATGCATCACTGGTGATGCATCACTGGTGATGCGTCACAGGTGATGCATCACCTGTGATGCATCACCTGTGATGCATCACCAGTGATGCATCACCAGTGATGCATCACCCGTGATACATCACCAGTGATGCATCACCAGTGATGCATCACCAGTGATGCATCACCTGTGACGCATCACCAGTGATGCATCACCAGTGATGCATCACCTGTAACGCATCACCAGTGATGCATCACCAGTGATGCATCACCTGTGATGCATCACCCGTCTCATGATGCATCACCAGTGATGCATCACCTGTGACGCATCACCAGTGATGCATCACCAGTGATGCATCACCTGTGATGCATCACCTGTGATGCATCACCAGTGATACATCACCAGTGATGCATCACCTATACCGCTTCACCAGTGATACATCACCAGTGATGCATCACCTGCAACGCATCACCTGTGATGCATCACCAGTGATACATCACCAGTGATGCATCACCACCGCTTCACCAGTGATACATCACCAGTGATGCATCACCACCGCTTCACCAGTGATACATCACCAGTGATGCATCACCTGCAACGCATCACCTGTGATGCATCACCAGTGATACATCACCAGTGATGCATCACCAGTGATGCATCACCAGTGATACATCACCAGTGATACATCACCAGTGATGCATCACCAGTGATGCATCACCTGTGACGCATCACCTGTGATGCATCACCCGTGATACATCACCAGTGTGCATAACTGGTGATGCATCACTGGTGATGCATCACTGGTGATGCGTCACAGGTGATGCATCACTGGTGATGCATCACTGGTGATGTATCACTGGTGATGCATCACTGGTGATGCGTCACAGGTGATGCATCACTGGTGATGCATCACTGGTGATGCATCACGGGTGATGCATCACTGGTGATGCGTCACAGGTGATGCATCACTGGTGATGCATCACTGGTGATGCATCACTGGTGATGTATCACGGGTGATGCATCACTGGTGATGCATCACTGGTGATGTATCACTGGTGATGCATCACTGGTGATGTATCACGGGTGATGCATCACTGGTGATGCATCACTGGTGATGTATCACTGGTGATGCATCACTGGTGATGCATCACTGGTGATGTATCACGGGTGATGCATCACTGGTGATGCATCACTGGTGATGTGTCACTGGTGATGCGTCACAGGTGATGCATCACGGGTGATGCATCACCTGTACCGCTTCACCAGTGATGCATCACCTGTGATGCATCACCAGTGATACATCACCAGTGATGCATCACCTGCAACGCATCTCCTGTGATGCATCACCAGTGATACATCACCAGTGATGCATCACCTGTAACGCATCATCAGTGATGCATCACCAGGGATGCATCACCTGTGATGCATCACCAGTGATGCATCACCTGTGATGCATCACCAGTGATGCATCACCAGTGATGCATCACCTGTGATGCATCACCAGTGATACATCACTGTGACACATGTGTCATGTCTCATGTGACATGTCTCATGTGTCATGTCTCATGTGACTGTCACATGTGACATGTGTCATGTCTCATGTGTCATGTCTCATGTGACATGTCTCATGTGTCATGTCTCATGTGACATGTCTGATGTGTCATGTCTCATGTGACTGTCACATGTGACATGTCACATGTGTCATGTCTCATGTGTCATGTCTCATGTGACATGTCTCATGTGACATGTCTCATGTGACATGTCTCATGAGACATCTCACGTGTGACAGTCACATGAGACATGACACATGAGACATGTCACATGAGACATGTCACATGAGACATGACACATGTGACATGTCACATGTGACAGTCACATGAGACATAACACATGAGACATGTCACATGAGACATGACACATGAGACATGTCACATGAGACATGACACATGAGACATGACACATGTGACAGTCACATGAGACATGACACATGAGGCATGTCACATGAGACGTGACACATGAGACATGTCACCAGTGATGCATCACCAGTGATGCATCACCACCGCTTCGCCAGTGATACATCACCAGTGATGCATCACCTGCAACGCATCACCTGTGATGCGTCACCAGTGATACATCACCAGTGATGCATCACCAGTGATGCATCACCCGTGATACATCACCAGTGATGCATCACCAGTGATGCATCACCAGTGATGCATCACCTGTGACGCATCACCAGTGATGCATCACCAGTGATGCATCACCTGTAACGCATCACCAGTGATGCATCACCAGTGATGCATCACCTGTGATGCATCACCTGTGATGCATCACCTGTGATGCATCACCAGTGATACATCACCAGTGATACATAACCAGTGATGCATCACCAGTGATGCATCACCAGTGATGCATCACCTGTACCGCTTCACCAGTGATACATCACCAGTGATGCATCACCTGCAACGCATCACCTGTGATGCATCACCAGTGATACATCACCAGTGATGCATCACCACCGCTTCACCAGTGATACATCACCAGTGATGCATCACCAGTGATGCATCACCACCGCTTCACCAGTGATACATCACCAGTGATGCATCACCTGCAACGCATCACCTGTGATGCATCACCAGTGATACATCACCAGTGATGCATCACCAGTGATGCATCACCAGTGATGCATCACCAGTGATGCATCACCAGTGATACATCACCAGTGATGCATCACCAGTGATACATCACCAGTGATGCATCACCAGTGATGCATCACCTGTGACGCATCACCTGTGATGCATCACCAGTGATACATCACCAGTGATGCATCACCCGTGATGCATCACCAGTGATGCATCACCAGTGATGCATCACCTGTGACGCATCACCAGTGATGCATCACCAGTGATGCATCACCAGTGATACATCACCAGTGATGCATCACCAGTGATGCATCACCAGTGATCACTGGTGATGTATCACTGGTGATGTATCACTGGTGATGCATCACTGGTGATGCGTCACAGGTGATGCATCACTGGTGATGCATCACTGGTGATGTATCACGGGTGATGCATCACTGGTGATGCATCACTGGTGATGTATCACTGGTGATGTATCTTTGGTGCCGCATCACAGGTGATGCATCACGGGTGATGCATCACTGGTGATGCATCACTGGTGATGCATCACTGGTGATGCGTCACAAGTGATGCGTCACAGGTGATGCGTCACAGGTGATGCATCACTGGTGATGCATCACTGGTGATGCATCACTGGTGATGTATCACTGGTGATGCATCACAGGTGATGCGTTGCAGGTGATGCATCACTGGTGATGTATCACTGGTGAAGCGGTGGTGATGCATCACTGGTGATGTATCACTGGTGATGCATCACTGGTGATGCATCACTGGTGATGCGTCACAGGTGATGCATCACTGGTGATGCGTCACAGGTGATGCATCACGGGTGATGCATCACTGGTGATGCGTCACAGGTGATGCGTTGCAGGTGATGCATCACTGGTGATGTATCACTGGTGAAGCGGTACAGGTGATGAATCACTGGTGATGCATCACTGGTGATGTATCACTGGTGATGCATCACAGGTGATGCATCACAGGTGATGCATCACTGGTGATGCATAACTGGTGATGCATCACTGGTGATGCATCACTGGTGATGCGTCACAGGTGATGCATCACTGGTGATGCATCACTGGTGACTGTCACACGTGAGATGTCTCATGAGACATGTCACATGAGACATGTCACATGAGACATGTCACATGAGACATGTCACATGAGACATGACACATGAGACATGACACATGACACATGTGACATGTCACATGTGACAGTCACATGAGACATGACACATGAGACATGACACATGAGACATGTCACATGAGACATGACACATGAGACATGACACATGTGACATGTCACATGTGACAGTCACATGAGACATGACACATGAGACATGTCACATGAGACATGACACATGTGTCATGTGATGCATCCCTGGTGATGCATCACTGATGATGCGTTACAGGTCATGCATCACTGGTGATGTATCACTGTTGATGCATCACAGGTGATGCGTTGCAGGTGATGCATCACTGGTGATGTATCACTGGTGATGCATCACTGGTGATGCATCACAGGTGATGCATCCCTGGTGATGCATCACTGATGATGCGTTACAGGTGATGCATCACTGGTGATGTATCACTGGTGATGCATCACAGGTGATGCGTTGCAGGTGATGCATCACTGGTGATGTATCACTGGTGATGCATCACAGGTGATGCATCACTGGTGAAGCATCACTGATGATGCGTTACAGGTCATGCATCACTGGTGATGTATCACTGTTGATGCATCACAGGTGATGCGTTGCAGGTGATGCATCACTGGTGATGTATCACTGGTGATGCATCACTGGTGATGCATCACAGGTGATGCATCCCTGGTGATGCATCACTGATGATGCGTTACAGGTGATGCATCACTGGTGATGTATCACTGGTGATGCATCACAGGTGATGCATCACTGGTGATGCATCACTGGTGATGTATCACTGGTGATGCATCACAGGTGATGCATCACTGGTGATGCATCACAGGTGATGCATCACTGGTGATGTATCACTGGTGATGCATCACTGGTGATGCGTTACAGGTGATGCATCACTGGTGATGCATCACTGGTGATGTATCACTGGTGATGTATCACTGGTGATGCATCACAGGTGATGTATCACTGGTGATGTATCACTGGTGATGCATCACAGGTGATGCATCACTGGTGATGCATCTGGTGATGCATCACTGGTGATGCATCACAGGTGATGCGTCACAGGTGATGCATCACTGGTGATGCATCACTGGTGATGCATCACTGGTGATGCGTCACAGGTGATGCATCACTGGTGATGCATCACAGGTGATGCATCACCTGTGATGCATCACCAGTGATGCATCACTGGTGACAGGCACATAAGACAGTCACATGAGACATGACACATGAGACATGTCACATGAGACACGAGACATGTGACATGTCACATGAGACATCTCACATGTGACAGTCACATGAGACATGACACATGAGACATGTCACATGAGACATGACACATGACATGCATCACCAGTGATGCATCACCACTGGTGATGCATCACTGGTGATGCATCATGAGACATGAGACATGACACATCACGGGTGATGCGTCACTGGTGATGCATCACTGGTGATGTGTCATGTCTCATGTGACATGTCTCATGTGTCACGTCTCATGTGACATGCCTCCAGTCTGGTGCATCACCTGTGATGCATCACTTGTGACGCATCACCAGTGATGCATCACGTATTTAAAAGCGTAGTTTTATTAAAAAAACGTAGTTTTATTAAAAAAACGTAGTTTTATTAAAAAAACGTAGTTTTATTAAAAAAACGTAGTTTTATTAAAAAAACGTAGTTTTATTAAAAAACGTTGTTTTATTAAAAAACGTAGTTTTATTAAAAAACGTAGTTTTATTAAAAAACGTAGTTTTATTAAAAAACGTAGTTTTTTTTTAAAAACGTAGTTTTATTAAAAAACGTAGTTTTATTAAAAAACGTAGTTTTATTAAAAAACGTAGTTTTATTAAAAAACGTAGTTTTATTAAAAAACGTAGTTTTATTAAAAAACGTAGTTTTATTAAAAAACGTAGTTTTATTAAAAAACGTAGTTTTATTAAAAAACGTAGTTTTATTAAAAAACGTAGTTTTATTAAAAAACGTAGTTTTATTAAAAAACGTAGTTTTATTAAAAAACGTAGTTTTATTAAAAAACGTAGTTTTATTAAAAAACGTAGTTTTATTAAAAAACGTAGTTTTATTAAAAAACGTAGTTTTATTAAAAAACGTAGTTTTATTAAAAAACGTAGTTTTATTAAAAAACGTAGTTTTATTAAAAAACGTAGTTTTATTAAAAAACGTAGTTTTATTAAAAAACGTAGTTTTATTAAAAAACGTAGTTTTATTAAAAAACGTAGTTTTATTAAAAAACGTGGTGATGCATCACCAGTGATGCATCACCTGTGATGCATGTGACATGTCTCATGTGTCATGTCTCATGTGACATGTCTCATGTGTCACGTCTCATGTGACATGCCTCATGTGTCATGTCTCATGTGACTGTCACATGTGACATGTCACATGTGTCATGTCTCACATGGTGATGCATCACCAGTGATGCAGCACCAGTGATGCATTACCTGTGATGCCAGTGATGCATCATCTGTGATGCCAGTGATGCGTCACAGGTGATGCATCACCTGATAATCGGGGTTGAGAACTCCGCTGTTTCAACGGCCAGCTTTGGCGAGCGGGGTCGATGTTCAACCAATCTAGGGTTTCTTACCACCGGAAATGGGACGAACACCTCCCCGAAATAAGCCTGGCGATCAACACCACTACATCCGATTCCACCAGTGATGCATCACCAGTGATGCATCACCTGTGACCATTCTACCTTTCTTCTTAGGTTGGCCAATGATTTCGTCCTCTGATTCCTCAGTATTGACTGGACGGCCTTGTGGGTGCCTCATGGCCGGGGTTATTCTTCTAACTCTCACTACGCATCGTGTTAGTTCCTGGACTGGCAATTTTTCGGAGGTTGGTTGTTCGTTTGATGGCATGGTTGTAGTCGCCGTTTTTATTTGATTGACTGGTATTGGACAATTGACGGTATAAGGGACGGTCTTTTGTTGGCCAGTAGTGCGTCCTCGGCGGCGTTCTGGACATGAAAGAGCGTCGTCTATGAATATTGTTCTTCGCCACTGTGCCATTTTGGCAATCAATTTCTCTTGAAATTGTTGTTTCGTCCTCGCAAATTTTTCATCCGACATTACTATTTCCTCTCTATGTCGTTAAAATGGTTATGGCAAAGTTTTCAACGGCGCTCGATAACGGGTGGTTTTTTATAAGTACCAGATCTCCAATATTTGGTTTCCATGGTCTTCTTCGTAAGTTATAGAAACGGCGCTGGTCCAGGGGCTCTTTACCGAGTTGATGACGCACTATCCTGAAGATCTCTTGTAACTCGTTGGCCTTTTCGTTAGGCTGAGAGTTGGCCGCCCCGGTTCCGGAGTCTAATTCATTATACAGTGCTTTGGGTAGCCTCGGTTCACGGCATTGGACAAGTTAGGCCGGACTATATCCGGTGGAATCGGATGTAGTGGTGTTGATCGCCAGGCTTATTTCGGGGAGGTGTTCGTCCCATTTCCGGTGGTCATTCCCCGCTATTTGTGCAATCACCCTCTTCACGGTCCGATTAGCCCTTTCTGTTGGGTTTTCTTGCGGGCAATATGGGGCGGTAAACTGCTGACGCACACCAACTTCATCTAAGTATTTCTTTAGGATTCGGCTGGTGAATTGGCTGCCGTTGTCCGTGATAAGTACTTTGGTGTTCCAATCCGGGCGAAAATTTTCTCCCTGAAGGCTTTTACCACCTCCCGTGCAGTTGCCTTTCGACAGGGTGTCAGTTCGACCCGTTTGGAGAATCGGTCAAAGAAGGTCAGTAACATGGAGTGACCATGTTTCGACCGGGGCAGTGGACCCACAAAATCAGCGCAAACCGTGGCACAAGGTTCCTCGGGAATTTGTATCAGCATCTCTCCCGCGGGTGCTTTCTGGTTCGGTTTGTACTGTTGGCAAGATGCACAGATACGCACAAATTTGGCGTTATCCCAAAGCATTCCAGGCCAATAGTATCTGTTGCTGATGCGGTTGATGGTCTTGCGGGTTCTCAGATGCCCTGCTGCGGATTGGCTGTGGTTCTCTTGAAGTACTCGTTGGCGTAGACTGGTATCGACACAGAGTTTCCACGGGGTGCAATCCTCGTCATTATGGTGTCTCGGGAGGTGGCGAAAGAGTTGGGTACCCACTATGGCATAGTCGGAAAATTTATCGGGATTTTGCGCTATTTCTTTCTTTTTGCGTTTAAGCCAGTTACAATCTTCGGTGGTTCCGGTGTCTTCTATGGCCCGTTGTAAAGTTTCCATAGGTTGGCGGGATAGTGCATCCGCCACCACGTTATGCTTACCCTTACGATATTGTACGGTAAAATTGTACTGTTGTAGCTCCAGGGCCCAACGAGCCAGTCGCCCGGTTGGATTGTCGATGGAGTTAAGCCATTTAAGAGATAGGTGATCCGTGATCACGTGGAAGCAATATCCTTTCTTCAAAAGGGATGTCAAAGGTTGGGCTATATATTTTATGTAACATATTGTTTCTCAGTAACTGGAGTAATGTATTCTTTTTATTTTTATCTCCACTCTGTGGTTATATGTAGAATTTGCGATAATAATAAACTTTTTATTTATTAATACATATTTAATTTACTCTTATATTTTTCTATTCTTTTTAGATAAAAAAAATATTTAACCACCTGTTGTTAACTATTACAAAATAAAAGCTCCATAGTTTTCAAACTTTATTTGTTAAACAAATTCAAAATAAAAACAAAGGCTTTTAATTGCATTGAGAGAAAAGTCACAAATATTAAAACGCGATAAACAAAATTCAATACAAAATCATTTTATTAAAACTATTCAAACTGCATACGCAAATTGTGTCATGTCCGCATCGACGACTACAACTGCCCATAATACAACACCACATCCTCAAAACTCACCACAACACAAAGTATCACAACAAAAACAATCATCATGTCATGTCATCTTATAATCAGCAACAACCACAACTTGATATAACAAAAGAGGAATTTGATCGTTTGTCGGAGGCCTTAAAAAAGGAAGAATTCCGTAAATTATTTCTTGATTATGTTCAAGAAATTCAAGTTTCCGAAAATCGTAAACGCTATGAGGAAGAAATAGTACAAATTGAGGCAGAACGTGGTGTGGTATAAAAACATCACAGGATGGTAATCAAAAGTGTTTTATCAACTGTGCTAAGAATGAGCATGTAGCTAAGCCTACAAATGAAATATGTCTGGATCATAATACCGGCACGCGTGGCCTAAGTTGGTCCATACCAATGGCTCAGGCACCACCCCGCGATGACTTAGATAATAAAAATAAACGATGTTGTGTTTATGATGTTGTTTTTCATCCGGATGCTTTGTATTTGGCCGAACGTAATACGGCATTTCATAAAGTCGGGCACGAACCGTCGGTACCAGGAGGCTATCCCCAAAAACCGCCGGACCTCCCGTACGTTTGTAGGTGGCATCATCTCCCGTATAGCCGCCACCTTTTCACTGATGACATAGCCAAGGTATTTCGTTTCCTTTTTGAAAAATTCGCAGTTGTCAGGGTTGATTCGGAGATTGGCTGCCCGGAGCCTTCGGAACGGTTATAACTCCGGGCCGATTACGCTGTCCAATGCCCTTTGAAATGTCGCGGAGGTAGAATTTAGACCGAATGGCATGACTCGCCATTGGTACAGTCAGGTAAATGCTGTGAAGCGTTTACTGTCGTCCTCTAATGGTGTCTGCCAATACCCGTCCTTGAGATCCAGGCTACTTACATATCGGGCTTCCCGAAGGCGATCTACTATCGTCGTAATTCGGGGTAGTGGATAGGCGTCTGGTTCGGATCGGCTATTCAAATGTCGGAAATCCATACAGAGTCTCCCGGTACCGTTCTTCTTCTGGGCCAGTGTGATGGGTGAGCTATAAGGGCTTCTGGATGGCTCAATATAACCATTCATGAGGAGTTCATTGATTTTGGAGTCTATAATTGCTTGCATGGCTGGATTTTGAACGGGCGGTCATCTTTCATTTTAATCCTATGCTTGGCCGCTGTTGACATCCCCTGTAACTCCCAAAATTTTTGCAGCTCGCCTTCAAGAAAAGTGTGTATTTTGTCTCTTGTTACTTGGCAATTGTCACTCACCGCTTCTGGTTCTCCTGGATTCCCTTCCGCACCCGTCAACAGACTAGGCGATGTCAAGTTGGCGTAGACTGGCAAGGGCGTCCGCTTCCCGTAGGTAGGTGCGTCTGGGCAACGAGCTGTGGTGCTTAAATGTCGATGGGCTTCCTTGTCGTTGGGTACCCCGATGTTACGGTTGGTGGGGTGGAATTGACACGAGAGTCCGGCGCATATAAACGTGGTGTTGCAACTTTCAAGGAATTTTAGTCCCACAATGGCCTCTTCGGTAGCGTTGGGCATTATTAAAAACCTCGTCAACAGACGTTTGGTTCCAAATTCCACTTCGATCTCCATTGCGCTCTCGATCTGCCTGCGTGATCCTTCGGCTAGTGTCACGAACGTTTCAATAGATTTTCAAAAATATTTCAATTATTACTTTACATTTATAAATCATATATTACGTCATCAATAATGAGTAACTAATTACTTTATGCTTGCAAATAATGAAAAAGCTAACAAGCTATCATTACAAGGTAACGCATGGGAATATCGCACCCATTGCCAAAGTTTTGCTGGGAATATTAAAAATAAATAGAAAGTTATAGTTTATGATGGAAAATTTTCTTAAGAAAAATTTAATAACCCATTAAAAAATCGAAATATATATGACCATACATGATCATGCATGGGATTCTATATTATTATACACGGCCATACATGATTATATATGTGCATTCATAGTTTAAAATATGATCATATATCTTCGGATCCAAAATTTTAGGGTATGTGGCAGTATATGATAATGTATGACCATATATGCTAATATATCGGCATACATAATCATATATGGAAATATATGAGGCCACTTATGGTTATATATTAAATCATGCATGGACATATATGGTCATGTATGTCCATATATAACCATATGCAAGCCCATGTATGTTCATGTATGCTTATATATACTGCAATTTTTGCATAGGCCATGTAAAAATTTATATACTATATGTATATAAAAATATGCTCATACATGGGATTGTATATAGTCATACATGAGCATACATAATCATATAAGTCAATGCATAGTTCAATATATGACCATATATTTCCACATATCTTCGTATCCGATATTTAACCCTTTAACGACCAAGACCGTCTACAGAAGGTCATCACTAAAGTCCAATTATATCTAAAGCAATATTTTTGGTGCAATAATCCCCAACGACATTTTTGTCTGTTTAAATTTTCCTTTCGAACAGTGCCGGTTCGAACACGCTCAGTTGAATAGTTTGATAGATAGACCCATTTCTGTCAAGATTTTTATCAAAACAGACACGAAAATTATTTATGATTTTGGTGCAAAATTAAAACTAAAAAAAAACATACTTTGTAACAGCTCAATCGACTCGAAATTTTTTTTGGAAAGTAGCTTCAAGCTGTATTTTGATAATTTGTTGAGTGTTTGATTTGTGAAACAAATATTTTTGTTTGAGCCGAGCTTTTTGCCTTCAGGTTGTCTGTCTTTCATTTTTTCATATATGACTGTACATGGTCTTATCTGATCATATATTACCATATACCCTGAAATCGCGGATCCAAAGATATATGCAAGTAAATATATAGGATCATGCATGCTGATACATTGATTATATATGCCATGCATAGTCATCGTATCCAATATTTAAGGGTATATGATTGTAAATAATCTTATCTGATAATATATTATCATATACCCTGAAATTTCAGATCCGAAGATATATGCAAATAAATATATAGAATCATGTATGCTGATATATTATATACAATCCCATACATGGTCATGCATCTTCAAATATCAATCGATTTTTACATGGAAGCTTTAATGAAACATTTCAACAAATTTTTACAATTTTTACAATTTTTACAATCCCCACCACATCAATACCATAACTGGTTTCTTTAGAATCAATTCCATAGAACTAGTTCTAAGTACTAGTACCAGAACTACTTTTAGGAGAACCGGTTCTGATTTGAAACCATAAAAAGGGTTGCTTTTAAGCAAATATTATCGGTTTTAGAATCGAGTCGGTAGAATGGATTATCAAGGAAAATTTTGCTGGAGTATTTCTGTATAAATTTTTTTATTAAAAATATGAAACGTTTTGCATTTTTTTTATAAACATTTGCATAAATTAAACTATCATCGAAAAATCTAAAATCCTATCCTAAAAATGTTAAAATATTTCAATTTTCATTTTAAAACCTGACTCGGATATTGAGATCCACTAAATAATTGTCACCTTATACCTAAATAGTTTTCAATTCCAAGGAATTAGCAAAAAATTGTATCTGGTTTTATATGTCTTTTTTGGTATTAACTTGTTGTTATTTTTCAATATGATTAATTTTTAATGCATAAAATATATATATTTATATATAATTAATAGCTTGCATAAGTGTTATCAATTATATTGACATTAAATACAGAACAAAATGATTGATTATATTTATTCCAATGTATACAAAATTTGTCTCTTCTTTTTTTCCCCACCCCCAAACTAATTGTTATTCATCATCAATCCATAAATGTGTATATGAGGCTATCCCTGCCAAGTGTTCCAGATTTAAACCTTCATATGGTATTAATGTCAAACTTATAATATTTATTGTGCAATATAATACAGATAAAATATTGACCAATTTAGTATTCATTAGAAAAAAATTCAAACTTGTTATGAAAAAAATCAAACTTGTTATGAGATCAACAAAAATATTTTAATATTTTTTTTATTGATGAAAAAAAACTTTGTATGTGGTCCCAACAAACAATACGTTCCGTTTACATACCGTTTTCTGTCCGTCATAAACGGAATCCAACTCCATTTACTTATCGTTTTCTGGATCCGTGTACGGACCAGAAAACGGATTTTAAGGAACATCATAACTGATTCGACTACGTTTAAATACCATCAATGACGGACCGTTTACGGACCGAATATATCTGGGGAAAATCGGAGTTGTCCGTTAAAAGTCCGTCAATGATGGACCGTTTACGGATCCGTATTCATTCCGTTTTTTCAACAAGAAACGGATTTATGTAAATAACTAAACTTTTTAATTTGAATTATAGTTTTTTTTTTCCTTTTAATTTATTTATAAGGATGTGTAATAAAATAAAATAACAAAAAAAAACTTTTACAAATTGAATTAAATGAAATATTCCTCTCCAGCATAACAAGCATCTCTATCCATCACTGCGGTTATGGCCCATTGAATATCATGAAAAAATATATCAAAATTTTAATTAAGGTTTAATTAATGGCGTTTACGAATTGATGTAGCATACATATCAAATTTGCCCATTTTTTTTAACAAAATCTATTTGCACACAATATTTGTATTTGCAAAATTGCATAAATTTTCGCACATCACCGTAAAACATGATTTAAATTTCATTAATATTTACCTCATAGATATTACTTAAATTTATTTTCGGTGTGAGATGTAAGAGAGTATCTGTTTTACCGAACTTAAGCGCGCGACCCGTATAATGATCTTATACATGCTTTTATTATTCGCGTTTGACACCAAAACTAATTCAAAAGCAGCGGAAGAAAAACTAATGAAATCCGAGAAAGTCCGTATTTGACAATACAGAAACGGATGCTCCAAAACGTATTGTCTTCGAAAATTAAATTATACGGTCCGTTAATGTTCCGTTTACATACAAGCTTTTACGGATACGTATTTACGGTCCGTAAAGTGCAGTTAAAGCCAGATTCATGAATCCGTACGTGTCGGAGAGTCCTTAAAAATGTTTCTTGGGGTTCTATCGATTAAGAAAGTTTCAACATAATACTTGGCTTTGTTTGGTAGAAAATATTAGTTAAATATTGTTTCAACTATTTAATAAAATTTTATATATTTCTTCTGCTGCTACCAATTAGCACCAGTGTTCGTATAATCAACATCATATTTATTATACTATATGTTTAATATTGATACGTTATAATTTTATTCTGTATCGAGGCAGTTGATATGAAAAGCCTCTTATATTGATTGGCATGTACTTAACCATAAGTATGAATACATAAGTTTATGTATTTTTTTGAATCTTAACTTTATGATTTAATAAAAGATCAATTTGAATGGAAAATATTTACAAATAAAGATAATTTGCAATTAATATATTTGTGGTAAAATTAATATAAAATGTCATATTTTGATTTTATTAAATAAAAGAAAATTTAAATGAAATTTTAAGGACGAGGAGTCAGCCCTTGACACCCAAAATTGTAGTGGACTTAGTGAGATGTGCTGTTGTTAACTTTTAAAAGAAGAGTAAAATTCACTATGACGAAGCAAGTAAGGAGGCGCCTTTTACTTGATACAACATTTATTTATAATTGCTTTGAAACCCGACCTTATATAGGATTTTTAAGAGTTCCCATTTTATACTTGGTGTAGGGTATCATATATACGACAGACTTAATTTTAATTTTCTTACTTGTTTTCTACATGCATTTCTATGATTTCTAAGCTTATTTCATTATCTATTCATAATTTTTCTTTTATTCTCTTTTTTATGAATATATCAATACAAACTTTTCTATTTTTAATACATTTATTGAAATTATCCTTTAAGCATCATTACTCAATAGAAGTACAGAATTTTTATAGAAATTCTTTTTATTTATTTTCAAAAAAAAAAAACAAACTTTTGACTTTGTTATACATTTATACCTTTAATTTTAATAATTGTATCATGGTCATGCTGTAACTTAAAAGATTCATTCAATCACAACGATTTAACAAATGTTACAATCTATAGAAACATTTGTATAATATATATAAAAAAAAAGTATAAATAAAACAAACTTTCAGTTTAAAACATAAGGAAAAAGTTATGTTTATAAAAGTCTATATAAAATATAAAAAAAAGTCCCCCAATTCTGAGTTTATTTTAATATCAATCTTTTAAGTAGGGATGATACAATTTAGTGCTACTATTTTTAGGTACATTTGTGTACCAGAAATATTTAAAATTTTCCACTTAACAGAAAATAAGTTAAACTTAAATATGAAGTTTTAAATAATCTAAATTTTAAGCTTTTTTTGTGAAACTTAAGTAACATAAATTTTGAACTTTATGGTTGGTTTTCATAAGATCATAATTTTGAGCTTTAATCTAAATTTTGAGCTTTAACCTTGGCTTTATTGTAATCCAAATCATGAGCTTTAATCGTGGTTTAACTAAAATTGAAATTTTGAGCTTTAATAGTACTTTAAATATAATCAAAATTTTAAGCTTTCTCATAATAAAATATAGAGCTTTAATATAACTTAAAGTCTAAGCTTAAATGTACTACAAATTTTAAGCTTAAATATAATTAAAATTTTTGAGCTTTAGTGTACTCCAAAATTTTGAGCATTTATAAAATATAAATTTTAAGCTTAAGTGAAATCAAAATTTTATTCAAATTTTAAGCTTTAAAATACTTCAAATTTTAAGCTTTAATAAAATCCAAATTCTAAGCTTTAATACACTCCAAATTCTGAGCTTCAATAAAATCCAAATTAAGAGCTTTATTCTTGATTTTTATATAATCCAGTTTTTGAGCTTTGGCATAATCCAAATTCTAAGCTTAAATATAATCCAAATTTTATGCTTAGTTTAAATATATGCTGGGTTTAGATATAATCCATATTTGAAGTTTTAAACGTGTTTTTATTATAATCCAAATTTTGAGCTTTATTCGTGGTTTAAATAACAACTCGCTAACTCTTTATGAGATGGCGGGCAACAACTGTTCTAAGAATTATCATTTCGCACAATTACGGTGTTGCCATATTTGAAGCCCTTTCCAAAGAAAGCAACATAGTAATTAGTAGAAAGAATTTCCTGAGTGTTGCTATTTTTTTTCACAAAAAAACAAAATTAAAAACTCTAATCATGGTTTAATGTATTTAAAATTTAAAGCTGTAATTGTGCTATAAATATAATCAAAATTTAAAGCTGTAATTGTGCTTTAAATATAATAAAAATTAAAAGCTGTAATTGTGCTTAGAATATAATAAAAATTAAAAGCTGTAATTGTGCTTTAAATATAATCAAAATGAAAAGCTGTAATTGTGCTTAAAATATAATAAAAATTAAAAGCTGTAATTGTGCTTTTAAATATAATCAATATTTAAAAGCTCTAATCGTGCTTTAAATAAAATCAATATTTAAAAGCTTTGATCGTGCTTAAAATATAATCAAAATTAAAAGCTCTATTTGTGGTTTAAATATTAAGCAAAATTAAAAGCTCTCATCGTGCTTTAAATATTAAGCTCTCATCGTGATTAAAATATAATCAAAATTAAAACCTGTAATCGTGCTTTAAGTGTAATTAATATTTAAAAGCTCTTATCGTGCTTTAAATGTTAAGCAAAATTAAAAGCTCTAATCGTGCTTAAAATATAATGAAAATTAAAAATCTTAATTGTGCTTTAAAATATAGTCAAAATTCAAAGCTCTAATCGTGCTTTTAAATATATAAGCAAAATTAAAATCTGTAAATGTGCTTATAAATATAATTGAAATAAAAAGCTCTAATCGTGCTTTTAAATATAATCAAAATTAAAACCTGTAATTGTGCTTTTAAATATAATCAAAATTAAAAGCTCTTATTATTGTTTAAATATTAAGCAAAATTAAAGCTACAATCGTTTTAAATATAATCAAAACTAAAAGCTCTTATCGTGGTATCAATATTAAGCAAAATTAAAAGCTCTTAACGAGGTTTAAAATATAAGCATAATTAAAAGCTCTAATCGTTTTAAATACAATCAAAATAAAAAGCTTTAATCCAAACACATTAATAAAAAGCTTATTATTCTCAATTTAAAACATTTTTCTTTTCCTCCTTATTCAATTAAAAAATATTTTTCTATAAAGCTTTTCAAAAATACTCAACTTAAAAATTTTAAAGATCTAAAAGTACCATTATTTCGTTGCTAACTTTATCTACCCAACCCTGCTTTGAATTTAGATTAAAAAATAAATCCTAAAAAGAACATCTTTTCAAAGAAAAATAAAAAAAAACTTATTTTACAACTTTTATATATTTTTGTTTCTTGATTTTGGAGGAAAAAAAAAAAAAACTAATATAAAAACGAATAAAAAGACATGAATTTGTAGCTTATTGCAGTCAAACTTAACAAATGACCAAAAATTTTATGTCAAAACTTTTTCATTTTCATCTTGAGCAGAAACGAAAAGGACACAACGTTATTATTTCAATATAAAAAAAAAACTTGAATACCTTTACGTTTATTTTTAGTTAATTTATAAATTGAATGAACAAATAGGGGAAACAATACTGGAAAAAGTTTAACAAGAAATAATCAATGAATCCTTTATATAGAAATTTATATTATGTATAAGGGTGTCCTTCCTTATTTTATTACTAAAAAGACGATATGTTATAATATAGCATTTTAGAAATTTTATAATTTGTCTCATTTGGCTTTTTTTTTGAAGGAAAAATTAAAAAAAAAAAAATATTAAAAATGTGTTGCTACTAACCATACATTTTTTTTTTTTCAAAAGTTTTCGTTAAATACTTTTTTTAATTGTTGTTATTATTATTTTACATACCCATTAAATTTTTAAAATAATTAAAACAGTACATACCTGTAAAGAAAAAAAAAATAAATTTTAAATTAGTTTGATATAAAAATTATTCAAGGTTCGCACTGTGGCGTATACGTTATATATAATTATGAATGGTCTTAATATGGCTGGCATACGTTGCGTATGAGCAACGAGTGGCAGATACAACTATTTCTCTAAATATACCTACAAATGATATATTTGTTGAGAAAATTATTTCACTTTCTTCTGTTTGCCACAAAATTTTCAATTAAACTCAATAAACATCCCAACCCTGCATGTTATGTTTTATGATTGAAAATTTCCTATAAGTTCTTATGTGTTGAAATCACAATGCATTTGATAAAAATTAATATTTATGTATTGCAGGTAACTATTGCAATTCTTCACTTAAATAATGTTAAAGTTCATTTAAAAAAAAAAACATACATTTCTTTTTAAGTAAACATAACTTAACTTATCTAATGTCAATTTGACATATGAAATAAATGACAGAAATCGTAAACTACAAATATTTATACAAACAAACACATTGAGTTCTCAAGTGAAATGTTTCCAAAAAAAAAATAAAAACAAAATTCCCATTTGACATATGAAGTTTTAATTTATGAAGTCATAGGACGATGAACGATACAAAATAGTAAAACAAATCTAGTTTAGTATGTAATATATGGAAAGAGGTTGAATTTTTTTGGCTTTCAAACATTTTTTTTTTTTAGTTGCCGCATAAACAAGTATGAAACTGTAGCCTACATATTCTGACATAATCGACTTTTTTTGTTTGAAAAAAAAAAAACACACACACACACATACAAATTGTTAAGGATATTTTTGCTTAAGGGGACAGTGAAATTGGAGGGATATTATTTCAACAAAAAATATATATTAATAAAATTCTTAAATCAAGTCATTTTATAAATACAAAAATTCTCAAATGGTATTCGCAGAAAAGTTCCTTGTAAACGCAGCAGTATTTATATAATTTCTGTTTTCTTATTTATGCTATAAAAGCAAAAATTACACAACTGATTTATTACAAAATGTAAATAAAAGCCCCAATAGTCGAGATTTCCTATAGTCTAAATATAAAACATTGATCACAGTTTTAATATAATCAACTTTAAGCTTTAATCTCGGTTTTAAAATAATTCAAATTTTGAGCTTTAATAGAGCTTTTAAATAAATAACTAAAATATTGAGCTTTAATAGTATTTTTATTATAATCTAAATTCTTTGCTTCAATCGTTGCTATAATTTAACCCAAATTTTGAGCTTTAATTGTGGTATTAATAGCATCCAAATTTTACGCTTTACCAGTTTTAATATAATCCCAAGTTTGAGCTATAAATCCCACATTTTTAGTCTTCAATCTGGTTTTATTGTAATCCAAATTTTGAGCTTTATTGGTGGGTTTAGTATAATCTAAATTTCAATCAATTTTTAGCTTTAATTGTTTTATTAATACTATTCAAATTTAAAGCTTTAACAGTCGTTTTAATACTATCCAAACTTTGAGATTTAATAGTTGCTTTAATATAATCTTAAGCTTTAATCGTAACTTTAATATAATCCAAAGTTTGAGCTATAAATCCCACATTTTTAGTCTTCAACCTGGTTTTATTGTAATTTAAATTTTGATTTTGATGGTTTAGTTTAGTTTAATCCAAATTTTGAACATTCATTCCCACATTTTGAGCTTTATTCGTGGATTTTGTATAATCCAAATTTTAAGCTTCAACTCACACATTTTGAGCTTTAAACGTGGTCTTATTTTAATGCAAATTTTAAGATTTATTTGTGGTCCTAGTATGATCCAAATTTTTAGCTTTATTAGTGGTTTTATATTGAGTTAAATATTTTTTTTAATCCTGGTTCTAAGTTTACAAGCTTTTATATGAGCTTGGATTATAATTATAATTATAATTATAATTTTATAATGTCATCAGTTTAAGCTTTTATCATAATTTCAACAGTTTAAGCGTTTATAGTAATTTTTTATCAATTTAAAGCTTTTATCTCAGCTTTAAATAAAATTTCAAAATGTTCAAAGTTTGAGTCTTTAGTCTTTAATTTTATCAATGGATTAAAAACTTAAAGTTTGAACTATAATATAAAGCTCAAGCTTAAAGCTTTTATATAAACTTTAATTGTAGCATTGTAAAGCTTAAATATAAGGTTTAAGCTTTACTAAAAGCTTTATACATAAGCTTTTATAAATTGCAAACTTTAAAAGTCTTTATTCGTTATAAAACTTGAGCTTTAATTATTTATATATTTCTAAATTTTCCATTTTTTTTATTTTAATCTCGGTATTATATCCACACTAAAAGCTTTAATATGAGATGTAAGCATGTGTTATGTGTGTCCAAATTTGAAACATTTAATAATTAAAATGCAGATAGTTTTAACTAAAATTTGTTGTTGTGGTAAAAAAGTCAACAAAATGTCTATGCATATGGCTGTAACAATTTAAAGTCTTAATAAAAATAGTATATAGTCCAAATTTTTAGCTTTTTTCTAAGCTTAATTCATAGTATTATTAAACCCAAAATTAAAGCTTTAATATGAGGTATAATAGAGTCTAAATTTTAACTTCTATGCCCCGAGCCTTTATTAAAGCATTACAAAGCTTTAACTTTAAGATAATATCACATTGTAATAAAGTTAATATTTTGAGCCTTAATTACCGCTGTAATTAACTTGTTTTAAAATGCAACTTAAATCTTTAATCAGAGCTGAAAATCACGGTGTTATATAGTTTAAATTTCCGGCTTAATTTTAGGTTACAAGTTTAAACTTTAAACTAAGCTTAAATCTTGTTATTATAGAGACCTAATTTGGAGGCTTAATGTAAACTCTAATCATGGCTTTGTATAGTCAAAATTAGTGGTTTAGTTATGTTTTAGTTCAGTGAAAGTTTTAGTATTTACCTACAGTTTAGTTATTAGCCAAACTTTCTTAAAAAATTTAATTTTCCCTAAAAACCACTGTTTTAAAATAATTTTTTTTTTTTATTGACTTTGGTCACGGTTTTTAGCTGCACACATTTACAATCAAATCATCGCATACAAACGTACACACATTAAACTAAAAAAATATAAATAAAAAACACATATTTATGAGGCTTTCCACACCAACTGCCCCCGCTTTAAGAGAAAATACATCGTTTCTATAGCAAACTTTTAGTATTTGTTGTCGTTTATAACATAAGATTTTTTTTTTGAAATGTGGGCGAAATAAATTAATCAATTTTTAATTTAAAGAAATTTGGGGATTCCCCCAAATTAAATCAATTTAAAAAAAAATAAAAGAATTCAAAACTACGAGTAGTTTTCAATATTTACTCCAGTATTTAACTCAATTTATTCGTTTAATATTGTACGTTGCAAATATTCAGTAAAAATAAATATTTCTGTACGTATGATAAATACGATGTTGATTATACGTAAAGAGCACTAACTGAAGGTGGAACAAATAATTGAATTTTTATTGAATATTTAAGATAATCCCCAATAGACCATAAAATAAGTAAAGTATAATAGTTCTTTAGAAGAAGTTTTTTTTTAAAAGAATATTTAAGTATTTTTTAATCATGTTTGAAAAACTATTATCCTTCACAATATGTTTTTAAACATAGTATTTAAAAAACTTAATAATTGTAAAAATTTCAAGAGTTTCTAAATCTTGTTTGAGGAACTATCCTCCTTCTTAATATTCTACTACATATTCTTAATATTAAAATATTAAATATTCTTAATTCTACAATTGTAGGTATAAGCTTATTCCAAAATTGCCAGCATACGCTAATTCTACAATTGTAGGTATAAGCTTATTAAACTATTATTTCAGTAATATTTTCACAAGGGTTCCTTTTTGATTTTTCTACAATAATTTTAAAGCGTTTTTCAATAGTTTCTCAAGTCTTTTCAAAGCTTAAGGCTTATGCTCGCAAGCTTATTATAAATTATTTCTAAATGGTTTTGGTCTATTGGGTCAATATTCAACAAATATTTTCTACAAAATAAAGCTAAATAAGACTCTGAAACTTTTCGAGTCGATAGAACATTATCAGAGCTTTTTCCAATAAATTTAAAAAAATTAAATAAATTTGGCACATTTTTAGAAAAATTCAGTACTAATTGTGAATTAAAAAATTTTGTTTACCTATAAAATTTTTAGTTTTTTTCCAAATAAATACTATGAGTTTGATATTTCTACGATACATATTTCTTTTATATTTGGACACTTAATATGTTGGTCCTCATATACATTGAAATACAATAAAAACAAAAAAAACGTTTGATTAATGTTTGCTTCCGATTTGCATAAATCTTGCTTTAGCATTTATACGAGAATTTCTCTAACCACCTTCAAATGCTAACAAAAAAAAAAATACTTTTTTTTTCTTATGCTGTGTGCAAAAGTATAAATATATGGGCAGGTCTTAGCATGACTCCCCGTTTTGTACAATATTTTTTTCTTATTCCCTAAACATTGTAATTTTTTTCACGTAACAGAATTCTTTGGCTACTATTTCATTGTTTTTTTGCTTTCGTTATAAATTATTGTCGTTTTCTAAACGGCAAAAAAAAAAAAAGAAAAAAACGTTAAGTTAGAATCTACTACACCGCCATTACGTTTACTGTGAATGTCCTCGTGGGGGTTTTAAGTTTCTCTTATTTTTTTTTTCTTTGGTTTTCCAACTTTCCCTACAATCAAAATAGTAAACATTAACCAGCCAACGAATAATTGTACTGCCAAACTGAACAAGCATATCATGTTACTTAACATTGGGAATAAAAAAAATTTATAAAAAAAAAACTTTTTATAGGCAAAGGTGTTTTACAAAATATCCACAAGGATGTTTCTAAAGAATGTATATAAAAACCGTACGTTTTTTCTTTAACTTTCAATATCTTCTGGTTGTTGTTTATTTTTATGTCCGATTGGTTTGTAAAGTATTGTTGTGGCGATTTTTCTGTGCCATATCGAGTTAAATGACATAACAAATGAGAGGTTAACATATTAGCAAGAAAAATTTACAAATACATATATATTTTTTTTTTTTAAGTAATAAAATTTTAAAATGAAATCAAATTTAGAGAAAAAAATTAAACTTAACATATAAAAAATAAATCAAAATTAAAAAAAGACTTACATTGTAAAAATCGAAATATATATGAAGATCTATGATATATTGGCATGATGATGGTACATGGGCAATGCACCGTACCACCTTATAGGCAAAAAAAAAAGTTCATTGTACACCCTCAAATATAAAGTATTTTAACAAGAAAATTTCGAAAATGTTTTTTTTTTTTTTTGGCCGAACGTAGGGGTCGCCATTTTATATTTTTCGTTATATCTTCGTTATTTACCGTCCGATCTTAAAGTGTTGTATATCAATGTTTTTTGTCTCGCGGAGGCCGATGTTTTCCTCGAAGGAGCCATTGACCTTAAGTAACCCGTTCTAGTATTAACCCACCAGATCTCAGTTGCTACCACCTTAATGTACTACCCCAATATTTTAAAATGAAAGCTCGCTAAAAAGCAATAAACTTTTGCTAGGAAAGAATTCCAATAATTCCAGCGGAACTATTATTTTATTTTTTTTTTTTAATTTTTTATGTTGCCGAGTGTAGGGCATTTTTATTTTTTTGTCATATCTTCTGTATTTACAGTCGGATCTTAAAGGGTTATATATCAATGTTTTTGTCGCAATGATACCAATTTGTTGCATCAAAAATCATTGACCTCAAGCACCCATTTATACTACTTAAGGGGTAACACCTATGTAAAAAGCCTACATATAATAACTTCCTTTTTTATTTTTTTATTTACGGAGATGTGTTAACAAAGATTGGTATATATATGATATGATAGTATATTTACAATAGAGGTCCACGGCACGCAGCATTACTTAATTTTTAAATTTTTGGTGGATTTCTCTGAAATTTATAATGCATATGGAAAACTAAATTATCTATGGATGCGCGTAGGAGCTTTTGATAGGTCAAATACTTTTTGACTTAGAGCTGTTTCTTTAAGAGTAAAAAAGAAGATATTTTGACTTTACCACTTCGCTGTTTTGTCAAAAATTATATACCCAAAAACTCATACGCTTTTCTCTAGATAATTTAGTTTTCTATATAAAGTGTATGTTTCAGAGCGATCCGCCTAAAATTGGTTAAATTATGCTGAGTGCCGTGGATCACTTATAAAATAACACAAATTTTAATCAATCATATTTTGACGTGATTCAAGTTGGCTGTATTTTTGGCGGCTGTCAAGTTTAGAAAAAATGTGCCCCAGAAGATTCATGTACTACATGAACAAAACGATCGCTGATTTGAGAATGGCACGGATAAGCTGTACATGAATCTTCTATGGCGGTCACCGATGAGCAACTAAATTATCTAGAGAAAAGGAAGTTTTTATTTATAGGCTTTTTACATAGGTGTTACTCCTTAAGTAGTATAAAAGGGTGCTTGGTATCATTGCGGCAAAAACATTGATATATAACCCTTTAAGATCCGACTGTAAATACAGAAGATATGACAAAAAAATAAAAATGCCCTACATTCGGCAACATAAAAAATTAAAAAAAAAATAAAATAATAGTTCCGCTGGAATTATTGGAATTCTTTTCTAGCAAAAGTTTATTGCTTTTTTGCGAGCTTTCATTTTAAAATATTAGGGTAGTACATTCAGGTGGTAGCAACTGAGATCTGGTGGGTTAATACTAGAACGGGTTACTTGAGGTCAATGGCTTCTTCGAGAAAAACATCGGCCTCCGCGAGACAAAAAACATTGATATACAACACTTTAAGATCGGACGGTAAATGGCGAAGATATAACGAAAAATATAAAATGGCGACCCCTACGTTCGGCCAAAAAAAAAAAAAAAAAATATTTTCGAAATTTTCTTGTTAAAATACTTTATATTAGAGGGTGTACGGTGAACTTTTTTTTTGAGGTACGGTCTAATGGGCATACATGATATCATATAAAAACATATATCCTCGGATTCGAAATTTGAGAACATATATGATCATATATTACCATATATGCTCATTTGTGATCACATATGCTGATACATATATAATCATATATGGCAACATATGACCATATATGGCAATATATGACCATATATGACAATATATGACCATATATGGCAACATATGACCATATATGACAACATATGACCGTATATGGCAACATATGACAATATATAACAATATATGATCATATATGACTCAGCATATATTATCATATATGACCATATACAGTCACATACCCTTAAATTTCGGTTCCAAAGATATAAGGTCATATATAAGATCATAAATAGTCATATATTAAATTAAACATGGACAGATACGATCATGTATGGTCATGTATGATCACATACAAGGCGATGTATTATCATGTATGTTCATATATATTTAGATTTTCACGTAATCTGTGAATATCGGAATATATATGAACATACATGATCATACAATGTCTGGAACCATACACCATATATAACCATTCATGATCTTATATATGATCATACATGGGCTGGAACCATACACCATATATAACCATTCACGATCTTATATAAATAATTCCATGTATCTTTGGATCCGAAATTTAAGGGCATATATGACCGTATATGGCAAGGCTCATAAATGAACACATATGACCATATACTGCCACATATCCTTAAAATTTCGCATTAGAAGATTTATGGAAATAAATATGTTCATTTATATATTTCGATTTTTAGACTAGGCAGTCGAACTAAAATAGTTAAAAAATGAGAATATAAATATAGACTTTTAACTATTTAAGTCGAGGAATTAAACAGATTTTAAATATTTTTGTACTAAATTCTAAATCAACAGCAGATGTACTTAAATTTCTCATATTCCAAAATTCCTAATTGAAAACATCGAAATACTTTGTTGTGGCCTTAAAATGCGTACATATATCATTTACAATTGAATTAAGTATGTGTTTGTATTACCATATTCATACACCTAATCAAATAAGCTAAAACAAAATATATATATACGTATACAACATACAATGACTTTGCCATGATTATGATTACACAAATCTTAGCCAGTTAAGCAAAAACCAAAGCAAAAAATAATAAAATACTTAGAAAACTTTGCAAAGAAAATGAGGCTTTAACATTAAATGCTACTAGTATATGGTTTTATTAACAAAACTCCCTTTTCAAACACTTTTTGTTTGAAATAAAACTAAACACAGAGCAAAGTATTCGAATCAGAACCAGAACCAAAACACCCATAAGCTTTAATGGTGAAACATAAATCATTGAAACTGACATTTCAACATTTGGAGAATTGTTTAGTAAAAATTGTATGCGAAAGTGTGTGTGTGTGTGTGTGTGTGTATGAAAGTGTAACTAAGTTTAAGCAAGTATTTGTTTTATTGTATGTGTTTGTGTATATATGAGTGTAAATGAGTGAGTGTAATGTGAACGAACAATTTGCGTAAGCTTTTTAGACATTTTCAAACAAAACTAACTATAAAACAAAACAACAACAAAATCTACAAGAAAACTAAATAAACGAACAACAAAAATGTTAACTACTACTACATACAAATCTTCATTCATATAAAACCATTCAATGCGAATGCTTTTTGTATGTGAATGAGTTTAAAGTTTGATGAGTGTGTATGTTGGGTATTAGGTGGAGGTAAAAATAATTTCATATTTTAGTTCTTATTCTTAATATTCTTTTGTTATAATTTTTTAATCCCACGAAAAATTTTCAGGATTGTCATTAGAAACTATTTAGATGAAAAATAAGTAAAAGTATTAAATTCGTCTTGACCGAATTTTTTTATACCCTTCCACAATGTGTTTGTTACAAGAAAAAAAAAATAAAAAAAAATTGAAATCAAAAAAAAAAAAAATTTGTGGTGAAAAATTTATTCGAGTTGGAAAAAAAAATGTTTTGTGAGGAAAAATCAATTTTAGAGGTGAACAAAAAATTGAGGTGAAACAAATTTGGAGGTGAAAAAATTTTAGGTGAACAAAAAATTGAGATGAAAAAAATTTGGTGAAAAAATTATAGGTGAAAAAAATTTTAGGTGATGAAAATTTGGTGAAAAAAAATTTAAGGTGAAAAAAATTTGG